>CM034036.1:22719832-23012826 GCA_019705995.1 Raphanus raphanistrum x Raphanus sativus | reverse complement strand
TAGCCTGTTCGGACATATGCCATTATCTTCATGATTCTTATCAAAACAGGATGAACCACGATCTAAGAAGCTTTATTTGGAACCACTAATCAGTGGAGAATAACCAGGAAGTTGAATAAATCTCATAAGTGTTGTGAGAAAGAAGATATCCCACCTTCTATCCAGATGATTCCAGATTAGCCTGTTTGGACATATGCCATTATCTTCATGATTCTTATCAAACCAGGATGAACCACGATCTAAGAAGCTTTATTTGCAACCACTAATCAGTGGAGAATAACCAGGAAGTTGAATAAATCTCATAAGTGTTGTGAGCAAGAAGATATCCCACCTTCTATCCAGATGATTCCAGATTAGCCTGTTCGGACATATACATTATCTTCATGATTCTTATCAAAACAGGATGAACCACGATCTAAGAAGCTTTATTTGGAACCACTAATCAGTGGAGAATAACCAGGAAGTTGAATAAATCTCATAAGTGTTGTGAGAAAGAAGATATCCCACCTTCTATCCAGATGATTCCAGATTAGACTGTTCGGACATATGCCAATATCTTCATGATTATTATCAAACTAGGATGAACCAATATGTAAGAAGCTTTATTTGGAACCACTAATCAGTGGAGAATAACCAGGAAGTTGAATAAATCTCATAGGATTTGTGATTAAGAAGATATCCCACTTTCTATCCAGATGATTCCAGATTAGCCTGTTCGGACATATGCCATTATCTTCATGATTCTTATCAAACCAGGATGAACCACGATCTAAGAAGCTTTATTTGGAACCACTAATCAGTGGAGAATAACCAGGAAGGTGAATAAATCTCATAAGTGTTGTGAGCAAGAAGATATCCCACCTTATATCCAGATGATTCCAGATTAGCCTGTTCGGACATATGCCGTTATCTTCCTGATTCTTATCAAACCAGGATGAACCACGATGTAAGAAGCTTTATTTGGAACCATTAATCAATGGAGAATAACCAGGAAGTTGAATAAATCTCATAGGAGTTGTGAGTTAGAAGATATCACACTTTCTATCCAGATGATTCCTGATTAGCCTGTTCGGACATATGCCATTATCTTCATGATTCTTATCAAACCAGGATGAACCACGATCTAAGAAGCTTTATTTGGAACCACTAATCAGTGGAGAATAACCAGGAAGTTGAATTAATCTCATAAGTGTTGTGAGCAAGAAGATATCCCACCTTCTATCCAGATGATTCCAGATTAGCCTGTTCGGACATATGCCATTATCTTCATGATTCTTATCAAACCAGGATGAACCACGATCTAAGAAGCTTTATTTGCAACCACTAATCAGTGGAGAATAACCAGGAAGTTGAATAAATCTCATAAGTGTTGTGAGCAAGAAGATATCCCACCTTCTATCCAGATGATTCCAGATTAGCCTGTTCGGACATATGCCATTATCTTCATGATTCTTATCAAAATAGGATGAACCACGATCTAAGAAGCTTTATTTGGAACCACTAATCAGTGGAGAATAACCAGGAAGTTGAATAAATCTCATAAGTGTTGTGAGAAAGAAGATATCCCACCTTCTATCCAGATGATTCCAGATTAGACTGTTCGGACATATGCCAATATCTTCATGATTATTATCAAACCAGGATGAACCAATATGTAAGAAGCTTTATTTGGAACCACAAATCAGTGGAGAATAACCAGGAAGTTGAATAAATCTCATAGGAGTTGTGATTAAGAAGAAATCCCACTTTCTATCTAGATGATTCAGACATATGCCATTATCTTCATGATTTTTATACAACCAGGATGAACCACGATCTAAGAAGCTTTATTTGGAACCACTAATCAGTGGAATAACCAGGAAGTTGAATAAATCTCATAAGTGTTGTGAGCAAGATGATATCCCACCTTCTATCCAGATGATTCCAGATTAGCATGTTCGGACATATGCCGTTATCTTCCTGATTCTTATCAAACCAGGATGAACCCCGATGTAAGAAGCTTTATTTGGAACCACTAATCAGTGGAGAATAACCAGGAAGTTGAATAAATCTCATAGGATTTGTGATTAAGAAGATATCCCACTTTCTATCCAGATGATTCCAGATTAGCCTGTTCGGACATATGCCATTATCTTCATGATTCTTATCAAACCAGGATGAACCACGATCTAAGAAGCTTTATTTGGAACCACTAATCAGTGGAGAATAACCAGGAAGGTGAATAAATCTCATAAGTGTTGTGAGCAAGAAGATATCCCACCTTATATCCAGATGATTCCAGATTAGCCTGTTCGGACATATGCCGTTATCTTCCTGATTCTTATCAAACCAGGATGAACCACGATGTAAGAAGCTTTATTTGGAACCACTAATCAATGGAGAACAACCAGGAAGTTGAATAAATCTCATAGGAGTTGTGAGTTAGAAGATATCACACTTTTTATCCAGATGATTCCTGATTAGCCTGTTCGGACATATGCCATTATCTTCATGATTCTTATCAAACCAGGATGAACCACGATCTAAGAAGCTTTATTTGGAACCACTAATCAGTGGAGAATAACCAGGAAGTTGAATTAATCTCATAAGTGTTGTGAGCAAGAAGATATCCCACCTTCTATCCAGATGATTCCAGATTAGCCTGTTCGGACATATGCCATTATCTTCATGATTCTTATCAAACCAGGATGAACCACGATCTAAGAAGCTTTATTTGCAACCACTAATCAGTGGAGAATAACCAGGAAGTTGAATAAATCTCATAAGTGTTGTGAGCAAGAAGATATCCCACCTTCTATCCAGATGATTCCAGATTAGCCTGTTCGGACATATGCCATTATCTTCATGATTCTTATCAAAACAGGATGAACCACGATCTAAGAAGCTTTATTTGGAACCACTAATCAGTGGAGAATAACCAGGAAGTTGAATAAATCTCATAGGATTTGTGATTAAGAAGATATCCCACTTTCTATCCAGATGATTCCAGATTAGCCTGTTCGGACATATGCCATTATCTTCATGATTCTTATCAAACCAGGATGAACCACGATCTAAGAAGCTTTATTTGGAACCACTAATCAGTGGAGAATAACCAGGAAGGTGAATAAATCTCATAAGTGTTGTGAGCAAGAAGATATCCCACCTTATATCCAGATGATTCCAGATTAGCATGTTCGGACCTATGCCGTTATCTTCCTGATTCTTATCAAACCAGGATGAACCACGATGTAAGAAGCTTTATTTGGAACCACTAATCAATGGAGAATAACCAGGAAGTTGAATAAATCTCATAGGAGTTGTGAGTTAGAAGATATCACACTTTCTATCCAGATGATTCCTGATTAGCCTGTTCGGACATATGCCATTATCTTCATAATTCTTATCAAACCAGGATGAACCACGATCTAAGAAGCTTTATTTGGAACCACTAATCAGTGGAGAATAACCAGGAAGTTGAATTAATCTCATAAGTGTTGTGAGCAAGAAGATATCCCACCTTCTATCCAGATGATTCCAGATTAGCCTGTTCGGACATATGCCATTATCTTCATGATTCTTATCAAACCAGGATGAACCACGATCTAAGAAGCTTTATTTGCAACCACTAATCAGTGGAGAATAACCAGGAAGTTGAATAAATCTCATAAGTGTTATGAGCAAGAAGATATCCCACCTTCTATCCAGATGATTCCAGATTAGCCTGTTCGAACATATGGCAATATCCTCATGATTCTGATCAAACCAGGATTAACCACGATCTAAGAAGCTTTATTTGGAACCAATAATCAGTGAAGAATAACCAGGAAGTTTAATAAATCTCATAGGAGTTGTGAGTAAGAAGATATCCCACTTTCTATCCAGATGATTCCAGATTAGCCTGTTCGGACATATGGCAATATCTTCATGATTCTTATCAAACCAGGATCAACCACGATCTAAGAAGCTTTATTTGGAACCACTAATCAGTGGAGAATAACCAGGAAGTTGAATAAATCTCATAAGTGTTCTGAGCAAGAAGATATCTCACCTTTTATCCAGATGATTCCAGATTAGCATGTTCGGACATATGCCGTTATCTTCCTGATTCTTATCAAACCAGGATGAACCACGATGTAAGAAGCTTTATTTGGAACCACTAATCAGTGGAGAATAACCAGGAAGTTGAATAAATCTCATACGAGTTGTGAGTTAGAAGATATCCCACTTTCTATCCAGATGATTCCTGATTAGCCTGTTCGGACATATGCCATTATCTTCATGACTCTTATCAAACCAGGATGAACCACGATCTAAGAAGCTTTATTTGGAACCACTAATCAGTGGAGAATAACCAGGAAGTTGAATAAATCTCATAAGTGTTGTGAGCAAGAAGATATCCCACCTTCTATCCAGATGATTCCAGATTAGATTGTTCGGACATATGCCAATATCTTCATGATTATTATCAAACCAGGATGAACTAATATGTAAGAAGCTTTATTTGGAACAACTAATCAGTGGAGAATAACCAGGAAGTTGAATAAATCTCATAGGAGTTGTGATTAAGAAGATATCTCACTTTCTATCCAGATGATTTCCGATTAGCCTGTTCGGACATATGCCATTTTCTTCATGATTCTTATCCAACCAGGATGAACCATGATCTAAGAAGCTTTATTTGGAACCACTAATCAGTGGAGAATAACCAGGAAGTTGAATAAATCTCATAAGTGTTGTGAGCAAGATGATATCCCACCTTCTATCCAGATGATTCCAGATTAGCATGTTCGGACATATGCCGTTATCTTCCTGATTCTTATCAAACCAGGATGAACCACGATCTAAGAAGCTTTATTTGGAACCACTAATCAGTGGAGAATAACCAGGAAGTTGAATAAATCTCTTAAGTGTTGTGAGCAAGAAAATATCCCACCTTCTATCCAGATGATTCCAGATTAGCCAGTTCGGACATATGGCAATATCTTCAAGATTCTTATTAAACCAGGATGAACCAATATGTAAGAAGCTTGATTGGGAACCACTAATCAGTGGAGAATAACCAGGAAGTTGGATAAATCTCATAGGAGTTGTGAGTAAGAAGATATCCCACTTTCTATCCAGATGATTCCAGATTAGCCTGTTCGGACATATGCCATTATCTTCATGATTCTTATCAAACCAGGATGAACCACAATCTAAGAAGGTTTATTTGGAACCACTATTCAGTGGAGAATAACCAGGAAGTTAAATAAATCTCATAGGAGTTGTAAGTAAGAAGATATCCCACTTTCTATCCAGATTCGCCTGTTCGGACATATGGCGATATCTTCATGATTCTTATCAAACCATGATGTACCACGATCTAAGAAGCTTTATTTGGAACCACTAATCAGTGGAGAATAACCAGGAAGTTGAACAAATCTCATAAGTGTTGTGAGAAAGAAGATATCCCACCTTCTATCCAGATGATTCCAGATTAGCTTGTTCGGAGATATGCCATTATCTTCATGATTCTTATCAAACCAGGATGAACCACGATCTAAGAAGCTTTATTTGGAACCACTAATCAGTGGAGAATAACCAGGATGTTGAATAAATCTCATAAGTGTTGTGAGCAAGAAGATATCCCACCTTCTATCCAGATGATTCCAGATTAGCCTGTTCGGACATATGCCATTATCTTCATGATTCTTATCAAAACAGGATGAAGCACGATCTAAGAAGCTTTATTTGGAACCACTAATCAGTGGAGAATAACCAGGAAGTTGAATAAATCTCATAAGTGTTGTGAGCAAGAAGATATCCCACCTTCTATCCAGATGATTCCAGATTAGCCTGTTCGGACATATGCCATTATCTTCATGATTCTTATCAAACCAGGATGAACCACGATCAAAGAAGCTTTATTTGGAACCACTAATCAGTGGAGAATAACCAGGAAGTTGAATAAATCTCATAGGAGTTGTGAGTTAGAAGATATCACACTTTTTATCCAGATGATTCCTGATTAGCCTGTTCGGACATATGCCATTATCTTCATGATTCTTATCAAACCAGGATGAACCACGATCTAAGAAGCTTTATTTGGAACCACTAATCAGTGGAGAATAACCAGGAAGTTGAATTAATCTCATAAGTGTTGTGAGCAAGAAGATATCCCACCTTCTATCCAGATGATTCCAGATTAGCCTGTTCGGACATATGCCATTATCTTCATGATTCTTATCAAACCAGGATGAACCACGATCTAAGAAGCTTTATTTGCAACCACTAATCAGTGGAGAATAACCAGGAAGTTGAATAAATCTCATAAGTGTTGTGAGCAAGAAGATATCCCACCTTCTATCCAGATGATTCCAGATTAGCCTGTTCGGACATATGCCATTATCTTCATGATTCTTATCAAAACAGGATGAACCACGATCTAAGAAGCTTTATTTGGAACCACTAATCAGTGGAGAATAACCAGGAAGTTGAATAAATCTCATAGGATTTGTGATTAAGAAGATATCCCACTTTCTATCCAGATGATTCCAGATTAGCCTGTTCGGACATATGCCATTATCTTCATGATTCTTATCAAACCAGGATGAACCACGATCTAAGAAGCTTTATTTGGAACCACTAATCAGTGGAGAATAACCAGGAAGGTGAATAAATCTCATAAGTGTTGTGAGCAAGAAGATATCCCACCTTATATCCAGATGATTCCAGATTAGCATGTTCGGACCTATGCCGTTATCTTCCTGATTCTTATCAAACCAGGATGAACCACGATGTAAGAAGCTTTATTTGGAACCACTAATCAATGGAGAATAACCAGGAAGTTGAATAAATCTCATAGGAGTTGTGAGTTAGAAGATATCACACTTTCTATCCAGATGATTCCTGATTAGCCTGTTCGGACATATGCCATTATCTTCATAATTCTTATCAAACCAGGATGAACCACGATCTAAGAAGCTTTATTTGGAACCACTAATCAGTGGAGAATAACCAGGAAGTTGAATTAATCTCATAAGTGTTGTGAGCAAGAAGATATCCCACCTTCTATCCAGATGATTCCAGATTAGCCTGTTCGGACATATGCCATTATCTTCATGATTCTTATCAAACCAGGATGAACCACGATCTAAGAAGCTTTATTTGCAACCACTAATCAGTGGAGAATAACCAGGAAGTTGAATAAATCTCATAAGTGTTATGAGCAAGAAGATATCCCACCTTCTATCCAGATGATTCCAGATTAGCCTGTTCGAACATATGGCAATATCCTCATGATTCTGATCAAACCAGGATTAACCACGATCTAAGAAGCTTTATTTGGAACCAATAATCAGTGAAGAATAACCAGGAAGTTTAATAAATCTCATAGGAGTTGTGAGTAAGAAGATATCCCACTTTCTATCCAGATGATTCCAGATTAGCCTGTTCGGACATATGGCA
Organism: Raphanus raphanistrum x Raphanus sativus; assembly: GCA_019705995.1. NCBI lineage: Eukaryota > Viridiplantae > Streptophyta > Magnoliopsida > Brassicales > Brassicaceae > Raphanus > Raphanus raphanistrum x Raphanus sativus. The sequence goes on along the minus strand of CM034036.1, from coordinate 23,005,398 downwards.
ATATCTTCATGATTCTTATCAAACCAGGATCAACCACGATCTAAGAAGCTTTATTTGGAACCACTAATCAGTGGAGAATAACCAGGAAGTTGAATAAATCTCATAAGTGTTCTGAGCAAGAAGATATCTCACCTTTTATCCAGATGATTCCAGATTAGCATGTTCGGACATATGCCAATATCTTCCTGATTCTTATCAAACCAGGATGAACCACGATGTAAGAAGCTTTATTTGGAACCACTAATCAGTGGAGAATAACCAGGAAGTTGAATAAATCTCATACGAGTTGTGAGTTAGAAGATATCCCACTTTCTATCCAGATGATTCCTGATTAGCCTGTTCGGACATATGCCATTATCTTCATGACTCTTATCAAACCAGGATGAACCACGATCTAAGAAGCTTTATTTGGAACCACTAATCAGTGGAGAATAACCAGGAAGTTGAATAAATCTCATAAGTGTTGTGAGCAAGAAGATATCCCACCTTCTATCCAGATGATTCCAGATTAGATTGTTCGGACATATGCCAATATCTTCATGATTATTATCAAACCAGGATGAACTAATATGTAAGAAGCTTTATTTGGAACAACTAATCAGTGGATAATAACCAGGAAGTTGAATAAATCTCATAGGAGTTGTGATTAAGAAGATATCTCACTTTCTATCCAGATGATTTCCGATTAGCCTGTTCGGACATATGCCATTTTCTTCATGATTCTTATCCAACCAGGATGAACCATGATCTAAGAAGCTTTATTTGGAACCACTAATCAGTGGAGAATAACCAGGAAGTTGAATAAATCTCATAAGTGTTGTGAGCAAGATGATATCCCACCTTCTATCCAGATGATTCCAGATTAGCATGTTCGGACATATGCCGTTATCTTCCTGATTCTTATCAAACCAGGATGAACCACGATCTAAGAAGCTTTATTTGGAACCACTAATCAGTGGAGAATAACCAGGAAGTTGAATAAATCTCTTAAGTGTTGTGAGCAAGAAAATATCCCACCTTCTATCCAGATGATTCCAGATTAGCCAGTTCGGACATATGGCAATATCTTCAAGATTCTTATTAAACCAGGATGAACCAATATGTAAGAAGCTTGATTGGGAACCACTAATCAGTGGAGAATAACCAGGAAGTTGGATAAATCTCATAGGAGTTGTGAGTAAGAAGATATCCCACTTTCTATCCAGATGATTCCAGATTAGCCTGTTCGGACATATGCCATTATCTTCATGATTCTTATCAAACCAGGATGAACCACAATCTAAGAAGGTTTATTTGGAACCACTATTCAGTGGAGAATAACCAGGAAGTTAAATAAATCTCATAGGAGTTGTAAGTAAGAAGATATCCCACTTTCTATCCAGATTCGCCTGTTCGGACATATGGCGATATCTTCATGATTCTTATCAAACCAGGATGTACCACGATCTAAGAAGCTTTATTTGGAACCACTAATCAGTGGAGAATAACCAGGAAGTTGAACAAATCTCATAAGTGTTGTGAGAAAGAAGATATCCCACCTTCTATCCAGATGATTCCAGATTAGCTTGTTCGGAGATATGCCATTATCTTCATGATTCTTATCAAACCAGGATGAACCACGATCTAAGAAGCTTTATTTGGAACCACTAATCAGTGGAGAATAACCAGGAAGTTGAATAAATCTCATAAGTGTTGTGAGCAAGAAGATATCCCACCTTCTATCCAGATGATTCCAGATTAGCCTGTTCGGACATATGCCATTATCTTCATGATTCTTATCAAAACAGGATGAAGCACGATCTAAGAAGCTTTATTTGGAACCACTAATCAGTGGAGAATAACCAGGAAGTTGAATAAATCTCATAAGTGTTGTGAGCAAGAAGATATCCCACCTTCTATCCAGATGATTCCAGATTAGCCTGTTCGGACATATGCCATTATCTTCATGATTCTTATCAAACCAGGATGAACCACGATCAAAGAAGCTTTATTTGGAACCACTAATCAGTGGAGAATAACCAGGAAGTTGAATAAATCTCATAAGTGTTGTGAGCAAGAAGATATCCCACCTTCTATCCAGATGATTCCAGATTAGCCTGTTCGGACATATGCCATTATCTTCATGATTCTTATCAAAACAGGATGAACCACGATCTAAGAAGCTTTATTTGAAACCATTAATCAGTGGAGAATAACCAGGAAGTTGAATAAATCTCATAAGTATTGTGAGCAAGAAGATATCCCACCTTCTATCCAGATGATTCCAGATTAGACTGTTCGGACATATGCCAATATCTTCATGATTATTATCAAACCAAGATGAACCAATATGTAAGAAGCTTTATTTGGAACCACAAATCAGTGGAGAATAACCAGGAAGTTGAATAAATCTCATAGGAGTTGTGATTAAGAAGATATCCCACTTTCTATCCAGATGATTCCAGATTAGCATGTTCGGACATATGCCATTATCTTCATGATTCTTATCAAACCAGGATGAACCACGATCTAAGAAGCTTTATTTGGAACAACTAATCAGTGGAATAACCAGGAAGTTGAATAAATCTCATAAGTGTTGTGAATAAGAAGATATCCCACTTTCTATCCAGATGATTCCAGATTAGCCTGTTCGGACATATGTCATTATCTTCATGATTCTTATCAAACCAGGATGAACCACGATCTAAGAAGCTTTATTTGGAACCACTAATCAGTGGAGAATGACTAGGAAGTTGAATAAATCTCATAAGTGTTGTGAGCAAGAAGATATCCCACCTTCTATCCAGATGATTCCAGATTAGCCTGTTCGGACATATGGCAATATCTTCAAGATTCTTATCAAACCAGGATGAACCAATATGTAAGAAGCTTGATTGGGAACCACTAATCAGTGGAGAATAACCAGGAAGTTGGATAAATCTCATAGGAGTTGTGAGTAAGAAGATATCCCACTTTCTATCCAGATGATTCCAGATTAGCCTGTTCGGACATATGCCATTATCTTCATGATTCTTATCAAAGCAGGATGAACCACAATCTAAGAAGCTTTATTTGGAACCACTATTCAGTGGAGAATAACCAGGAAGTTAAATAAATCTCATAGGAGTTGTAAGTAAGAAGATATCCCACTTTCTATCCAGATTCGCCTGTTCGGACATATGGCGATATCTTCATGATTCTTATCAAACCAGGATGTACCACGATCTAAGAAGCTTTATTTGGAACCACTAATCAGTGGAGAATAACCAGGAAGTTGAACAAATCTCATAAGTGCTGTGAGCAAGAAGATATCCCACCTTCTATCCAGATGATTCCAGATTAGCATGTTCGGACATATGCCATTATCTTCATGATTCTTATCAAAACAGGATGAACCACGATCTAAGAAGCTTTATTTGGAACCACTAATCAGTGGAGAATAACCAGGAAGTTGAATAAATCTCATAAGTGTTGTGAGCAAGAAGATATCCCACCTTATATCCAGATGATTCCAGATTAGCCTGTTCGGACATATGGCAATATCTTCAAGATTCTTATTAAACCAGGATGAACCAATATGTAAGAAGCTTGATTGGGAACCACTAATCAGTGGAGAATAACCAGGAAGTTGGATAAATCTCATAGGAGTTGTGAGTAAGAAGATATCCCACTTTCTATCCAGATGATTCCAGATTAGCCTGTTCGGACATATGCCATTATCTTCATGATTCTTATCAAACCAGGATGAACCACAATCTAAGAAGGTTTATTTGGAACCACTATTCAGTGGAGAATAACCAGGAAGTTAAATAAATCTCATAGGAGTTGTAAGTAAGAAGATATCCCACTTTCTATCCAGATTCGCCTGTTCGGACATATGGCGATATCTTCATGATTCTTATCAAACCAGGATGTACCACGATCTAAGAAGCTTTATTTGGAACCACTAATCAGTGGAGAATAACCAGGAAGTTGAACAAATCTCATAAGTGTTGTGAGAAAGAAGATATCCCACCTTCTATCCAGATGATTCCAGATTAGCTTGTTCGGACATATGCCATTATCTTCATGATTCTTATCAAACCAGGATGAACCACGATCTAAGAAGCTTTATTTGGAACCACTAATCAGTGAAGAATAACCAGGAAGTTGAATAAATCTCATAAGTGTTGTGAGCAAGAAGATATCCCACCTTCTATCCAGATGATTCCAGAATAGCCTGTTCGGACATATGCCATTATCTTCATGATTCTTATCAAAACAGGATGAACCACGATCTAAGAAGCTTTATTTGGAACCACTAATCAGTGGAGAATAACCAGGAAGTTGAATAAATCTCATAAGTGTTGTGAGCAAGAAGATATCCCACCTTCTATCTAGATGATTCCAGATTAGCCTGTTCGGACATATGCCATTATCTTCATGATTCTTATCAAACCAGGATGAACCACGATCAAAGAAGCTTTATTTGGAACCACTAATCAGTGGAGAATAACCAGGAAGTTGAATAAATCTCATAAGTGTTGTGAGCAAGAAGATATCCCACCTTCTATCCAGATGATTCCAGATTAGCCTGTTCGGACATATGCCATTATCTTCATGATTCTTATCAAAACAGGATGAACCATGATCTAAGAAGCTTTATTTGAAACCATTAATCAGTGGAGAATAACCAGGAAGTTGAATAAATCTCATAAGTATTGTGAGCAAGAAGATATCCCACCTTCTATCCAGATTATTCCAGATTAGACTGTTCGGACATATGCCAATATCTTCATGATTATTATCAAACCAGGATGAACCAATATGTAAGAAGCTTTATTTGGATCCACAAATCAGTGGAGAATAACCAGGAAGTTGAATAAATCTCATAGGAGTTGTGATTAAGAAGATATCCCACTTTCTATCCAGATGATTCCAGATTAGCCTGTTCGGACATATGCCATTATCTTCATGATTCTTATCAAACCAGGATGAACCACGATCTAAGAAGCTTTATTTGGAACCACTAATCAGTGGAATAACCAGGAAGTTGAATAAATCTCATAAGTGTTGTGAGTAAGAAGATATCTCACTTTCTATCCAGATGATTCCAGATTAGCCTGTTCGGACATATGCCATTATCTTCATGATTCTTATCAAACCAGGATGAACCACGATCTAAGAAGCTTTATTTGGAACCACTAATCAGTGGAGAATGACCAGGAAGTTGAATAAATCTCATAAGTGTTGTGAGCAAGAAGATATCCCACCTTCTATCCAGATGATTCCAGATTAGCCTGTTCGGACATATGGCAATATCTTCAAGATTCTTATCAAACCAGGAAGAACCAATATGTAAGAAGCTTGATTGGGAACCACTAATCAGTGGAGAATAACCAGGAAGTTGGATAAATCTCATAGGAGTTGTGAGTGAGAAGATATCCCACTTTCTATCCAGATGATTCTAGATTAGCCTGTTCGGACATATGCCATTATCTTCATGATTCTTATCAAAGCAGGATGAACCACAATCTAAGAAGCTTTATTTGGAACCACTATTCAGTGGATAATAACCAGGAAGTTAAATAAATCTCATAGGAGTTGTAAGTAAGAAGATATACCACTTTCTATCCAGATGATTCCAGATTAGCATGTTCGGACATATGCCATTATCTTCATGATTCCTATCAAAACAGGATGAACCACGATCTAAGAAGCTTTATTTGGAACCACTAATCAGTGGAGAATAACCAGGAAGTTGAATAAATCTCATAAGTGTTGTGAGCAAGAAGATATCCCACCTTCTATCCAGATGATTCCAGATTAGCCTGTTCGGACATATGGCAATATCTTCAAGATTCTTATCAAACCAGGATGAACCAATATGTAAGAAGCTTGATTGGGAACCACTAATCAGTGGAGAATAACCAGGAATTTGGATAAATTTCATAGGAGTTGTGAGTAAAAAGATATCCCACTTTCTATCCAGATGATTCCAGATTAGTCTGTTCGGACATATGCCATTATCTTCATGATTCTTATCAAACCAGGATGAACCACATTCTAAGAAGCTTTATTTGGAACCACTATTCAGTGGAGAATAACCAGGAAGTTAAATAAATCTCATAGGAGTTGTAAGTAAGAAGATATCCCACTTTCTATCCAGATTCGCCTGTTCGGACATATGGCGATATCTTCATGATTCTTATCAAACCAGGATGTACCACGATCTAATAAGCTTTATTTGGAACCACTAATCAGTGGAGAATAACCAGGAAGTTGAACAAATCTCATAAGTGTTGTGAGAAAGAAGATATCCCACCTTCTATCCAGATGATTCCAGATTAGCTTGTTCGGACATATGCCATTATCTTCATGATTCTTATCAAACCAGGATGAACCATGATCTAAGAAGCTTTATTTGGAACCACTATTCAGTGGAGAATAACCAGGAAGTTGAATAAATCTCATAAGTGTTGTGAGCAAGAAGATATCCCACCTTCTATCCAGATGATTCCAGATTAGCCTGTTCGGACATATGCCATTATCTTCAAGATTCTTATCAAACCAGGATGAACCACGATCTAAGAAGCTTTATTTGGAACCACTAATCAGTGGAGAATAACCAGGAAGCTGAATAAATCTCATAAGTGTTGTGAGCAAGAAGATATCCCACCTTCTATCCAGATGATTCCAGATTAGCCTGTTCGGACATATGCCATTATCTTCATGATTCTTATCAAAACAGGATGAACCACGATCTAAGAAGCTTTATTTGGAACCACTAATCAGTGTAGAATAACCAGGAAGTTGAATAAATCTCATAAGTGTTGTGAGCAAGAAGATATCCCACCTTCTATCTAGATGATTCCAGATTAGACTATTCGGACATATGCAAATATCTTCATGATTATTATCAAACCAGGATGAACCAATATGTAAGAAGCTTTATTTGGAACCACTAATCAGTGGAGAATAACCAGGAAGTTGAATAAATCTCATAGGATTTGTGATTAAGAAGATATCCCACTTTCTATCCAGATGATTCCAGATTAGCCTGTTCGGACATATGCCATTATCTTCATGATTCTTATCAAACCAGGATGAACCACGATCTAAGAAGCTTTATTTGGAACCACGAATCTGTGGAGAATAACCAGGACGTTGAATAAATCTCGTAAGTGTTGTGAGCAAGATGATATCCCACCTTCTATCCAGATGATTCCAGATTAGCATGTTCGGACATATGCCGTTATCTTCCTGATTCTTATCAAACCAGGATGAACCATGATGTAAGAAGCTTTATTTGGAACCACTAATCAGTGGAGAATAACCAGGAAGTTGAATAAATCTCATAGGAGTTGTGAGTTAGAAGTTATCACACTTTCTATCCAGATGATTCCTGATTAGCCTGTTCGGACATATGCCATTATCTTCATGATTCTTATCAAACCAGGATGAACCACGATCTAAGAAGCTTTATTTGGAACCACTAATCAGTAGAGAATAACCAGGAAGTTGAATAAATCTCATAAGTGTTGTGAGCAAGAAGATATCCCACCTTCTATCCAGATGATTCCAGATTAGCCTGTTCGGACATATGCCATTATCTTCATGATTCTTATCAAACCAGGATGAACCACGATCTAAGAAGCTTTATTTGGAACCACTAATCAGTGGAGAATAACCAGGAAGTTGAATAAATCTCATAAGTGTTGTGAGCAAGAAGATATCCCACCTTCTATCCAGATGATTCCAGATTAGCCTGTTCGGACATATGCCATTATCTTCATGATTCTTATCAAAACAAGATGAACCACGATCTAAGAAGCTTTATTTGGAACCACTAATCAGTGTAGAATAACCAGGAAGTTGAATAAATCTTATAAGTGTTGTGAGCAAGAAGATATCCCACCTTCTATCCAAATGATTCCAGATTAACTGTTCGGACATATGCAAATATCTTCATGATTATTATCAAACCAGGATGAACCAATATGTAAGAAGCTTTATTTGGAACCACTAATCAGTGGAGAATAACCAGGAAGTTGAATAAATCTCATAGGATTTGTGATTAAGAAGATATCCCACTTTCTATCCAGATGATTCCAGATTAGTCTGTTCGGACATATGCCATTATCTTCATGATTCTTATCAAACCAGGATGAACCACGATCTAAGAAGCTTTATTTGGAACCACTAATCAGTGGAGAATAACCAGGAAGGTGAATAAATCTCATAAGTGTTGTGAGCAAGAAGATATCCCACCTTATATCCAGATGATTCCAGATTAGCCTGTTCGGACATATGCCGTTATCTTCCTGATTCTTATCAAACCAGGATAAACCACGATGTAAGAAGCTTTATTTGGAACCACTAATCAATGGAGAATAACCAGGAAGTTGAATAAATCTCATAGGAGTTGTGAGTTAGAAGATATCACACTTTCTATCCAGATGATTCCTGATTAGCCTGTTCGGACATATGCCATTATCTTCATGATTCTTATCAAACCAGGATGAACCACGATCTAAGAAGCTTTATTTGGAACCACTAATCAGTGGAGAATAACCAGGAAGTTGAATTAATCTCATAAGTGTTGTGAGCAAGAAGATATCCCACCTTCTATCCAGATGATTCCAGATTAGCCTGTTCGGACATATGCCATTATCTTCATGATTCTTATCAAACCAGGATGAACCACGATCTAAGAAGCTTTATTTGCAACCACTAATCAGTGGAGAATAACCAGGAAGTTGAATAAATCTCATAAGTGTTGTGAGCAAGAAGATATCCCACCTTCTATCCAGATGATTCCAGATTAGCCTGTTCGGACATATGCCATTATCTTCATGATTCTTATCAAAACAGGATGAACCACGATCTAAGAAGCTTTATTTGGAACCACTAATCAGTGGAGAATAACCAGGAAGTTGAATAAATCTCATAAGTGTTGTGAGAAAGAAGATATCCCACCTTCTATCCAGATGATTCCAGATTAGCCTGTTCGGACATATGCCATTATCTTCATGATTCTTATCAAACCAGGATGAACCACGATCTAAGAAGCTTTATTTGCAACCACTAATCAGTGGAGAATAACCAGGAAGTTGAATAAATCTCATAAGTGTTGTGAGCAAGAAGATATCCCACCTTCTATCCAGATGATTCCAGATTAGCCTGTTCGGACATATGCCATTATCTTCATGATTCTTATCAAAACAGGATGAACCACGATCTAAGAAGCTTTATTTGGAACCACTAATCAGTGGAGAATAACCAGGAAGTTGAATAAATCTCATAAGTGTTGTGAGAAAGAAGATATCCCACCTTCTATCCAGATGATTCCAGATTAGACTGTTCGGACATATGCCAATATCTTCATGATTATTATCAAACTAGGATGAACCAATATGTAAGAAGCTTTATTTGGAACCACTAATCAGTGGAGAATAACCAGGAAGTTGAATAAATCTCATAGGATTTGTGATTAAGAAGATATCCCACTTTCTATCCAGATGATTCCAGATTAGCCTGTTCGGACATATGCCATTATCTTCATGATTCTTATAAAACCAGGATGAACCACGATCTAAGAAGCTTTATTTGGAACCACTAATCAGTGGAGAATAACCAGGAAGGTGAATAAATCTCATAAGTGTTGTGAGCAAGAAGATATCCCACCTTATATCCAGATGATTCCAGATTAGCCTGTTCGGACATATGCCGTTATCTTCCTGATTCTTATCAAACCAGGATGAACCACGATGTAAGAAGCTTTATTTGGAACCATTAATCAATGGAGAATAACCAGGAAGTTGAATAAATCTCATAGGAGTTGTGAGTTAGAAGATATCACACTTTCTATCCAGATGATTCCTGATTAGCCTGTTCGGACATATGCCATTATCTTCATGATTCTTATCAAACCAGGATGAACCACGATCTAAGAAGCTTTATTTGGAACCACTAATCAGTTGAGAATAACCAGGAAGTTGAATTAATCTCATAAGTGTTGTGAGCAAGAAGATATCCCACCTTCTATCCAGATGATTCCAGATTAGCCTGTTCGGACATATGCCATTATCTTCATGATTCTTATCAAACCAGGATGAACCACGATCTAAGAAGCTTTATTTGCAACCACTAATCAGTGGAGAATAACCAGGAAGTTGAATAAATCTCATAAGTGTTGTGAGCAAGAAGATATCCCACCTTCTATCCAGATGATTCCAGATTAGCCTGTTCGGACATATGCCATTATCTTCATGATTCTTATCAAAACAGGATGAACCACGATCTAAGAAGCTTTATTTGGAACCACTAATCAGTGGAGAATAACCAGGAAGTTGAATAAATCTCATAAGTGTTGTGAGAAAGAAGATATCCCACCTTCTATCCAGATGATTCCAGATTAGACTGTTCGGACGTATGCCAATATCTTCATGATTATTATCAAACCAGGATGAACCAATATGTAAGAAGCTTTATTTGGAACCACAAATCAGTGGAGAATAACCAGGAAGTTGAATAAATCTCATAGGAGTTGTGATTAAGAAGAAATCCCACTTTCTATCTAGATGATTCGGACATATGCCATTATCTTCATGATTTTTATACAACCAGGATGAACCACGATCTAAGAAGCTTTATTTGGAACCACTAATCAGTGGAATAACCAGGAAGTTGAATAAATCTCATAAGTGTTGTGAGCAAGATGATATCCCACCTTCTATCCAGATGATTCCAGATTAGCATGTTCGGACATATGCCGTTATCTTCCTGATTCTTATCAAACCAGGATGAACCCCGATGTAAGAAGCTTTATTTGGAACCACTAATCAGTGGAGAATAACCAGGAAGTTGAATAAATCTCATAGGATTTGTGATTAAGAAGATATCCCACTTTCTATCCAGATGATTCCAGATTAGCCTGTTCGGACATATGCCATTATCTTCATGATTCTTATCAAACCAGGATGAACCACGATCTAAGAAGCTTTATTTGGAACCACTAATCAGTGGAGAATAACCAGGAAGGTGAATAAATCTCATAAGTGTTGTGAGCAAGAAGATATCCCACCTTATATCCAGATGATTCCAGATTAGCCTGTTCGGACATATGCCGTTATCTTCCTGATTCTTATCAAACCAGGATGAACCACGATGTAAGAAGCTTTATTTGGAACCACTAATCAATGGAGAATAACCAGGAAGTTGAATAAATCTCATAGGAGTTGTGAGTTAGAAGATATCACACTTTCTATCCAGATGATTCCTGATTAGCCTGTTCGGACATATGCCATTATCTTCATGATTCTTATCAAACCAGGATGAACCACGATCTAAGAAGCTTTATTTGGAACCACTAATCAGTGGAGAATAACCAGGAAGTTGAATTAATCTCATAAGTGTTGTGAGCAAGAAGATATCCCACCTTCTATCCAGATGATTCCAGATTAGCCTGTTCGGACATATGCCATTATCTTCATGATTCTTATCAAACCAGGATGAACCACGATCTAAGAAGCTTTATTTGCAACCACTAATCAGTGGAGAATAACCAGGAAGTTGAATAAATCTCATAAGTGTTGTGAGCAAGAAGATATCCCACCTTCTATCCAGATGATTCCAGATTAGCCTGTTCGGACATATGCCATTATCTTCATGATTCTTATCAAAACAGGATGAACCACGATCTAAGAAGCTTTATTTGGAACCATTAATCAGTGGAGAATAACCAGGAAGTTGAATAAATCTCATAGGATTTGTGATTAAGAAGATATCCCACTTTCTATCCAGATGATTCCAGATTAGCCTGTTCGGACATATGCCATTATCTTCATGATTCTTATCAAACCAGGATGAACCACGATCTAAGAAGCTTTATTTGGAACCACTAATCAGTGGAGAATAACCAGGAAGGTGAATAAATCTCATAAGTGTTGTGAGCAAGAAGATATCCCACCTTATATCCAGATGATTCCAGATTAGCCTGTTCGGACATATGCCGTTATCTTCCTGATTCTTATCAAACCAGGATGAACCACGATGTAAGAAGCTTTATTTGGAACCACTAATCAATGGAGAATAACCAGGAAGTTGAATAAATCTCATAGGAGTTGTGAGTTAGAAGATATCACACTTTCTATCCAGATGATTCCTGATTAGCCTGTTCGGACATATGCCATTATCTTCATGATTCTTATCAAACCAGGATGAACCACGATCTAAGAAGCTTTATTTGGAACCACTAATCAGTGGAGAATAACCAGGAAGTTGAATTAATCTCATAAGTGTTGTGAGCAAGAAGATATCCCACCTTCTATCCAGATGATTCCAGATTAGCCTGTTCGGACATATGCCATTATCTTCATGATTCTTATCAAACCAGGATGAACCACGATCTAAGAAGCTTTATTTGCAACCACTAATCAGTGGAGAATAACCAGGAAGTTGAATAAATCTCATAAGTGTTGTGAGCAAGAAGATATCCCACCTTCTATCCAGATGATTCCAGATTAGCCTGTTCGGACATATGCCATTATCTTCATGATTCTTATCAAAACAGGATGAACCACGATCTAAGAAGCTTTATTTGGAACCACTAATCAGTGGAGAATAACCAGGAAGTTGAATAAATCTCATAAGTGTTGTGAGAAAGAAGATATCCCACCTTCTATCCAGATGATTCCAGATTAGACTGTTCGGACATATGCCAATATCTTCATGATTATTATCAAACTAGGATGAACCAATATGTAAGAAGCTTTATTTGGAACCACTAATCAGTGGAGAATAACCAGGAAGTTGAATAAATCTCATAGGATTTGTGATTAAGAAGATATCCCACTTTCTATCCAGATGATTCCAGATTAGCCTGTTCGGACATATGCCATTATCTTCATGATTCTTATCAAACCAGGATGAACCACGATCTAAGAAGCTTTATTTGGAACCACTAATCAGTGGAGAATAACCAGGAAGGTGAATAAATCTCATAAGTGTTGTGAGCAAGAAGATATCCCACCTTATATCCAGATGATTCCAGATTAGCCTGTTCGGACATATACCGTTATCTTCCTGATTCTTATCAAACCAGGATGAACCACGATGTAAGAAGCTTTATTTGGAACCATTAATCAATGGAGAATAACCAGGAAGTTGAATAAATCTCATAGGAGTTGTGAGTTAGAAGATATCACACTTTCTATCCAGATGATTCCTGATTAGCCTGTTCGGACATATGCCATTATCTTCATGATTCTTATCAAACCAGGATGAACCACGATCTAAGAAGCTTTATTTGGAACCACTAATCAGTGGAGAATAACCAGGAAGTTGAATTAATCTCATAAGTGTTGTGAGCAAGAAGATATCCCACCTTCTATCCAGATGATTCCAGATTAGCCTGTTCGGACATATGCCATTATCTTCATGATTCTTATCAAACCAGGATGAACCACGATCTAAGAAGCTTTATTTGCAACCACTAATCAGTGGAGAATAACCAGGAAGTTGAATAAATCTCATAAGTGTTGTGAGCAAGAAGATATCCCACCTTCTATCCAGATGATTCCAGATTAGCCTGTTCGGACATATGCCATTATCTTCATGATTCTTATCAAAACAGGATGAACCACGATCTAAGAAGCTTTATTTGGAACCACTAATCAGTGGAGAATAACCAGGAAGTTGAATAAATCTCATAAGTGTTGTGAGAAAGAAGATATCCCACCTTCTATCCAGATGATTCCAGATTAGACTGTTCGGACATATGCCAATATCTTCATGATTATTATCAAACCAGGATGAACCAATATGTAAGAAGCTTTATTTGGAACCACAAATCAGTGGAGAATAACCAGGAAGTTGAATAAATCTCATAGGAGTTGTGATTAAGAAGAAATCCCACTTTCTATCTAGATGATTCGGACATATGCCATTATCTTCATGATTTTTATACAACCAGGATGAACCACGATCTAAGAAGCTTTATTTGGAACCACTAATCAGTGGAATAACCAGGAAGTTGAATAAATCTCATAAGTGTTGTGAGCAAGATGATATCCCACCTTCTATCCAGATGATTCCAGATTAGCATGTTCGGACATATGCCGTTATCTTCCTGATTCTTATCAACCCAGGATGAACCCCGATGTAAGAAGCTTTATTTGGAACCACTAATCAGTGGAGAATAACCAGGAAGTTGAATAAATCTCATAGGAGTTGTGAGTTAGAAGATATCCCACTTTCTATCCAGATGATTCCTGATTAACCTGTTCGGACATATTCCATTATCTTCATGATTCTTATCAAACCAGGATGAACCACGATCTAAGAAGCTTTATTTGGAACCACTAATCAGTGGAGAATAACCAGGAAGTTGAATAAATCTCATAAGTGTTCTGAGTAAGAAGATATCCCACCTTCTATCCAGATGATTCCAGATTAGACTGTTCGGACATATGCCAATATCTTCATGATTATTATCAAACCAGGATGAACCAATATGTAAGAAGCTTTATTTGGAACCACTAATCAGTGGAGAATAACCAGGAAGTTGAATAAATCTCATAGGAGTTGTGATTAAGAAGATATCCCACTTTCTATCCAGATGATTCCAGATTAGCCTGTTCGGACATATGCCATTATCTTCATGATTCTTATCAAACCAGGATGAACCACGATCTAAGAAGCTTTATTTGGAACCACTAATCAGTGGAGAATAACCAGGAAGTTGAATAAATCTCATAAGTGTTGTGAGCAAGATGATATCCCACCTTCTATCCAGATGATTCCAGATTAGCATGTTCGGACATATGCCGTTATCTTCCTGATTCTTATCAAACCAGGATGAACCACGATGTAAGAAGCTTTATTTGGAACCACTAATCAGTGGAGAATAACCAAGAAGTTGAATAAATCTCATAGGAGTTGTGAGTAAGAAGATATCCCACTTTCTATCCAGATTATTCCTGATTAGCCTGTTCGGACATATTCCATTATCTTCTTGATTCTTATCAAGCCAGGATGAACCACGATCTAAGAAGCTTTATTTTGGAACCACTAATCAGTGGAGAATAACGAGGAAGTTGAATAAATCTCATAAGTGTTGTGAGCAAGAAGATATCCCACCTTCTATCCAGATGATTCCAGATTAGCCTGTTCGGACATATGGCAATATCCTCATGATTCTGATCAAACCAGGATTAACCACGATCTAAGAAGCTTTATTTGGAACCACTAATCAGTGAAGAATAACCAGGAAGTTTAATAAATCTCATAGGAGTTGTGAGTAAGAAGATATCCCACTTTCTATCCAGATGATTCCAGATTAGCCTGTTCGGACATATGGCAATATCTTCATGATTCTTATCAAACCAGGATCAACCACGATCTAAGAAGCTTTATTTGGAACCACTAATCAGTGGAGAATAACCAGGAAGTTGAATAAATCTCATAAGTGTTCTGAGCAAGAAGATATCTCACCTTCTATCCAGATGATTCCAAATTAGCTTGTTCGGACATATGCCATTATCTTCATGATTCTTATCAAACCAGGATGAACCACGATCTAAGAAGCTTTATTTGGAACCACTAATCAGTGGAGAATAACCAGGAAGTTGAATAAATTTCATAGGAGTTGTGAGTAAGAAGATATCCCACTTTCTATCCAGGTGATTCCAGATTAGCATGTTCGGACATATGGCAACATCTTCATGATTCTTATCAAACCAGGATGAACCACGATCTAAGAAGCTTTATTTGGAACCACTAATCAGTGGAGAATAACCAGGAAGTTGAATAAATCTCATAAGTGTTGTGAGCAAGAAGATATCCCACCTTCTATCCAGATGATTCCAGATTAGCCTGTTCGAACATATGTCATTATCTTCATGATTCTTATCTAACCATGATGAACCATGATCTAAGAAGCATTATTTGGAACCACTAA
Organism: Raphanus raphanistrum x Raphanus sativus; assembly: GCA_019705995.1. Classification (NCBI taxonomy): domain Eukaryota; kingdom Viridiplantae; phylum Streptophyta; class Magnoliopsida; order Brassicales; family Brassicaceae; genus Raphanus; species Raphanus raphanistrum x Raphanus sativus. The sequence goes on along the minus strand of CM034036.1, from coordinate 22,989,479 downwards.
TCAGTGGAGAATAACCAGGAAGTTGAATAAATCTCATAAGTGTCGTGAGTAAGAAGATATCCCACTTTCTGTCCAGATGATTTCAGATTAGACTGTTCGGACACTTGTGAGCAAGAAGATATGCCACTTTCTATCCAGGTGATTCCAGATTACCCTTTTCGTACATATGGCAATATCTTCATGATTCTTATCAAACCAGGATGAACCACGATGTAAGAAGCTTTATTTGGAACCACTAATCAGTGGAGAATAACCAGGAAGTTGTATAAATCTAATAGGAGTTGTGATTAAGAAGATATCCCACTTTCTATCCAGATGATTTCAGATTAGCATGTTCGGACATATGGCAATATCTTCAAGATTCTTATCAAACCAGGATGAACCAATATGAAAGAAGCTTGATTGGGAAACACTAATCAGTGGAGAATAACCAGGAAGTTGGATAAATCTCATAGGAGTTGTGAGTAAGAAGATATCCCACTTTCTACCCAGATGATTCCAGATTGGCATATTCGGACATATGCCATTATCTTCATGATTCTTATCAAACCAGGATGAACCACGATCTAAGAAGCTTCATTTGGAACCACTATTCAGTGGAGAATAACCAGGAAGTTAAATAAATCTCATAGGAGTAGGCAGTAAGAAGATATCCCACTTTCTATCCAGATTAGCCTGTTCGGACATATGGTGATATCTTCATGATTCTTATCAAACCAGGATGAACCACGATCTAAGAAGCTTTATTTGGAACCACTAATCAGTGGAGAATAACCAGGAAGTTGAATAAATCTCTTAGGAGTTGTGATTAAGAAGATATCTCACTTTCTATCCAGATGATTCCAATTTAGTCTGTTCGGACATATGGCAATATCTTCATGATTCTTATCAAACCAGGATGAACCAATATGTAAGAAGCTTTATTTGGAACCACAAATCAGTTGAGAATAACCAGGAAGTTGAATAAATCTCATAGGAGTTGTGATTAAGAAGATATCCTACTTTCTATCCAGATGATTCCAGATTAGCCTGTTCGGACATATGCCATTATCTTCATGATTCTTATCAAAGATGAACCACGATCTAAGAAGCTTTATTTGGAACCACTAATCAGTGGAGAATAACCAGGAAGTTGAATAAATCTCATAAGTGTTGTGAGCAAGAAGATATCCCACCTTCTATCCAGATGATTCCAGATTAGCCTGTTCGGACATATGGCAATATCTTCATGATTCTTATCAAACCAGGATGAACCACGATCTAAGAAACTTTATTTGGAACCACTAATCAGTGGAGAATAACCAGGAAGTTGAATAAATCTCATAAGTGTTGTGAGCAAGAAGATATCCCACCTTCTATCCAGATGATTCCAGATAAGCATGTTCGGACATATGCCATTATCTTCATGATTCTTATCAAACCAGGATGAATCACGATCTAAGAAACTTTATTTGGAACCAATAATCAGTGGAGAATAACCAGGAAGTTGAATAAATCTCATAAGTGTTGTGAGCAAGAAGATATCCCACCTTCTATCCAGATGATTCCAGATTACCTGTTCGGACATATGCCAATATCTTCATGATTATTATCAAAACAGGATGAACCAATATGTAAGAAGCTTTATTTGGAACCACTAATCAGTGGAGAATAACCAGGAAGTTGAATAAATCTCATAGGAGTTGTGATTAAGAAGATATCACACTTTCTAACCAGATGATTCCAGATTAGTCTGTTCGGACATATCCCATTATCTTCATGATTCTTATCAAACCAGGATGAACAATGATCTAGAAAGCTTTATTTGGAACCACTAATCAGTGGAGAATAACCAGGAAGTTGAATAAATCTCATAAGTGTTGTGAGCAAGAAGATATCCCACCTTATATCCAAATGATTCCAGATTAGCCTGTTCGGACATATGCCATTATCTTCCTTATTCTCATCAAACCAGGATGAATCACGATCTAAGAAGCTTTATTTGGAACCTCTAATCAGTGGAGAATAACCAAGAAGTTGAATAAATCTCATAGTACTTGGGAGTAAGAAGATATCCCACTTTCTATCCAGATGATTCCGGATTAGCCTGTTCGGACATATGCCATTATCTTCATGATTCTTATCAAACCAGGATGAACCACGATCTAAGAAGCTTTATTTGGAACCACTAATCAGTGGAGAATGACCAGGAAGTTGAATAAATCTCATAAGTGTTGTGAGCAAGAAGATAACCCACCTTCTATCAAGATGATTCCAGATTAGCCTGTTCGGACATATAGCAATATCCTCATGATTCTTATCAAACCAGGATTAACCACGATCTAAGAAGCTTTATTTGGAACCAATAATCAGTGGAGAATAACCAGGAAGATTAATAAATCTCATAGGAGTGGTGAGTAAGAAGATATCCCACTTTCTATCCAGATTATTCCAGATTAGCATGTTCGGACATATGGCAATAACTTCATGATTCTTATCAAACCAGGATGAACCACGATCTAAGAAGCTTTATTTGGAACCACTAATCAGTGGAGAATAACCAGGAAGTTGAATAAATCTCATAAGTGTTGTGAGCAAGAAGATATCCCACCTTCTATCTAGATGATTCCAGATTAGCTTGTTCGGACATATTTCATTATCTTCATGATTCTTATCAAACCAGGATGAACCACGATCTAAGAAGCTTTATTTGGAACCACTAATCAGTGGAGAATAACCTGAAAGTTGAATAAATTTCATCTGAGTTGTGAGTAAGAAGATATCCCACTTTCTATCCAGGTGATTCCAGATTAGCCTGTTCGGACATATGGCAATATCTTCATGATTCTTATCAAACCAGGATGAACCACGATCTAAGAAGCATTATTTGAAACCACTAATCAGTGGAGAATAACCAGGAAGTTGAACAAATCTCATAAGTGTTGTGAGCAAGAAGATATCCCACCTTCTATCCAGATGATTCCAGATTAGCCTGTTCGGACATATGCCATTATCTTCATGATTCTTATCAAACCAGGATGAACCACGATCTAAGAAGCTTTATTTGGAACCACTAATCAGTGGAGAATAACCAGGAAGTTGAATAAATCTCATAGGAGTTGTGAGTAAGAAGATATCCCACTTTCTATCCAGATGATTCCGGATTAGCCTGTTCGGACATATGCCATTATCTTCATGATTCTTATCAAACCAGGATGAACCACGATCTAAGAAGCTTTATTTGGAACCACTAATCAGTGGAGAATAACCAGGAAGTTGAATAAATTTCATAAGTGTTGTAAGCAAGAAGATATCCCACCTTCTATCCAGATGATTCCAGATTAGCATTTTCGGACATATGCCAATATCTTCATGATTATTATCTAACCAGGATGAACCATGATCTAATAAGCTTTATTTGAAACCACTAATCAGTGGAGAATAACCAAGAAGTTGAATAAATCTCATAAGTGTCGTGAGTAAGACGATATCCCACTTTCTATCTAGGTGATTTTAGATTAGCCTGTTCGGACACTTGTGAGCAAGAAGATATCCCACTTTCTATCCAGGTTATTCCAGATTACCCTATTCGGACATCTGGCAATAGCTTCATGATTCTTATCAAACCAGAATGAACCACGATGTAAGAAGCTTTATTTGGAACCACTAATCAGTGGAGAATAACCAAGAAGTTGAATAAATCTCATAGGAGTTGTGATTAAGAAGATATCCCACTTTCTATCCAGATGATTCCAGATTAGCCTGTTCGGACATATGACAATATCTTCAAGATTCTTATCAAACCAGGATGAACCAATATGTAAGAAGCTTGATTGGGAACCACTAATCAGTGGAGAATAACCAGAAAGTTGGATAAATCTCATAGGAGTTGTGAGTAAGAAGATATCCCACTTTCTATCCAGATGATTCCTGATACACTCCTAGGATGCTTCTCTGGTTATAAGGGGGATAGATCCTTGCAAGGACGAATCAGAGACTCAAGTTCTTCAAGGTTTGTGGAATGAATGGTGACACAAGAGATGTGAAAGGGCTCTTGATACTCCTAGATGCCTAGTTCGGATATGACACACCGAAGAAGAGATCCTTGGGCTGTTGGATACTACACACCAACAAGATCACTCGCCAACTTGATAACAAGGAGAAGAGAGAACAAGAGATAAAAGGTTTGTGAAAAGATAACTTGATAGCTATTAGGGTTTGCGGACACAACATATGGCAATATCCTCATGATTCTTATCAAACCGGGATTAACCACGATCTAAGAAGCTTTATTTGGAACCACTAATCAGTGGAGAATAACCAGAAAGTTGAATAAATCTCATAGGAGTTGTGAGTAAGAAAATATCCCACTTTCTATCCAGATGATTCCAGATTAGCCTGTTCGGACATATGCCATTATCTTCATGATTCTTATCAAACCAGGATAAACCACGATCTAAGAAGCTTTATTTGGAACCACTAATCAGTGGAGAATAACCAGGAAGTTGAATAAATGCCATAAGTGTTGTGAGCAAGAAGATATCCCACCTTATATCCAGATGATTCCAGATTAGCCTGTTCAGACATATGCCATTATCTTCATGATTCTTATCAAACCAGGATGAACCACGATCTAAGAAGCTTTATTTGGAACCACTAATCAGTGGAGAATAACCAGGAAGTTGAATAAATCTCATAGGAGTTGTGAGTAAGAAGATATCCCACTTTCTATCCAGATGATTCCGGATTAGCCTGTTCGGACATATGCCATTTTCTTCATGATTCTTATCAAACCAGGATGAACCACGATCTAAGAAGCTTTATTTGGAACCACTAATCAGTGGAGAATAACCAGGAAGTTGAATATATCTCATAAGTGTTGTGAGCAAGAAGATATCCCACCTTCTATCCAGATGATTCCAGATTAGCCTGTTCATACATATGGCAATATCCTCATGATTCTTATCAAACCGGGATTAACCACGATCTAAGAAGCTTTATTTGGAACCACTAATCAGTGGAGAATAACCAGAAAGTTGAATAAATCTCATAGGAGTTGTGAGTAAGAAAATATCCCACTTTCTATCCAGATGATTCCAGATTAGCCTGTTCGGATATATGGCAATATCTTCATGATTCTTATCAAACCAGGATGAACCACAATCTAAGAAGCTTTATTTGGAACCACTAATCAATGGAGAATAACCAGGAAGTTGAATAAATCATCTTAAGTGTTGTGAGCAAGAAGATATTCCACCTTCTATCCAGATGATTCCAGATTAGCCTGTTCGGACATATGCCATTATCTTCATGATTCTTATCAAACCAGGATGAACCACGATCTAAGAAACTTTATTTGGAACCACTAATAAGAGAAGAATAACCAGGAAGTTTAATAAATCTCATAGGAGTTGTGAGTAAGAAAATATCCCACTTTCTATCGAGATGACTCCAGATTAGCCTGTTCGGACATATGGCAATATCTTCATTATTCTTATCAAACCAGGATGAAACACGATCTAAGAAGCTTTATTTGGAACCACTAATCAGTGGAGAATATCCAGGAAGTTGGATAAATCTCATAGGAGTTGTGAGTAAGAAGATATCTCACTTTCTATCGAGATTATTCCAGATTAGCATGTTCGGACATATGCCATTATCTTCATGATTCTTATCAAACCAGGATGAACCACGATCTAAGAAGCTTTATTTGGAACCACTAATCAGTGGAGAATAACCAGGAAGTTGAATAAATTTCATAGGAGTTGTGAGTAAGAAGATATCCCACTTTCAGATGATTCCAGATTAACCTGTTCGGACATATGGCAATATCCTCATGATTCTTATCAAACCAGGATTAACCACAATCAAAGAACCTTTATTTGGAACCAATAATCAGTGGAGAATAACCAGGAAGTTTAATAAATCTCACATGAGTTGTGAGTAAGAAAATATCCCACTTTCTATCCAGATGATTCCGGATTAGCCTGTTCGGACATATGCCATTTTCTTCATGATTCTTATCAAACCAGGATGAACCACGATCTAAGAAGCTTTATTTGGAACCACTAATCAGTGGAGAATAACCAGGAAGTTGAATAAATCTCATAGGAGTTGTGATTAAGAAGATATCCCACTTTCTATCCAGATGATTCCAGATTAGCCTGTTCGGACATATGGCAATATCTTCATGATTCTTATCAAACCAGAATGAACCAATATGTAAGAAGCTTTATTTGGAACCACTAATCAGTGGAGAATAACCAGGAAGTTGAATAAATCTCATAGGAGTTGTGATTAAGAAGATATCCCACTTTATATCCAGATGATTCCAGATTTGCCTATTCGGACATATACCATTATCTTCATGATTCTTATCTAACCAGGCTGAACCACGATCTAAGAAGCTTTATTTGGAACCACTAATCAGTGGAGAATAACCAGGAAGTTGAATAAATCTCATAAGTGTTGTGAGCAAGAAGATATCCCACCTTATATCCAGATGATTCCAGATTAGCCTGTTCAGACATATGCCATTATCTTCATGATTCTTATCAAACCAGGATGAACCACGATCTAAGAAGCTTTATTTGGAACCACTTATCAGTGGAGAATAACCAGGAAGTTGAATAAATCTCATAGGAGTTGTGAGTAAGAAGATATCCCACTTTCTATCCAGATGATTCCGGGTTAGCCTGTTCGGACATATGCCATTTTCTTCATGATTCTTATCAAACCAGGATGAACCACGATCTAAGAAGCTTTATTTGGAACCACTAATCAGTGGAGAATAACCAGGAAGTTGAATAAATCTCATAAGTGTTGTGAGCAAGAAGATATCCCACCTTCTATCCAGATGATTCCAGATTAGCCTGTTCGGACATATGGCAATATCCTCATGATTCTTATCAAACCGGGATTAACCACGATCTAAGAAGCTTTATTTGGAACCACTAATCAGTGGAGAATAACCAGAAAGTTGAATAAATCTCATAGGAGTTGTGAGTAAGAAAATATCCCACTTTCTATCCAGATGATTCCAGATTAGCCTGTTCGGATATATGGCAATATCTTCATGATTCTTATCAAACCAGGATGAACCACAATCTAAGAAGCTTTATTTGGAACCACTAATCAGTGGAGAATAACCAGGAAGTTGAATAAATCTCATAAGTGTTGTGAGCAAGAAGATATTCCACCTTCTATCCAGATGATTCCAGATTAGCCTGTTCGGACATATGCCATTATCTTCATGATTCTTATCAAACCAGGATGAACCACGATCTAAGAAACTTTATTTGGAACCACTAATCAGTGAAGAATAACCAGGAAGTTTAATAAATCTCATAGGAGTTGTGAGTAAGAAAATATCCCACTTTCTATCGAGATGACTCCAGATTAGCCTGTTCGGACATATGGCAATATCTTCATGATTCTTATCAAACCAGGATGAAACACGATCTAAGAAGCTTTATTTGGAACCACTAATCAGTGGAGAATATCCAGGAAGTTGGATAAATCTCATAGGAGTTGTGAGTAAGAAGATATCTCAGATGATTCTTGATTAGCATGTTCGGACATATGCCATTATCTTCATGATTCTTATCAAACCAGGATGAACCACGATCTGAGAAGCTTTATTTGGAACCACTAATCAGTGGAGAATAACCAGGAAGTTGAATAAATTTCATAGGAGTTGTGAGTAAGAATATATCCCACTTTCAGATGATTCCAGATTAACCTGTTCGGACATATGTCAATATCCTCATGATTCTTATCAAACCAGGATTAACCACGATCAAAGAAGCTTTATTTGGAACCACTAATCAGTGGAGAATAACCAGGAAGTTTAATAAATCTCATATGAGTTGTGAGTAAGAAAATATCCCACTTTCTATCCAGATGATTCCAGATTAGCCTGTTCGGACATATGGCAATATCTTCATGATTCTTATCAAACCAGGATGAACCACGATCTAAGAAGCTTTATTTGGAACCACTAATCAGTGGAGAATAACCAGGAAGTTGAATAAATCTCATAAGTGTTGTGAGCAAGAAGATATTCCACCTTCTATCCAGATGATTCCATATTAGCCTGTTCGGACATATGCCATTATCTTCATGATTTTTATCAAACCAGGATGAACCACGATCTAAGAAGCTTTATTTGGAACCACTAATCAGTGGAGAATAACCAGGAAGCTGAATAAATCTCATAGGAGTTGTGAGTAAGAAGATATCCCACTTTCTATCCAGATGATTCCGGATAAGCATGTTCAGACATATGCCATTATCTTCATGATTCTTATCAAACCAGGATGAACCACGATCTAAGAAGCTTTATTTGGAACCACTAATCAGTGGAGAATAACCACGAAGTTGAATAAATCTCATTAGTGTTGTGAGCAAGAAGATATCCCACCTGTTGGGGTCAAAATCGGTCAAGACGAAATCGATGTCCGAAAATCTCGGAAAAACATGAAAAATATTAGAGCAACCTCGAGAGACTAATTGTTAATCGAGAAACCTCGGGAAAATATTAAGTTCGAGATTAATCATCTCGAAATCGACTGCTAGAAACATTTTCTACACAAGGAAAAACCTACGGAAAACTAAAAACGCAAAAAACACGCACACGCCGAAGGAACCGAGCAGCCAACTCCGGACGTGGCCGTGGCCGCCGGGCGGCTAACCCCGTGCTGGCCGTGGCCGCCGGCGGCTAGCCCCGTGCTAGCCGTGGCCGGCGGCGGCTAGCGCCCGTGCTGGCCGTGGCCGCCGGGCGGCTAGCCCCGTGCTGGCCGTGGCCGCCGGCGGCTAGCGCCCGTGCTGGCCGTGGCCGCCGGGCGGCTAGTCCCGTGCTGGCCGTGGCCGCCGGCGGCTAGCGCCCGTGCTGGCCGTGGTCGCCGGGCGGCTAGCCCCGTGCTGGCTCGGGTCATTGGACGGCCAGAAATCCGTGTTTTGCGACTTTCCGAGATCCCGCAAACAAAACTCCTTTTCCTGCTCCAAGATTCCAAAGAACCCGTAAGACGTCAACAGACAGGAAGACTTCGTATAAAACGGTGATGGTTATCTTAAAACACCATGTGCCTCAGCAATGGATCGAAGATCTTCCGAAAGACTCGACATCCAAGTAGGAGCATTCTTTCTAAGAAATCGTAGAAAACAGCGGAAGACCGGAAGACGGCCCGAAAGGGACCAAATGTTAAACTTCCGAGAAGATAAATGTCAACTTTCCGAAAGGATAAAAGTCAACTTTCCCGATAAACGCGAAAGCCGACGAAAATGGAAAAAGTCCAGCCCGCGGCGGACTCAGCCCATCAAGAATAGACCGTCATATGGGAGTATATAAGCAAAGCTAGGAGCAGAGGAAGGAGGATCAGAAATCAAAAGAAAGAAACCACTCCAGAGCAACTTAGAACTTAGGCGCTTATTTCCTTTTTTAGCGAGCTGCGACTCAACTAGGTTAGATCTAGGTTTCGAGACTAGCGACAATCGACAGCTCTTGCGGCCGAGATCTCGACCTGTTGTCCAACACTCTCCGCAGATTCGGAAATAAGATTCTTTCTTTTTGCTCTCTTTATTTTACGCATTTATTCCCAAACTAGACTCGTATTAACTTTGTCGTGCGTGGCCCAACAGATAGCCGGGATCCTCGGGGAAAACTAGGTCAACTTAGTTTTCCTACATTTTAACTTAACTAAAATCGACAGTGCGAATTTTGGTTCCCACAGTTTGGCGCTAGAAGGAGGGGGATTCACGGATTTATCTTTCTCGCAACTACGCATGCCCAGTTAAGCATGTCCGCTGACGCGGAAAAAGACAAGCAAACACACGACGGACCAGCCGTCGATGTCAACGCTGAGAAGACTCCTGACGGAAACGTATCGACGGTCACTGCCGAGGCAAACACCGCGATGCTGGACCAGGTGAAAGAACTGTTCGCCACCGCCCAGAAACGGTCGGAAGAACAAGAGAAACTAATGGCTTCACTCGCTAAACATGTCAATACCTTAACAGCGAAAAGCAAACTCCCGCGCGGATCCACCAAGGTGAGGCGTGTCAGGAGGCTTGACTTCGGAACTTCCGGAGACCAAGAAAAAGATGCCCCGAGAAAATCCCCGGAACTCGTCCCTGACGATACCACTCCGACGGGGCAGAAGAAAACGACGGGCAACCTTCCACCTCCCGCAAGGGAAAACGAAGGAGACGACGTCGAAAGAATCAATCTGGATATCAGCGATCAATCGGACCCGTCCGACGAAGACGCCGACCTCCACCACAGAAGGACTCGAAGTCAGTCAGCTCGACTGGCGGCAGCCTTCAAAAAACCCATGACAGAAGAGGAAGAAGACCTCTACTGGTCAGAGCAAGAAAGGTTGGCTGAGGACCAGACTCGGGCCTATCGCAGCCAACGTAGACAAAGGAGCGCGAACGGCGCCAACGAAATCCACGATTTGCGCGAGTACATCGCCAAAACTGCAGCCGAGGTGAATGCGGTAAAATTGCAGATTCACCACGCGACCAGCACTGCCCCCGAGATCGACCTGCTCCTCGAGGAATCGAGAAAAACTCCGTTCACCTCTCGAATCACGGACGCACGAGTCTCAGATCCTGGGAAAATAAAGCTTCCCACCTACAATGGAACCACAGATCCAAAGGCACATCTGCAGTCTTTCCAGATTGCGATGGCAAGGTCTAAACTTCCGGAGCGGGAAAAGGACATCGGCTGTTGTCTCCTATTCGTCGAGAACCTCAGAGGTGCTGTGCTCGAGTGGTTCTCACACTTTAAAAGAAACTCCATCGGAAGTTTCCGCCAGCTTGCTTCTGCTTTTCTGAAGCAATTCTCCATGTTCATGGACAGGGAAACTTCCGACGTAGACCTTTGGAGTCTAATTCAAAAGGAAGACGAACCGCTCCGCGACTACATAAGGAGGTTCAAACTCGTGATGTCCAGGGTAACAGGCCTCAGCGACAGAGTCGCCATCGACGCCCTGAGGAAAAACCTCTGGTACAAATCGAAATTCCGAAAGTGGATTTCTCTGGAAAGGCCACGCACCATCCAGGACACTCTCCACAAGGCAACGGATTTCATCATCATGGAAGAAGAGATGAAAATCCTAGCGCAAAAGCATGGACCGCCGAAAGCATCCGGCAAGAAGAAAACCTCTCGTAACGACAAGTACGTCCATCACGAAGGGGAAGACGTCCAAGGCGAGCATAACTACGCCGTCAATTCCGAACAAGGAAGGACCGCCGGAAACACTTGGACGCGGAACTCGTACAAGGACAATTCCAGCTGTGAGTTCCATCAGACGAGAGGTCACTCCACCGCCAACTGCAAAGTCCTCGGCGCTAGACTCATTATGAAGCTGCTTGACGGCAAACTAGCAACGGTCAAGAGCATGAAAGACCTGATCCTAGATTCTGACCGTCCGCCAAAGACCGACGGAGCCAATCCCGAGAATAACGCTCCTGGAACTCAATCGGGCGAAAAACGCGAACGGAGACAAGACGGCGAAGGAAACAACAACAACCGCCAAAGGATCAACATGGTCATCGGAGGATCGCATTTTTACCAGGACTCCGTTTCGTCAATCAAAGCCTACGGACGGAAGGCCAAGACAAGCCCCGGATGGTGTCCAGAGGACGACGTTCCCAATCACGCAATCACCTTCGAAGAACAGGATACGACCGGACTCGATAAACCCCACTACGATCCTCTGGTCATCGACTTGGTGATTCAGGATCTCGAAGTCGGCCGCATCCTCATCGACACAGGAAGCACGGTCAATATCATGTTCCGCGACACTCTGCAGAGGATGAACATACCCCTCGGAGAAGTCATCCCAGAACCAAGACCATTGACTGGATTCTCGGGCGTCACGTCCATGACCCTCGGAAAAATCAGACTCCCGGTCATGGCTAAAGAAGTCACAAAGATCGTCGAATTCGCGGTAGTGGATAACCCGGCTATCTATAACGCCATAATGGGAACTCCTTGGATAAACGCCATGAAGGCAGTCCCGTCCACTTACCACCTTGGCGTCAAGTTTCCAACACCAACTGGAACCGCGGTAATCTGGGGAAGCCAAAAACAGTCGCGACTCTGCTTCCTAGCCGAACATAAACTTTGCAGCAATCGGAACGCCCCAGTAGCTAACCCGAAGCGAACCAAGAAGAACCTGAGCATCTCCGAGAACTCAGCAAAAAACAACTCGGATTTGTCCGAACAGGCCACGACTCAGGACAGCGGGAAAATCCTCGAGTCCATCGCCGAGAAAACGGATGACCTAACTCCCAACGCGACCGCCGACTTAGCCGAAACAGTCAAGGCGCCGGAAATCGTGGAGTAGTAGCAACCGCGACAGGAACAGAACTACGAGATGGCTTGATCCTCGCAAGAGGTACGTAGGCAGCTCGTCGCAACCCGACGAGTTCAGCTATCCCCCTCACCAAAAAGGGGGGGGGAGATGGGAACAAACATCCTTGTACTCCCGCAAAAATACTTTTCACATGTACTCTACCTTATAAAGTTTTTTAATTCAAATGCTTACTCAACGCATAAAACATTACGGAAAACGAAAATCATATCTTTGAGGAACGCGAGACGTCGTTAGTTCTCGAAAAGTCTTGATTCTCCATTCTCCTCCAAACAGTCCATCGCGACTCTAAAAAAACTCTATCAAACAGTCTGTCCGCGACTATAAAATTCATTTCCGTCGATTGGCCCCGACGGAAAAACACAGAAAAGTTTCACTCAATCAAATTCGTAGTCTGGCTTCTAACGAAGTCCTCTTGCATCCGACAAGGATACCATAGTGCGCTATACAAAAAATCCAAATTTTGGTTAGCTCTTCGTAAAGGAAGTAGCTCGACTCGTATCCAAACGAATCATATAAGCCGATAAGCACTTCACAGATTCTAAAACGGTACGAGTCAGGTCGAAATCCCAAACAGGCGAAACGAAAGCCGATTTGTCATCGCACAGCTTCAGTCCGAAAGTAGACCTAGGTCTTGCCCTAAACCCGGCCTTGCTGGTATCTAAGACATCTCATAGGCATAAGTATCCAGAATACGAGATCCCAAAATTTGCCTCTTATCGCTTACAAACCTAACGTTCGCTACAAAGTAACCTACGGATCTAGCGACAAAAAAAAGAGATTGAATGCGAAGTGACTACGCGTATTCAAACCCTCTACACTTGACGAAAGTATAAATCAAGACGCATAATTCATAAAAAGCATTCGTAGCAGGAATTCAAAAGCCACCAACGGCCAATCCCGAGAAACGCAAAGTCACGCGACCTCCTAAGGGTCGCAACACATACATACAAATAGCCACACTTGGCCTATCACAAATTATAATCGAATGCATAACAATCGGTTAAAGATATTCCAAACGAGGAGTCGGGCTGGTCATCCTCTTCACCACCGTCGCCTGCGTTCGAACCCGCGCCTACATCCGCTGTATCCTCCGAGACTTGAATAGGATTCCACAACTCTCGAATTCTCCCTTCGATCGGAGGAACAAAGGATTCAGCGTTGGCGCAAATTCTCATCGAGCCGTCCATCGTGGCAAGTTCGCCGGAAAGAGAGAAGTCCTCACGCTGCATCTTGTGAAGAGTACCGACCGAACCACGACACTCGCGAAAATCGCCTACAAAGTCCTGAGCCTCTTTGTACGCTTCGAACTCTGTAGAAGAAATTTCGGCCCTTCGGTTCAGCTCGGCGGCAGCTCTTCTCCGTCCGCTCCTTTCCGCGCGAACGAGGGCTCGAGCCTGGACCTTGGCTTGCCGGCATTTTTGCTCCCCCACCTCCAACCGATACTTAGCGAATTCCCTTTCCGCTTCCTCCGCTTTGAAACGGGCCAGCCGGGCAGTACGGAAACTCCCATCGATCGATGCATTCCACACTCTCACGGCCTGCAAAGAAGCCGAGGTCAAATAAAAAGAAAAGGGGGTTTACTCAAGTTTCAAAAACAAACCTCGTTGACCATGCGAGCACCCTCCGCAGACACTTGTCCCTCTCCTCGTTATCCAAAGACTCGTCACGGGAAAACGCCGGAGGGAGTTCATCAAAGAAGTCACCCGGGGGAGGAGCATCCTGATTCCCTGAGGTAAAGCCAGGATCGTATCTCGGCGGCGCGCCATCTCCCGACGAGGTCTCAAAAGCGATCCCTTTGTCCTTACGAGGCCTCCGCCTCTGCCTTAAAGGGGCAAAAACGTAGGATCTATCATTGACACAGGGCCGCGTACCGCCTCGCGATCGGTGAAGCGCGACCGCCCCTCGAATCCGGTTGAGAGTGAAGGAGTTCCAGGAACAAGGCATCGACCTAAAAATGTCCCTCTTGGTCAAGAGATCGGAAGGAACATGCGCGAGACACCTGTTCTATGAACAAAAAAAAAAAAAAAAAATACACACGTTCAGTACTCGCCTTTCGGATTCTAAGAAAAGGGATGCGACAATCTTACCTCGTTGGTACAACCAGTCCGTCGGGAATAGGTGGAGAAAGCCTTCCTCGACAGACTCTCCATCTATCCTCACAAAAAGAAACGATCAACGTGATCCTTGGCGTGCGAGGTGACTCCATGGATTACCGAAAAATTGGTCCTCGCCTTCATGGAGTATACTCCGTTGAAGCTCGTCGTCTTGGAGTTCCACAACCCTTCGAAATCAGCAGGGCTAAGGTCCATCCCTAACTCGTAACTCAGAATCACAACGCCAAGCCAACTCTCCAAAGCCGGCACGTTCAGCTGGCTGATTGCGATTCCGAAACGGTCGAGGGCCTGAACAATGATCCCAGGGATTGGGAACCACAGTCGGCATTGCGTCAAGAACGCCTCGTAACAAGTAAAGTAACCTTCCGGAGGATGCTCCAAACTCTCATTCCCACGAGGAATGCGAAACATGACTCCCTTCGGAACCTCATAAAACTCTCGAAGAATTCCGAGATATTCAGGGGATACTTCGCTCGGCGAGTCAATTTCCTTGCGCATCCTCAGAGGTCGCCGGGGAATCGGGATCACGGGAAGGGGAGCATCAGAACCAAAGACAGCGTCGCAGTACGCGTTCCTGTTGATCTCTGAAACCTCGGGCTTCGGAACTTCTTCCTCGGCATGAAAACTATCCGAAGACGAGTGAGACTGCCTCCTCGAGGATTTTGATCTTGAAGTCATTCTTTTCTTAAAAGTAGAGAGAGAATTTGCAAGAGAGAGATTAACTTGAGATTCTTGGGTGGAGTAAGAATGGTAAAAGATTCACAAGTCTTTATAGGCAAAGATTTTACTATTCACCCCGACCTTCGACACGATTTCGTCTCCATACTTTCCTCACGAACCATACCGCAAGCTAGGACCTACAAACCCTACGGCTCCTAGCTAGCTGGGGGGCTAATTGTTGGGGTCAAAATCGGTCAAGACGAAATCGATGTCCGAATATCTCGGAAAAACATGAAAAATGTTAGAGCAACCTCGAGAGACTAATTGTTAATCGAGAAACCTCGGGAAAATATTAAGTTCGAGATTAATCATCTCGAAATCAACTGCTAGAAACATTTTCTACACAAGGAAAAACCTACGGAAAACTAAAAACGCAAAAAACACGCACACGCCGAAGGAACCGAGCAGCCAACTCCGGACGTGGCCGTGGCCGCCGGGCGGCTAGCCCCGTGCTGGCCGTGGCCGCCGGCGGCTAGCGCCCGTGCTGGCCGTAGCCGCCTGTCCGTGGCCGCCGGCGGCTAGCGCCCGTGCTGGCCGTGGCCGCCGGGGGGCTAGCCCCGTGCTGGCCGTGGCCGCCGGCGGCTAGCGCCCGTGCTGGCCGTGGCCGCCGGGCGGCTAGCCCCGTGCTGGCCGTGGCCGCCGGCGGCTAGCGCCCGTGCTGACCGTGGCCGCCGGGCGGCTAGCCCCGTGCTGGCCGTGGTCGCCGGGCGGCTAGCCCCGTGCTGGCTCGGGTCATCGGACGGCTAGTCTTCGTGCGTAAGTTCTAGGCCTCCGGGTCGCCAGAAATCCGTGTTTTGCGACTTTCCGAGATCCCGCAAACAAAACTCCTTTTCCTGCTCCAAGATTCCAAAGAACCCGTAAGACGTCAACGGACATGAAGACTTCGTATAAAACGGTGATGGTTATCTTAAAACACCATGTGCCTCAGCAATGGATCGAAGATCTTCCGAAAGACTCGACATCCAAGTAGGAGCATTCTTTCAAAGAAATCGTAGAAAACAGCGGAAGACCGGAAGACAGCCCGAAAGAGACCAAACCCGATCGAACAACCCGTTTACGATTTTCTAAAAGGATAGATACGACGGTTTACAATTATCTTCGCATGACAAGATAAATGTTAAAATTCCGAAAAGATAAATGTCAACTTTCCGAAAGGATAAAAGTCAACTTTCCCGATAAACGCGAAAGCCGACAAAAATGGAAAAAGTCCAGCCTGCGGCGGACTCAGCCCATCAAGAATAGACCGTCATATGGGAGTATATAAGCAAAGCTAGGAGCAGAGGAAGCGGGATCAGAAATCAGAAGAAAGAAACCACTCCAGAGCAACTTAGAACTTAGGCGCTTATTTCCTTTTTTAGCGAGCTGTGACTTAACTAGGTTAGATCTAGGTTTCGAGACTAGCGACGATCGACAGCTCTTGCGGCCGAGATCTCGACCTGTAGTCCAACGCTCTCCGCAGATTCGGAAATAAGATTCTTTCTTTTTGCTCTCTTTATTTTACGCATTTATTCCCAAACTAGACTCGTATTAACTTTGTCGTGCGTGGCCCAGCAGATAGCCGGGATCCTCGGGGAAAACTAGGTCAAATTAGTTTTCCTACGTTTTAACTTAACTAAAATCGACAGTGCGAATTTCGGTTCCCACACCACCTTCTATCCAGATGATTCCAGATTAGCCTGTTCGGACATATACCAATATCTTCATGATTATTATCAAACCAGGATGAACCATGATCTAAGAAGCTTTATTTGGAACCACTAATCAGTGGAGAATAACCAGGAAGTTGAATAAATCTCATAGGAGTTGTGCGAAAGAAGATATCCCACTTTCTATCCAAATGATTCCAGATTAGCCAGTTCGGACATATGGGCAATATATTAAGGATTATTATCAAACCAGCATGAACCACGATCTAAGAAGTTTTATTTGGAACCAATAATCAGTGGAGAATAACCGGGCAGTTGAATAAATCTCATAAGTGTTGTGAGCAAGAAGATACCCCACCTTCTATCCAGATGATTCCAGATTAGCCTGTTCGGACATATGCCATTATCTTCATGATTTTTATCAAACCAGGATGAACCACGATCTAAGAAGCTTTATTTGGAACCACTAATCAGTGGAGAATAACCAGGAAGCTGAATAAATCTCATAGGAGTTGTGATTAAGAAGATATCCCACTTTCTATCCAGATGATTCCAGATTAACCTGTTCGGACATATGGTAATATCCTCATGATTCTTATCAAACCAGGATGAACCACGATCTAAGAAGCTTTATTTGGAACCACTAATCAGTGGAGAATAACCAGGAAGTTGAATAAATCTCATAGGAGTTGTGAGTAAGAAAATATCCCACTTTCTATCCAGATGATTCCAGATTAGCCTGTTCGGACATATGGCAATATCTTCATGATTCTTATCAAACCAGGATGAAACACGATCTAAGAAGCTTTATTAGGAACCACTAATCAGTGGAGAATATCCAGGAAGTTGGATAAATCTCATAGGAGTTGTGAGTAAGAAGATATCTCACTTTCTATCCAGATGATTCCAGATTAGCATGTTCGGACATATGCCATTATCTTCATGATTCTTATCAAACCAGGATGAACCACGATCTAAGAAGCTTTATTTGGAACCACTAATCAGTGGAGAATAACCAGGAAGTTGAATAAATCTCATAAGTGTTGTGAGCAAGAAGATATTCCACCTTCTATCCAGATGATTCCAAATTAGCCTGTTCAGACATATGCCATTATCTTCATGATTCTTATCAAACCAGGATGAACCACGATCTAAGAAGCTTTATTTGGAACCACTAATCTGTGGAGAATAACCAGGAAGTTTAATAAATCTCATAGGAGTTGTGAGTAAGAAGATATCCCACTTTCTATCCAGATGATTCTGGATTAGCCTGTTCGGACATATGCCATTATCTTCATGATTCTTATCAAACCAGGATGAACCACGATCTAAGAAGCTTTATTTGGAACCACTAATCAGTGGAGAATAACCAGGAAGTTGAATAAATCTCATAAGTGTTGTGTGCAAGAAGATATCCCACCTTCTATCCAGATGATTCCAGATTACCCTATTCGGACATATGTCATTATCTTTATGATTCTTATCAAACCAGGATGAACCACGATCTAAGAAGCTTTATTTGGAACCACTAATCAATGGAGAATAACCAGGAAGTTGAATAAATCTCATAAGTGTTGTGAGCAAGAAGATATCCCACCTTCTATCCAGATGATTCCAGATTAGCCTGTTCGGACATATGCCAATATCTTCATGATTATTATCAAACCAGGATGAACCACGATCTAAGAAGCTTTATTTGGAACCACTAATCAGTGGAGAATAACCAGGAAGTTGAATAAATCTCATAAGTGTTGTGAGCAAGAAGATATTCCACCTTCTATCCAGATGATTCCAGATTAGCCTGTTCGGACATATGCCATTATCTTCATGATTCTTATCAAACCAGGATGAACCACGATCTAAGAAGCTTTATTTGGAACCACTAATCAGTGAAGAATAACCAGGAAGTTTAATAAATCTCATAGGAGTTGTGAGTAAGAAGATATCTCACTTTCTATCCAGATGATTCCAGATTAGCATGTTCGGACATATGCCATTATCTTCATGATTCTTATCAAACCAGGATGAACCACGATCTAAGAAGCTTTATTTGGAACCACTAATCAGTGAAGAATAACCAGGAAGTTTAATAAATCTCATAGGAGTTGTGAGTAAGAAAATATCCCACTTTCTATCCAGATGATTCCAGATTAGCCTGTTCGGACATATGGCAATATCTTCATGATTCTTATCAAACCAGGATGAAACACGATCTAAGAAGCTTTATTTGGAACCACTAATCAGTGGAGAATATCCAGGAAGTTGCATAAATCTCATAGGAGTTGTGAGTAAGAAGATATCTCACTTTCTATCCAGATGATTCCAGATTAGCATGTTCGGACATGTGCCATTATCTTCATGATTCTTATCAAACCAGGATGAACCACGATCTAAGAAGCTTTATTTGGAACCACTAATCAGTGGAGAATAACCAGGAAGTTGAATAAATCTCATAAGTGTTGTGAGCAAGAAGATATTCCACCTTCTATCCAGATGATTCCAGATTAGCCTGTTCGGACATATGCCATTATCTTCATGATTCTTATCAAACCAGGATGAACCACGATCTAAGAAGCTTTATTTGGAACCAATAATCAGTGGAGAATAACCGGGCAGTTGAATAAATCTCATAAGTGTTGTGAGCAAGAAAATATCCCACCTTCTATCCAGATGATTCCAGATTAGCCTGTTCGGACATATGCCATTATCTTCATGATTTTTATCAAACCAGGATGAACCACGATCTAAGAAGCTTTATTTGGAACCACTAATCAGTGGAGAATAACCAGGAAGCTGAATAAATCTCATAGGAGTTGTGATTAAGAAGATATCCCACTTTCTATCCAGATGATTCCAGATTAACCTGTTCGGACATATGGCAATATCCTCATGATTCTTATCAAACCAGGATGAACCACGATCTAAGAAGCTTTATTTGGAACCACAAATCAGTGGAGAATAACCAGGAAGTTGAATAAATCTCATAAGTGTTGTGAGCAAGAAGATATTCCACCTTCTATCCAGATGATTCCAGATTAGCCTGTTCGGACATATGCATTTATCTTCATGATTCTTATCAAACCAGGATGAACCACGATCTAAGAAGCTTTATTTGGAACCACTAATCTGTGAAGAATAACCAGGAAGTTTAATAAATCTCATAGGAGTTGTGAGTAAGAAAATATCCCACTTTCTATCCAGATGATTCCAGATTAGCCTGTTCGGACATATGGCAATATCTTCATGATTCTTATCAAACCAGGATGAAACACGATCTAAGAAGCTTTATTTGGAACCACTAATCAGTGGAGAATATCCAGGAAGTTGGATAAATCTCATAGGAGTTGTGAGTAAGAAAATATCTCACTTTCTATCCAGATGATTCCAGATTAGCATGTTCGGAAATATGCCATTATCTTCATGATTCTTATCAAACCAGGATGAACCACGATCTAAGAAGCTTTATTTGGAACCACTAATCAGTGGAGAATAACCAGGAAGTTGAATAAATCTCATAAGTGTTGTGAGCAAGAAGATATTCCACCTTCTATCCAGATGATTCCAGATTAGCCTGTTCAGACATATGCCATTATCTTCATGATTCTTATCAAACCAGGATGAACCACGATCTAAGAAGCTTTATTTGGAACCACTAATCTGTGGAGAATAACCAGGAAGTTTAATAAATCTCATAGGAGTTGTGAGTAAGAAGATATCCCACTTTCTATCCAGATGATTCCGGATTAGCCTGTTCGGACATATGCCATTATCTTCATGATTCTTATCAAACCAGGATGAACCACGATCTAAGAAGCTTTATTTGGAACCAATAATCAGTGGAGAATAACCGGGCAGTTGAATAAATCTCATAAGTGTTGTGAGCAAGAAAATATCCCACCTTCTATCCAGATGATTCCAGATTAGCCTGTTCGGACATATGCCATTATCTTCATGATTTTTATCAAACCAGGATGAACCACGATCTAAGAAGCTTTATTTGGAACCACTAATCAGTGGAGAATAACCAGGAAGCTGAATAAATCTCATAGGAGTTGTGATTAAGAAGATATCCCACTTTCTATCCAGATGATTCCAGATTAACCTGTTCGGACATATGGCAATATCCTCATGATTCTTATCAAACCAGGATGAACCACGATCTAAGAAGCTTTATTTGGAACCACAAATCAGTGGAGAATAACCAGGAAGTTGAATAAATCTCATAAGTGTTGTGAGCAAGAAGATATTCCACCTTCTATCCAGATGATTCCAGATTAGCCTGTTCGGACATATGCCTTTATCTTCATGATTCTTATCAAACCAGGATGAACCACGATCTAAGAAGCTTTATTTGGAACCACTAATCTGTGAAGAATAACCAGGAAGTTTAATAAATCTCATAGGAGTTGTGAGTAAGAAAATATCCCACTTTCTATCCAGATGATTCCAGATTAGCCTGTTCGGACATATGGCAATATCTTCATGATTCTTATCAAACCAGGATGAAACACGATCTAAGAAGCTTTATTTGGAACCACTAATCAGTGGAGAATATCCAGGAAGTTGGATAAATCTCATAGGAGTTGTGAGTAAGAAAATATCTCACTTTCTATCCAGATGATTCCAGATTAGCATGTTCGGAAATATGCCATTATCTTCATGATTCTTATCAAACCAGGATGAACCACGATCTAAGAAGCTTTATTTGGAACCACTAATCAGTGGAGAATAACCAGGAAGTTGAATAAATCTCATAAGTGTTGTGAGCAAGAAGATATTCCACCTTCTATCCAGATGATTCCAGATTAGCCTGTTCAGACATATGCCATTATCTTCATGATTCTTATCAAACCAGGATGAACCACGATCTAAGAAGCTTTATTTGGAACCACTAATCTGTGGAGAATAACCAGGAAGTTTAATAAATCTCATAGGAGTTGTGAGTAAGAAGATATCCCACTTTCTATCCAGATGATTCCGGATTAGCCTGTTCGGACATATGCCATTATCTTCATGATTCTTATCAAACCAGGATGAACCACGATCTAAGAAGCTTTATTTGGAACCACTAATCAGTGGAGAATAACCAGGAAGTTGAATAAATCTCATAAGTGTTGTGAGCAAGAAGATATCCCACCTTCTATCCAGATGATTCCAGATTAGCTTGTTCGGACATATGGCAATATATTCATGATTCTTATCAAACCAGGATTAACCACGATCGAAGAAGCTTTATTTGGAACCACTAATCAGTGGAAAATAACAAGGAAGTTGAATGAATCTCATAGGAGTTGTGAGTAAGAAGATATCTCACTTTCTATCCAGATGATTCCAGATTAGCCTGGTCGGACATATGGCAATATCTTCATGATTCTTATCAAACCATGATAAACCACGATATAAGAAGCTTTATTTGTAACCACTAAACAGTGGAGAATAACCAGGAAGTTGAATAAATCTCATAAGTGTTGTGAGCAAGAAGATATCCCACCTTCTATCCAGATGATTCCGGATTAGCCTGTTCGGACATATGCCATTATCTTCATGATTCTTATCAAACCAGGATGAACCACGATCTAAGAAGCTTTATTTGGAACCACTAATCAGTGGAGAATAACCAGGAAGTTGAATAAATCTCATAAGTGTTGTGAGGAAGAAGATATCCCACTTTCTATCCAGATGATTCCAGATTAGCCTGTTCAGACTTATGCCAATATCTTCATGATTATTATCAAACCAGGATGAACCACGATCTAAGAAGCTTTATTTGGAACCACTAATCAGTGGAGAATAACCAGGAAGTTGAATAAATCTCATAAGTGTCGTGAGTAAGAAGATATCCCACTTTCTATCCAGATGATTCAAGATTAGCCTATTCGGACACTTGTGAGCAAGAAGATATCTCACTTTCTATCCAGGTGATTCCAGATTAGCATGTTCGTACATATGGCAATATCTTCATGATTTTTATCAGACCAGGATGAACCACGATGTAAGAAGCTTTATTTGGAACCACTAATCAGTGGAGAATAACCAGAAAGTTGAATAAATCTCATAGGAGTTGTGATTAAGAAGATATCCCACTTTCTATCCAGATGATTCCAGATTAGCCTGTTCGGACATATGGCAATATCTTCAAGATTCTTATCAAACCAGGATGAACCAATATGTAAGAAGCTTGATTGGGAACCTCTAATCAGTGGAGAATAACCAGGAAGTTGGATAAAAATCTCATAGGAGTTGTGAGTAAGAAGATATCCCACTTTCTATCCAGATGATTCCAGATTAGCCTGTTCGGACATATGCCATTATCTTCATGATTATTATCAAACCAGGATGAACCATGATCTAAGAAGCTTTATTTGGAACCACTAATCAGTGGAGAATAACCAGGAAGTTGAATAAATCTCATAGGAGTTGTGCGAAAGAAGATATCCCACTTTCTATCCAAATGATTCCAGATTAGCCAGTTCGGACATATGGGCAATATATTAAGGATTATTATCAAACCAGCATGAACCACGATCTAAGAAGTTTTATTTGGAACCAATAATCAGTGGAGAATAACCGGGCAGTTGAATAAATCTCATAAGTGTTGTGAGCAAGAAGATACCCCACCTTCTATCCAGATGATTCCAGATTAGCCTGTTCGGACATATGCCATTATCTTCATGATTTTTATCAAACCAGGATGAACCACGATCTAAGAAGCTTTATTTGGAACCACTAATCAGTGGAGAATAACCAGGAAGCTGAATAAATCTCATAGGAGTTGTGATTAAGAAGATATCCCACTTTCTATCCAGATGATTCCAGATTAACCTGTTCGGACATATGGTAATATCCTCATGATTCTTATCAAACCAGGATGAACCACGATCTAAGAAGCTTTATTTGGAACCACTAATCAGTGGAGAATAACCAGGAAGTTGAATAAATCTCATAGGAGTTGTGAGTAAGAAAATATCCCACTTTCTATCCAGATGATTCCAGATTAGCCTGTTCGGACATATGGCAATATCTTCATGATTCTTATCAAACCAGGATGAAACACGATCTAAGAAGCTTTATTAGGAACCACTAATCAGTGGAGAATATCCAGGAAGTTGGATAAATCTCATAGGAGTTGTGAGTAAGAAGATATCTCACTTTCTATCCAGATGATTCCAGATTAGCATGTTCGGACATATGCCATTATCTTCATGATTCTTATCAAACCAGGATGAACCACGATCTAAGAAGCTTTATTTGGAACCACTAATCAGTGGAGAATAACCAGGAAGTTGAATAAATCTCATAAGTGTTGTGAGCAAGAAGATATTCCACCTTCTATCCAGATGATTCCAAATTAGCCTGTTCAGACATATGCCATTATCTTCATGATTCTTATCAAACCAGGATGAACCACGATCTAAGAAGCTTTATTTGGAACCACTAATCTGTGGAGAATAACCAGGAAGTTTAATAAATCTCATAGGAGTTGTGAGTAAGAAGATATCCCACTTTCTATCCAGATGATTCTGGATTAGCCTGTTCGGACATATGCCATTATCTTCATGATTCTTATCAAACCAGGATGAACCACGATCTAAGAAGCTTTATTTGGAACCACTAATCAGTGGAGAATAACCAGGAAGTTGAATAAATCTCATAAGTGTTGTGTGCAAGAAGATATCCCACCTTCTATCCAGATGATTCCAGATTACCCTATTCGGACATATGTCATTATCTTTATGATTCTTATCAAACCAGGATGAACCACGATCTAAGAAGCTTTATTTGGAACCACTAATCAATGGAGAATAACCAGGAAGTTGAATAAATCTCATAAGTGTTGTGAGCAAGAAGATATCCCACCTTCTATCCAGATGATTCCAGATTAGCCTGTTCGGACATATGCCAATATCTTCATGATTATTATCAAACCAGGATGAACCACGATCTAAGAAGCTTTATTTGGAACCACTAATCAGTGGAGAATAACCAGGAAGTTGAATAAATCTCATAAGTGTTGTGAGCAAGAAGATATTCCACCTTCTATCCAGATGATTCCAGATTAGCCTGTTCGGACATATGCCATTATCTTCATGATTCTTATCAAACCAGGATGAACCACGATCTAAGAAGCTTTATTTGGAACCACTAATCAGTGAAGAATAACCAGGAAGTTTAATAAATCTCATAGGAGTTGTGAGTAAGAAGATATCTCACTTTCTATCCAGATGATTCCAGATTAGCATGTTCGGACATATGCCATTATCTTCATGATTCTTATCAAACCAGGATGAACCACGATCTAAGAAGCTTTATTTGGAACCACTAATCAGTGAAGAATAACCAGGAAGTTTAATAAATCTCATAGGAGTTGTGAGTAAGAAAATATCCCACTTTCTATCCAGATGATTCCAGATTAGCCTGTTCGGACATATGGCAATATCTTCATGATTCTTATCAAACCAGGATGAAACACGATCTAAGAAGCTTTATTTGGAACCACTAATCAGTGGAGAATATCCAGGAAGTTGCATAAATCTCATAGGAGTTGTGAGTAAGAAGATATCTCACTTTCTATCCAGATGATTCCAGATTAGCATGTTCGGACATGTGCCATTATCTTCATGATTCTTATCAAACCAGGATGAACCACGATCTAAGAAGCTTTATTTGGAACCACTAATCAGTGGAGAATAACCAGGAAGTTGAATAAATCTCATAAGTGTTGTGAGCAAGAAGATATTCCACCTTCTATCCAGATGATTCCAGATTAGCCTGTTCGGACATATGCCATTATCTTCATGATTCTTATCAAACCAGGATGAACCACGATCTAAGAAGCTTTATTTGGAACCAATAATCAGTGGAGAATAACCGGGCAGTTGAATAAATCTCATAAGTGTTGTGAGCAAGAAAATATCCCACCTTCTATCCAGATGATTCCAGATTAGCCTGTTCGGACATATGCCATTATCTTCATGATTTTTATCAAACCAGGATGAACCACGATCTAAGAAGCTTTATTTGGAACCACTAATCAGTGGAGAATAACCAGGAAGCTGAATAAATCTCATAGGAGTTGTGATTAAGAAGATATCCCACTTTCTATCCAGATGATTCCAGATTAACCTGTTCGGACATATGGCAATATCCTCATGATTCTTATCAAACCAGGATGAACCACGATCTAAGAAGCTTTATTTGGAACCACAAATCAGTGGAGAATAACCAGGAAGTTGAATAAATCTCATAAGTGTTGTGAGCAAGAAGATATTCCACCTTCTATCCAGATGATTCCAGATTAGCCTGTTCGGACATATGCATTTATCTTCATGATTCTTATCAAACCAGGATGAACCACGATCTAAGAAGCTTTATTTGGAACCACTAATCTGTGAAGAATAACCAGGAAGTTTAATAAATCTCATAGGAGTTGTGAGTAAGAAAATATCCCACTTTCTATCCAGATGATTCCAGATTAGCCTGTTCGGACATATGGCAATATCTTCATGATTCTTATCAAACCAGGATGAAACACGATCTAAGAAGCTTTATTTGGAACCACTAATCAGTGGAGAATATCCAGGAAGTTGGATAAATCTCATAGGAGTTGTAAGTAAGAAAATATCTCACTTTCTATCCAGATGATTCCAGATTAGCATGTTCGGAAATATGCCATTATCTTCATGATTCTTATCAAACCAGGATGAACCACGATCTAAGAAGCTTTATTTGGAACCACTAATCAGTGGAGAATAACCAGGAAGTTGAATAAATCTCATAAGTGTTGTGAGCAAGAAGATATTCCACCTTCTATCCAGATGATTCCAGATTAGCCTGTTCAGACATATGCCATTATCTTCATGATTCTTATCAAACCAGGATGAACCACGATCTAAGAAGCTTTATTTGGAACCACTAATCTGTGGAGAATAACCAGGAAGTTTAATAAATCTCATAGGAGTTGTGAGTAAGAAGATATCCCACTTTCTATCCAGATGATTCCGGATTAGCCTGTTCGGACATATGCCATTATCTTCATGATTCTTATCAAACCAGGATGAACCACGATCTAAGAAGCTTTATTTGGAACCAATAATCAGTGGAGAATAACCGGGCAGTTGAATAAATCTCATAAGTGTTGTGAGCAAGAAAATATCCCACCTTCTATCCAGATGATTCCAGATTAGCCTGTTCGGACATATGCCATTATCTTCATGATTTTTATCAAACCAGGATGAACCACGATCTAAGAAGCTTTATTTGGAACCACTAATCAGTGGAGAATAACCAGGAAGCTGAATAAATCTCATAGGAGTTGTGATTAAGAAGATATCCCACTTTCTATCCAGATGATTCCAGATTAACCTGTTCGGACATATGGCAATATCCTCATGATTCTTATCAAACCAGGATGAACCACGATCTAAGAAGCTTTATTTGGAACCACAAATCAGTGGAGAATAACCAGGAAGTTGAATAAATCTCATAAGTGTTGTGAGCAAGAAGATATTCCACCTTCTATCCAGATGATTCCAGATTAGCCTGTTCGGACATATGCCTTTATCTTCATGATTCTTATCAAACCAGGATGAACCACGATCTAAGAAGCTTTATTTGGAACCACTAATCTGTGAAGAATAACCAGGAAGTTTAATAAATCTCATAGGAGTTGTGAGTAAGAAAATATCCCACTTTCTATCCAGATGATTCCAGATTAGCCTGTTCGGACATATGGCAATATCTTCATGATTCTTATCAAACCAGGATGAAACACGATCTAAGAAGCTTTATTTGGAACCACTAATCAGTGGAGAATATCCAGGAAGTTGGATAAATCTCATAGGAGTTGTGAGTAAGAAAATATCTCACTTTCTATCCAGATGATTCCAGATTAGCATGTTCGGAAATATGCCATTATCTTCATGATTCTTATCAAACCAGGATGAACCACGATCTAAGAAGCTTTATTTGGAACCACTAATCAGTGGAGAATAACCAGGAAGTTGAATAAATCTCATAAGTGTTGTGAGCAAGAAGATATTCCACCTTCTATCCAGATGATTCCAGATTAGCCTGTTTAGACATATGCCATTATCTTCATGATTCTTATCAAACCAGGATGAACCACGATCTAAGAAGCTTTATTTGGAACCACTAATCTGTGGAGAATAACCAGGAAGTTTAATAAATCTCATAGGAGTTGTGAGTAAGAAGATATCCCACTTTCTATCCAGATGATTCCGGATTAGCCTGTTCGGACATATGCCATTATCTTCATGATTCTTATCAAACCAGGATGAACCACGATCTAAGAAGCTTTATTTGGAACCACTAATCAGTGGAGAATAACCAGGAAGTTGAATAAATCTCATAAGTGTTGTGAGCAAGAAGATATCCCACCTTCTATCCAGATGATTCCAGATTAGCTTGTTCGGACATATGGCAATATATTCATGATTCTTATCAAACCAGGATTAACCACGATCGAAGAAGCTTTATTTGGAACCACTAATCAGTGGAAAATAACAAGGAAGTTGAATGAATCTCATAGGAGTTGTGAGTAAGAAGATATCTCACTTTCTATCCAGATGATTCCAGATTAGCCTAGTCGGACATATGGCAATATCTTCATGATTCTTATCAAACCATGATAAACCACGATATAAGAAGCTTTATTTGTAACCACTAAACAGTGGAGAATAACCAGGAAGTTGAATAAATCTCATAAGTGTTGTGAGCAAGAAGATATCCCACCTTCTATCCAGATGATTCCGGATTAGCCTGTTCGGACATATGCCATTATCTTCATGATTCTTATCAAACCAGGATGAACCACGATCTAAGAAGCTTTATTTGGAACCACTAATCAGTGGAGAATAACCAGGAAGTTGAATAAATCTCATAAGTGTTGTGAGGAAGAAGATATCCCACTTTCTATCCAGATGATTCCAGATTAGCCTGTTCAGACTTATGCCAATATCTTCATGATTATTATCAAACCAGGATGAACCACGATCTAAGAAGCTTTATTTGGAACCACTAATCAGTGGAGAATAACCAGGAAGTTGAATAAATCTCATAAGTGTCGTGAGTAAGAAGATATCCCACTTTCTATCCAGATGATTCAAGATTAGCCTATTCGGACACTTGTGAGCAAGAAGATATCTCACTTTCTATCCAGGTGATTCCAGATTAGCATGTTCGTACATATGGCAATATCTTCATGATTCTTATCAGACCAGGATGAACCACGATGTAAGAAGCTTTATTTGGAACCACTAATCAGTGGAGAATAACCAGAAAGTTGAATAAATCTCATAGGAGTTGTGATTAAGAAGATATCCCACTTTCTATCCAGATGATTCCAGATTAGCCTGTTCGGACATATGGCAATATCTTCAAGATTCTTATCAAACCAGGATGAACCAATATGTAAGAAGCTTGATTGGGAACCTCTAATCAGTGGAGAATAACCAGGAAGTTGGATAAAAATCTCATAGGAGTTGTGAGTAAGAAGATATCCCACTTTCTATCCAGATGATTCCAGATTAGCCTGTTCGGACATATGCCATTATCTTCATGATTCTTATCAAACCAGGATGAACCACGATCTAAGAAGCTTTATTTGGAAACACTATTCAGTGGAGAATAACCAGGAAGTTAAATAAATCTCATAGGAGTTGTGAGTAAAAAGATATCCCACTTTCTATCCAGATGATTCCAGATTAGCCTGTTCGGACATATGTCAATAGCTTCATGATTCTTATCAAACCAAGATGAACCACGATCTAAGAAGCTTTATTTGGAACCACTAATCAGTGGAGAATAACCAGGAAGTTAAATAAATCTCATAGGAGTTGTGATTAAGAAGATATCCCACTTTCTATCCAGATGATTACAGATTAGCCTGTTCGGACATATGGCAATATCTTCATGATTCTTATCAAACCGGATGAACCAATATGTAAGAAGCTTGATTGGGAACCACTAATCAGTGGAGAATAACCATGAAGTTGGATAAATGATATACCATAGATTTTACCCATTTTTAACCATGGTATACTAGTATTTTATTATATATTTAATCTGTTTTCTAGCCTGTTAGGTATGTTTTCAGGTTCAGGAGCATTTTGTGAGAAAGTGATGTTTTTGGAGCATTTTGGAGTGCACGAGATAATACACCCGAGTTGACCATTCAAGACCAAGTCGGAAGTCAACATTGCGATTATAATCGATCGATACTCATCCAGAGTTGTCGATCGATGTAGCGGAGAAGATCCGCGTACTAGAAGATTATAATCGATCGATACACATCATGTGTTGTCGATCGATATCGAGGACAAAATTGTTTAGCCGACTACTTCACCAAGACTTCACCAAATTACGAGATTGCCCCTGACGAGTTTTTAACCTAATGGAAATGCTTAAATATTCCTGCTAAGTGTTTTTGACGGCAAGCGAAGCTTTGAACAACTTCGAGAGAAACAAGCCTTGAGAGTCTAAGCAGAGAGTGTGAGAGAGAGACTAGAGTTTTACTTGTCTTGGAGATTGGAGAGATTTCTCATCTCCTTTTGTATTTCTACTTATTTCTATCTATGCAATTCTTTCATCTATCAATTGTCATGAATTGCTTAGCTATGTCTGCGTAGTCTACTTGTTAGATCTAGGGTTTAAATAGGTTTGTGGGATTAGCCCCAAACTATAATTTTTAAGTTGTGATACTCATCAAATGGATTGCAACCTATGCTTGCTCTAGATTAGCTAACTAGAACATAGATCACTAGGATCTTTGATTATCTTGAATTATCCATTTTAACTAGCTTGTCTCCTGTTGAGAAGAGCGACAGTCCTCCTTGAGACCTAGTGTTCATTATCGGCTCGCACCTAGGCATATCTAGAAGCCGTCGATCGATATCCCGACAGGTGAATCGATCGCTGAGCGAAAGGTGTATCGATTGATATCTCAAAAGGATGTCGATCGACTCTTTTTGTGTGTCAACATACGACAGTTGAGGCCAGAGATCTAGATTATTTAACCAGTTAGACATCACTAGAGTTAAGCGACTGAGATCTAAAGTATCATGCAAGCAACTTGTTAAGGCATTTATAGAAATTATAATCTCCATTCCTGAATAAAAGCCCTATGTCTAGCACTCTTTATCACATTTAAACAACCCATCTTATTGTTAGTTAGAGCAACTACCTTACTCATTTTAGGAATTGCTATTTTTATTTCCATCATATAAACCAGCTTCACCTAGGATTGATTAGTAGATTTTATTTAATTGGTTCCCTAGCTCCTCATGATTCGATCCCTAAGTACTACAACTGTACCTCTTATTTGAGAGAGTAAGCTCTACTGGATAATTTGAGCACTATCAAATTTGGCGCCGTTGCCGGGGAGCTTTGATCGCCATTAGATTTAATCTTTATAATCTTAGGTTTTTTTTTCCCCTCTTTCTGATTAAAAATTTTTCTTGTCTTTTCAGGTACATGCCCAGCAGTACCAGAAGCAACAGGGGAAATCAACTATTATTCTCAGAGGATCCTGCACACTTGGAACGCTCAATCCGCAAAGACCTACGCTCCGCATCGATCGACAGAACTGCAGTACCGTCGACTGATACTCACGTTCAACCATAGACCGACACTTAGACAGCACCGTCGACCGATACCGTTCGCCGATCCACATCGTTCGATACTACTCACCGTACATCGATCGATACTACTCCGGTCGAAGCATGGTCGCGATTGTTATTCTCACGCTGGGCGAGAATGGAAACCTGTATGACCAAGATGGTCATCTGCGTAATGCAACAGGTCATAAGCTAGATGCACAGGGAAACATAATCCCTGAGCCTGAAGCTGAGGCTACAGGAGAAGCTCAAACACGATCGTTGGCAGATTACAATCGTCCAGACGAGTACTACACCAACAGATCAAGCCTCAGTACTACTCTCTCGTGTCTCAGATACCTTATTCTAGGCTATCACACGAGCATCCTATGGACCATCTGGAGAGGTTCGAGGATCTTATCGTTGCTATTCGTATGGATGGAGTCCCTGAGGACTACCTACTCTGCAAGCTCTTCAAATACTCACTGATTGGAGAAGCTTCACACTGGCTCAAGCAGCTACCTACAGGATCACTGACATCCTGGGCCGACATCAAGAACGCCTTCCTGCGTAATTTCTTTGATGAGGCACGCGCTGAAGACTTAAGAAGCAAAATCGCCACTTTCACGCAAAAGCCTAGTGAGACTTTTAAAGACGCGTGGATCAGATTTAAGTTCTTCCAGCGAGACTGTCCACACCATGGATTCAATGAAGTGCAGCTGCTAAGCACTTTCTACAGAGGTATCGCCTTGAGGTATCAGATGGCTCTTGATACTGCTAGCGAGGGGAACTTCAACACTAGGAATCCAATAGAGGCTGTGAGACTTATTGAGAACCTAGCCAACAGCAGCAGCACCAAGAAAACTGACTCTGACAAGAAGAAATCGGTTGCAGCCATCGGAGAAGACCAGATGAATGAAGTCAGAGCCAAGATAGATGCTTTACATGCATTTCTGGGGCATCCAGTCTGCTCGGCTGAAAAAGGAGAGGCTAGAGAAGATGATACAGAGGAAGATGTGAACTACATTGGAGGTACTGGATTTCAGAGATATGGAAACCAGAGTGGAAACATAAACTTTTTTGGCAATGGTCAGAAGAGTAACTACAACCAGAGTTCACAGTATCAGAAACCCTTCACCAACACCAGGAACTACGGCAACTCAGCTTAGCAAAACCCACCACCACCCACCCAGGAGAGTAAGTTTGATGCCATGATTGATAGAGTTCTAGAAGGTCAGCAGAAGCTTACAGTAGACTTCAATGGGAAGATTGACTCTGTCTTCAACAATCTGACCACAAGGATAGACACCATTTGTACTCAAGTTATGAAACTTGAGACACAGATTGTCCAGACTGAAGACTCTATCAGGAGAATTGATACTTCTAAGGAAGTAGGGGAAGGAAATAGGAAACACCACGTGAATGCCATTATAGATGATGATTTTTGGTAAGTGGTGAAACAGGAGAAGCTACAAGAAGGAGACTTCGAAGTGGAAAGTTCACTAAGTTTCGGTGGATCACATTGGTGTCGATCGACACCAACTAGTCCACATCGATCGACATTAACGATGTCGTTTCCGGATACAACTGCAGATTGCAACGCGGTTAGGATACTGACACATGCTGAATTCACGACTTCTCATCCACACCCACCCACCCACACCTACGAAGATATCGACCGATGAGACGAGCCACTCATCGATCGACACAAAGATGAGAAACGTATCGATCGACCCTTTTCTCCACCTATCGATCGACACGCACCTCTCACATACCTAGTACAACTACCATCGATAGACAACAACCGAATCAATGCACTCAGACCCACACCGAAACCACAAGCTAACCCTACAGAGACTACTGGTAACCCTTCAGACACTACACCTACATCAGAGGGAACTGAAGGAAGAAGGTTAAGGAGTAGGAAGGAGAAGATTCCTAAGAACCTTAAGAGGGAAGTTAATGAAAAGGAGATTCATGGTTTCACTAAGAGAGTTATCAGAATCCCACCAGAGAAACCTTTTGAGGAGGTTTACTTCACAAGCAGATTGTGGATGTTCTTCAGAGAAACAAGGGAGACTGAAAATGACATTAGAAGAAGGTTTGACAATGTCAGAGAAGATATGAGGAAAAGGATTACTTTGAAGAAGAAGAGTGATCCTGGGAAGTTTGCAATACCCTGTGTGGTACAAGGGATTGAATTTCCTCATGCACTATGTGACACTGGTTCATCAGTCAGCATTTTACCAAAGGTCATGGCAGACCATCTGGGCGTGCAAGTAGAGCCTTCACCAGAGATCTTTACATTTGTGGATTACACTCAGAAAAACTCTGGAGGCTTGATCAGAGACCTGGAAGTACATATTGGTAATGCTATCGTCCCTGTGGATTTTCATGTTCTAGACATCAAGCTAAATTGGAACTCTTCCCTCTTACTTGGAAGAGCATTTATGGCTACAGTAGGAGCCATATGTGACATGAACACCAACAGGATGTGCTTGACTATGATAGATCCAGAGATCTACTACGACCCTGTCAAGCTTGGCAAACCACCAGCCAAATCAGTGGTAAAAGAAGATGATCCTGGTATCATTGCAGTTTGTCATTGTGAAGTCGAGTACGAGACAGAGTACTCGGGATCGATCGACAGCACCTTAACTTCATCGATCGACACCAGCAAGTCAGAGGAGATCGACAGCAAACATGTATTATCGATCGACAGCGACCCACCAGATGATGAACTCGATCTACCAGAACATTGCTACCCGAATTTTGCCATCCCACCCAGCCAAAAGGAAGATGATTATTCAGTAAGGAGTTGGGCAGATAGCGGATTTTATGAGAGTTTTGCAGTAGACATAGCCACCTCTTCCCACAGTGGAGACCACAGTGAAGAACATGATGCAGACTATTAGGAAGAGGGAGCTTGGGAAAACTACTTGGAGAATGACATATTTGCAAATCGATTCCCAAAATCGATCGACATCAAGCGCCCACCTTCGATCAATTATCTACTTCATCCAGTAAAACGACATCGTCCATCGATCGACATTGCCAGTATCACATCGATCGATATTAACCCGGACGACTTAAGGGAAAAAATCAGAATTTCACCGATTAGGGCAACACATGGGTATAAAAGGTTGACAACTCTAGCCTTCAAACCTCTAAACCTTATACCAGCAGCTTCCAGCATTCAGAAACATAACAATGGAGGACTGCAACACCATGAACAATCGATCCAATGATGCAGCTAGACATGCACCATCGATCGCCACCACCACATCACCATCGATCGACACCTTCAACAGAGCTCAATCTCGATTTCATGATCCTTATGATATCAGGAATGTTTCACTAACACCTGATGAATTTGGAATTTTCAGGGACACATATGGCTTTGCAAGAGCAATGGATGGAAGAGTTCTGCACATAACCAGAGAAGACATAGCAGACATCCTCCAGGTTGCTAATG
The DNA here is from genome assembly GCA_019705995.1 of Raphanus raphanistrum x Raphanus sativus. Lineage (NCBI taxonomy): Eukaryota > Viridiplantae > Streptophyta > Magnoliopsida > Brassicales > Brassicaceae > Raphanus > Raphanus raphanistrum x Raphanus sativus. The sequence goes on along the minus strand of CM034036.1, from coordinate 22,954,550 downwards.
GACCTGAAAACCTGTTCACACAGCAACGTGGTCATCCAGACATCCCAGCTCACGTCCAGGACAACCACCACGTCACTACAAGGAAAGATCCAGTTCCTCAAAACTTGGGTCAACCTAGGAGTTCACCATCGATCGACATCGTTTCATCACCATCGATCGACGGCGGATATCCCGGATCGATCGACAGCCCAAGAGTCAGATCGCCCGACAGACGATTGGAGTTTGGACGACGTGCCTTCAATACTGATGGATCCATGAGATTCAAATGGGAAGCAAAAGATGAATATGGTGTCTACAGAGATGAGTTTGGACATGCTAGAGGAGTTGATGGTGAAATCATACAAGTTACCAAGGAGCAAATAAGGAGAATTCTGGAGAGAGCATCACTTTTTCACAAAGGTTGCTTACGCCTTCCAGTACACACACGCCCTTACCATGCATACAGACCACCACCAGTACCCTACAGTAGAGAGGAGATAGATGATATGGTGACTGATGTATGGAGAGCTCAGGCACACCTTGAGGCAAACATGCACACATTGGTGGAAGACACTTTCCAGCCTTTGGATGTCAGCTACAAGGGTTTCCAGAGTGATATGGCTAAGATAAGAATGGAGCTTGGAAACATATTAACCATGCTTGAGAAGGAAGCTACGCCACCAGTATCGATCGACAGAGTACCTGTACCATCGATCGACATCGGAAAGACTACATCCAAGGACCGACCAGAATGTTCATCAATACGCGGATTAGAGACGTCTACAGCCCTCTCAACAACAATGTCGAATGGTTAAGCAAGAAGATCGATCTTCTACAGAAAGAGCTAGCATCAATTCGCAAGAAAGAACAGGCTCAGAATGCTATTTTACCATCGATCGACACCCAGTCTTCATCGTCGATCGACACAAGGTTCGCAGCACTGGAAGATAGGATGAAAGCATACGAGAAGAGAGCATGCACTACAGCAGAAGTTGATGAAATCAAACATGAGCTGTACGAGGCTATGGATGCTATGGAGAGGAGACTCAACGGGACCTGTGATAACATTGACGACACTGTTAACGAACGAGTGAACAGCCTATGAAGAACTACTCCCCAAATGAAGAGCGATATACGTACTCTACAGTACCAAGGCCAACGCTCAGAATCGATCGACACAGTAGACACCGAGTCGACCGACAGAACTCTCAGCGAAACGACCAACGTGCACCTAGTAGCATCGATCGACACCGAGTCCTTGGCAGACCGAGATCAGTTAATTCATGACAAGATCGATGCATTACAAAATGAGCTGAGGGAGTTGTCAGTATACACCTACCAGACCATCGACAGGAAGGTTGGCAACATCGAATACATTGAAAATTCTGTGAGGAAGCTTCAAGATACAGTCCTCAAGATAGATAAAAAAACAGCTACGATCAGATGATGCCACAAGAAGCTTCGCTGCCACATGGTTCAACAGTAGGAGACACAAGATTGATGATTGCTGTCCGGTAATCAGCAGTTTCTGCACCCCATGAGTCACACACCTACCAAAGTCAAGCTAAATGACTATAACAAAGCACTGAGTGGGAGGCAACCCACTATTAGGTTTTCTTTTATTTTCTTTTTAAGTTATATTTCATTTTTGCTTTTATTTTTCGGATTTATTTTGCAGTTTTTATAAGATCCGAGTAGAATGATGATTCCGTCGACCGACATTTACCATTCATATCGCTCGACACCACACGACCATTACTAACGATCGACGTACTCCACTACGAATCGATCGACATCTTGTCGATCAGGTTTAATCATTCTAACTTGTTATATTTATTTATTATGATTTATTTTATTTACCTCAACAGTTGTGTTACACTGGGACAGTGTAATTTAAGTCTGGGGGGAGTTTACTAATATGTGTTTTTATTTTTGTTTTTATTTAAAAATGTTTTTCAAAATTATTGTTCGCATAAATATTAAATAGGAACATTGATATAGATTTATATTTGATTGTCTGACCACTCTTTAACACCATTCTAGATTACTAATTGCAGATAGTACTAAAGATGCTAAAGTGGATCAACCTGTCATCTATATTCACTAGCTAAGATTGTTTGAAGGAACCAAAGCTGACCTCCAACACTAATACTGACTTATTTTATTGTCTTGGAGCTTGGAAATCACTGGATCAGAATCCTCTTACAAGTCTGGAAGGTAAAAAGTCTGTGTGTTTCTGGTTCCCTTCCTTCTCTCTCTTCGGCGTCTCAAGATCTAAGTTTATGTTATAAAAGATTGAAATGATTTCTTGAGAGGCAGAGGGGTAGGAGTGTCTCCTGCGATCCCAGTATTCTAAATCTCAAGGATGATCACACATTGTGGAAACGAGGGATAGGTAAATTACCAAAGACCCCATTATTTGCTACACTTTGTCAGAAATGTATGAGTTACAATGCAAATGTCAATGAAATAGACTAGATGACCTTTGTGGCATCGAAACCTGTTGAAATTGAAACTAATAAGAGATTCAGAGAAGATAGCCGAGGGGAGAAAGGGATCAGAGAAGACTACCTGTGTTCAGATACTTGTTTGAGTTGAATCCATGTGTCCTTTGATCGATACTCCCAAGGTAAAGCCTGTGTTTTTATTTTATGTTAAGAAATGAGGTTAGTAGAGGGGAATGTCAGATGAGATTTGCTAAGTTGTTGACTAGATGAATTTGGTTGCTAAGCTAGGATAAGGCATAATGAACTTCTGTGATTAGGGTGTTTAGATATGAATTGCAAACCCATAGAGTGATGACTTCAATATTTTGAATCTTTGAGTTCCTGCTATTTTCAAATCTTTTCCAAAAACTACTGTTTTTGCTTGAGGACAAGCAAAGGAGTAAGTCTGGGGGAGTTGATATACCATGGATTTTACCCGTTTTTAACCATGGTATACTAGTATTTTATTATATACTTAATCTGTTATCTAGCATGTTAGGTATGTTTTCAGGTTCAGGAGCATTTTGTGAGAAAGTGATATTTTTGGAGCATTTTGGAGTGCAAGAGATGATACACACGAGTTGACCATTCAAGACCAAGTCGGAAGTCAACATTGCGATTATAATCGATCGATACTCATCCAGAGTTGTCGATCGATGTAGCTGAGAAGATCCGCGTACTAGAAGATTATAATCGATCGATACACATCCTGTGTTGTCGATCGATATCGAGGACGAAATGGCTTAGCCGACTACTTCACCAAGACTTCACCAAATTACGAGATTGCCCCTGACGAGTTTTTAACCTAATGGAAATGCTTAAATATTCCTGCTAAGTGTTTTTGACGGCAAGTGAAGCTTTGAACAACTTCGAGAGAAGCAAGCCTTGAGAGTCTAAGCACAGAGTGTGAGAGATTTCTCATCTCCTTTTGTATTTCTACTTATTTCTATTTATGCAATTCTTTCATCTATCCATTGTCATGAATTGCTTAGCTATGTCTGAGTAGTCTACTTGTTAAATCTAGGGTTTAAATAGGTTTGTGGGATTAGCCCCAAACTATAATTGCTAAGTTGTGATACTCATCAAATGGATTACACCCTATGCTTGTTCTAGATTAGCTAACTAGAACATATATCACTAGGATCTTTGATTATCTTGAATTATCCATTTCAACTAGCTTGTCTCCTGTTGAGAAGAGCGACAGCCCTCCTTGAGACCTAGTGTTCATTATCGGCTCGCGCCTAGGCATATCTAGAAGCCGTCAATCGATATCTCGACAAGTGAATCGATCGCCGAGCGAAAGGTGTATCGATCGATATCTCAAAAGGATGTCGATCGACTCTTTTTCTGTGTCAACATACGACAGTTAAGGCCAGAGATCTAGATTATTTAACCAGTGAGACATCACTAGAGTTAAGCGAATGAGATCTATAGTATCATGCAAGCAACTTGTTAAGGCATTTATAGAAATTATAATCTCCATTCCTGAATAAAAGCCCTATATCTAGCACTCTTTATCACATTTAAACAACCCATCTTATTGTTAGTTAGAGCAACTAACTTGCTCATTTTAGGAATTGCTATTGTTATTTCCATCATATAAACCAACTTCACCTAGGATTGATTAGTAGATTTTATTTAATTGGTTCCCTAGCTCCTCATGATTCGATCCCTAAGTACTACAGCTGTACCTCTTATTTGAGAGAGTAAGCTCTACTGGGTAATTTGAGCACTATCAATAAATCTCATAGGAGTTGTGAGTAAGAAGATATCCCAATTTCTATCCAGATGATTCCGGATTAGCCTGTTCGGACATATGTCATTATCTTCATGATTCTTATCAAACCAGGATGAACCACGATCTAAGGAGCTTTATTTGGAACCAATAATCAGTGGAGAATAACCAGGAAGGTTAATAAATCTCATAAGTGTTGTGCGCAAGAATATATCCCACCTTCTATCCAGATGATTCCAGATTAGCACGTTCGGACATATGCCATTATCTTCATGATTCTTATCAAACCAGGATGAACCAATATGTAAGAAGCTTGATTGGGAATCACTAATCAGTGGAGAATAACCAGGAAGTTGTATAAATCTCATAAGTGATATGCAAGAAGATATCCCACCTTCTATCCAGATGATTCCAGATTAGCCTGTTCGGACATATGCCATTATCTTCATGATTCTTATCAAACCAGGATGAGCCATGATATAAGAAGCTTTATTTGGAACCACTAATCAGTGGATAATAACCAGGAAGTTGAATAAATCTCATAGGAGTTGTGAATAAGAAGATATCCCACTTTCTATCCGGATGATTCCAGATTAGCCTATCCGGACATATGGCAATATCTTCATGATTATTATCAAACTAGGATGAACCACGATCTAAGAAGCTTTATTTGGAACCACTAATCAGTGGAGAATAACCAGGAAGTTGAATAAATCTCATAAGTGTTGTGAGCAAGAAGATATCCCACCTTATATCCAGATGATTCCAGATTAGCATGTTCGGACATATGCCATTATCTTCATGATTCTTATCAAACCAGGATGAACCACGATCTAAGAAGCTTTATTTGGAACCACTAATCAGTGGAGAATAACCAGGAAGTTGAATAAATCTCATAGGAGTTGTGAGTAAGAAGATATCCCACTTTTTATACAGATGATTCCATATTAGCCTGTTCGGACATATGGCAATATCTTCATGATTTTTATCAAACCAGGATGAACCAATATGTAAGAAGCTTGATTGGGAACCACTAATCAGTGGAGAATAACCAGGAAGTTAAATAAATCTCATAGGAGTTGTGAGTAAGAAGATATCCCACTTTCTATCCAGATGATTCTAGATTAGCCTAATCGGACATATGACAATATGTTCATGGTTCTTATCAAACCAGGATGAACCACAATCTAAGAAGCTTTATTTGGAACCACTGCTCAGTGGATAATAACCAGGAAGTTGAATAAATCTCATTTGAGTTGTGAGTAAGAAGATATCCCACTTTCTATCCAGATGATTCCAGATTAGCATGTTCGGACATATGACAATATCTTCATGATTCTTATCAAACCAGGATTAACCACGATCTAAGAAGCTTTATTTGGAACTACTAATCAGTGGAGAATAACCAGGAAGTTGAATAAATCTCATAAGTGTTGTGAGCAAGAAGATATCCCACCTTCTATCCAGATCATGTTCGGACATGCCATTATCTTCAAGATTCTTATCAAACCAGGATGAACCAATATGTAAGAAGCTTGATTGGGAACCACTAATCAGTGGAGAATAACCAGGAAGTTGAATAAATCTCATAAGTGTTGTGAGCAAGAAGATATCCCACCTTCTATCCAGATGATTCCAGATTAGCTTGTTCGGACATATGCCATTATCTTCATGATTCTTATCATACCAGGATGAACCAATATGTAAGAAGCTTGATTGGGAACCACTAATCAGTGGAGAATATCTAGAAAGTTGAATAAATCTCATAGGAGATGTGAGTGAGAAGATATCCCACTTTCTATCCAGGTGATTCCAGATTAGCCTGTTCGGACATATGGCAATATCTTCATGATTCTTATCAAACGAGGATGAACCACGATCTGTGAGCAAGAAGATATCCCACCTTCTATCCAGATGATTCTAGATTAGCTTGTTCGGACATATGCCATTATCTTCATGATTCTTATCAAACCAGGATGAACCACGATCTAAGAAGCTTTATTTGGAACCACTAATCAGTGGAGAATAACCAGGAAGTTGAATAAATCTCATAGGAGTTGTGAGGGTTTGCCAAGCTTGACAGGGTCGTAGTGGATCTCTGGATCTATCATAGTCAAGCACATCCTGTTGGTGTTCATGTCACATATGGCTCCTACTGTAGCCATAAATGCTCTTCCAAGTAAGAGGGAAGAGTTCCAATTTAGCTTGATGTCTAGGACATGAAAATCCACAGGGACGATAGCATTACCAATATGTACTTCCAGGTCTCTGATCAAGCCTCCAGAGTTTTTTTGAGTGTAATCCACAAATGTAAAGATCTCTGGTGAAGGGTCTACTTGCAGGCCCAGATGGTCTGCACGACCTTTGGTAAAATGCTGACTGATAAACCAGTGTCACATAGTGCATGAGGAAATTCAATCCCTTGTACTACACAGGGTATTGCAAACTTCCCAGTATCACTCTTCTTCTTCAAAGTAATCATTTTCCTCATATCTTCTCTGACATTGTCAAACCTTCTTCTAATGTCATTTTCAGTCTCCCTTGTTTCTCTGAAGAACATCCACAATCTGCTTGTGAAGTAAACCTCCTCAAAAGGTTTCTCTAGTGGGATTCTGATAACTCTCTTAGTGAAACCATCAATCTCCTTTTCATTAGCTTCCCTCTTAAGGTTCTTAGGAATCTTCTCCTTCCTACTCCTTAACCTTCATCCTTCAGTTCCCTCTGATGTAGGTGTAGTGTCTGAAGGGTTACCAGTAGTCTCTGTAGGGTTAGCTTGTGGTTTTGGTGTGGGTCTGAGTGCATTGATTCGGTTGTTGTCTATCGATGGTAGTTGCACTCGGTATGTGAGAGGTGCGTGTCGATCGATAAGTGGAGAAAAGGGTCGATCGATACGTTTCTCATCTTTGTGTCGATCGATGAGTGGTTTGTCTCGTCGGTCGATATCTTCGTAGGTGTGGGTGGGTGGGTGAGGATGAGACACTACAAGAAAACAGGTTTTTCCCTACCGAAATTTGTGACTACAGCCGCGGTCACTAAATATACCAACTGATTACTGACTACTTAGCTACTGATTTGCAACTACTAATATTTAGTCGTTAGATAGTAGCTAATTTACGACCACAGCAGTTAGTCGTCCATGTAGTCGCTCTTTTACGACTACTTAGCTACTGAACCGAAGGTCCTTAAACGGGCGTAGCTATTCAGTCGCAAATTAGCTACCGTTTAGTGACTGAAACATGTGATCGTTTAATAGTCACATATCGGTCGCATAATGCAGTTACAAAACACGTGGAAATCGTATTTAGTTCAGTACACCCGTTTTCTATGACTGATTGCAGTAGTAGCTAATCAGTCGCAAAATCAGTAGCAAAACGGTAGCTATACAGTCACAAATATTTTTATATATAGAAGCAAAACCCACAACTTTTGTAACTCGTCACCCGTAGAAAAAATCCTCTTAAACGTTTTACAAGATTTTGAAAAAAAAAACATTTTTCAAAATTAACAAAAAAAATCTTGACTAACAAAAAAAAGATTAACCAAAAAAGGAAAGAAAATCGTGAAGTACAATGACGGGCAATTACAACAACTATACTAATTTTCGTGATTGGATGTACAAGAGGATCGATGAAGAAACGGAAAATTTCTCGAGAGAGTTTGTCGCGGGGGTAGATGAATTCATGACGTTTGCAAATAGTCAGGAATTAACGCAGAGCAATGGCGGTAAGTTCTTTTGTCCTTGCAGTATTTGCAAAAACGAAAAATTTCTCCCGGGGCAAAAAATCTTGAGACATATATATAGTAGAGGATTTATGGAAGATTATTATGTTTGGTACAACCACGGAGAAGAAATAGATATGAGATTAGGAACGAGTTATGTTGATCCTACGCATTTAAGTGGTAGCGGAGAAGGTGGTAATTTCATACAAGATAGATATGTGGAAATGGTGAATGATGCATTTTGTGATAATGTGACTTATGATAATTATCAACATGATGATAATTATCAAAATGTCGTAGAACCGGTTTCCAACCATTCACAAAAATTCTATGACTTGTTAGAAGGAGCCAAAAATCCTTTGTATGATGGTTGTCACGAAGGTCACTCGCAGTTATCCTTAGCTGCTCGAGTTCTGCAAAATAAGACAGATTATAATATGAGTGAAAAGTGTGTGGATTCGGTATGCCAAATGTTAACAGACTATTTACCAGCCGGAAACCAATCAACTGCTTCACATTACGAGACAGAAAGGTTGATGCGCAATTTGGGCCTCCCATACTATACAATTGATGTTTGTGTTAACAATTGTATGATCTTCTGGAAAGAGGATGAAAAATGGGATGAATGTCAATTTTGTGATGCACCAAGATGGAAGCCTAGAAATGAACGGCGTAGAACGAAAGTAGCATATAGTTGTATGTGGTATCTACCTATTGCTGACAGATTAAAAAGAATGTACCAGAGTAAGAAGACTGCATCAGCAATGAGATGGCATGCAGAGCACCAAGCAAAGGAGGGTGAAATGTGTCATCCGTCAGATGCGGCAGAGTGGAAAAACTTTCAAGATCTACATCCCCATTTTGCAGAAGAACCTCGTAATGTTTGTTGGGGTCAAAATCGGTCAAGACGAAATCGATGTCCGAAAGTCTCGGAAAAACATGAAAGATGTTAGAGCAACCTCGAGAGACTAATTGTTAATCGAGAAACCTTGGAAAAATATTAAGTTTGAGATTAATCATCTCGAAATCAACGGCTAGAAACGTTTTCTACACGAGGAAAAACCTACGGAAAACTAAAAAGAACGCAAAAATACGCACAAGCCGAAGGAACCGAGCAGCCGACTCCGGTCGCGGCCGTGGCCGCCGGGCGGCTAGCCCCCGTGCTGGCCGTAGCCGCCGGCGGCTAGCGCCCGTGCTGGCCGTGGCCGCCGGGCGGCTAGCCCCCGTGCTGGCCGTGGCCGGCGGCGGCTAGCCCCCGTGCTGGCAGTGGCCGCCGGCGGCTAGCGCCCGTGCTGGCCGTGGCCGCCATGCGGCTAGCCCCCGTGCTGGCCGTAGCCGCCGGCGGCTAGCGCCCGTGCCGGCCGTGGTCGCCGGGCGGCTAGCCCCGTGCTGGCTCGGGTCGTCGGGCGGCTAGTCTTCGTGCGTAAGTTCTAGGCCCCCGGGTCGCCAGAAATCCGTGTTTTGCGACTTTCCGAGATCCCGCAAACAAAACTCCTTTTCCTGCTCCAAGACTTCGGAGAACCCGTAAGACGTCAACGAATAGAAAGACTTCGTATAAAACGGTGATGGTTATCTTAAAACACCATTCGCCTCAGCAATGGATCGAAGATCTTCCGAAAGACTCGACATCCAAGTAGGAGCATTCTTTCAAAGAAATCGTAGAAAACAACGGAAGTTCGGAAGACGGCCCGAAAGGGACCAAACCCGATCGGACGGCCCATTTACGATTTTCTAAAAAATAGATACGACGGTTTACAATTATCTTCACATAACAAGATAAATGTTAAACTTCCGAAAGGATAAATGTCAAATTTCCGAAATGATAAATGTCAACTTTCCCGATAAACACGAAGGCCGACGAAAATGGAAAAAGCCCAGCTCGCGGCAGACTCAGCCCATCAAGAATAGACCGTCATATGGGAGTATATAAGCAAGGCTAGGAGCAGAGGATGGGGGATCCGAAATCAGAAGAAAGAAACCACTCTAGAGCAATTTAGAACTTAGGCTTTTATTTCCTTTTTAGCGAGCTGCGACTCAACTAGGTTAGATCTAGGTTTTGAGACTAGTGACGATCGACAGCTCTTGCGGCCGAGATCTCGACCTGTTGTTCAAACGCTCTCCGCGAATTCGGAAATAAGATTCTTTCTTTTGCTCTCTTTATTTTACGCATTTATTCCCAAACTAAACTCGTATTAACTTCGTCGTGCGTGGCCCAGCAGATAGCCGGGATCCTCGGGGAAAACTAGGTCAACTTAGTTTTCCTACGTTTAACTTGACTAAAATCGACAGTGCGAATTTCGGTTCCCACAGTTTGGCGCTAGAAGGAGGGGGATACTTCGGATTTATCTTTCTCGCAACTACGCACACCCAGTTAAGCATGTCTGCTAACGCGGAAAAAGACAAGCAAACGCACGACGGACCAGCCGCCGATGCCAACGCTGAGAAGAATCCTGCCGGAAACGTATCGACGGTCACTGCCGAGGCAAACACCGCGATGCTGGACCAGGTGAAGGAACTGTTCGCCACCGCCCAGAAACGGTCGGAAGAACAAGAGAAACTAATGGCTTCACTCGCTAAACAGGTCAATACTTTAACAGCGAAAAGCAAACTCCCGCGCGGATCCACCAAGGTGAGGCATGTCAGGAGGTTCGACTTCGGAACTGCCAGAGACCAAGAAAAAGATGGCCCGAGAAAATCCCCGGAACTCATCCCTGACGATACCACTCCGGCGGGGCAGAAGAAAACGACGGATAACCTCCCACCTCCCGCAAGGGAAACCGAAGGAGACGACGTCGAAAGAATCAATCTGGATATCAGCGATCAATCGGATCCGTCCGACGAAGACGCCGACATCCACCACAGAAGAACCCAAAGTCAGTCAGCTCGACTGGCGGCAGCCTTCAAAAAACCCATGACAGAAGAGGAAGAAGACCTCTACTGGTCAGAGCAAGAGAGGTTGGCTGAAGACCAGACTCGGGCCTATCGCAGCCAACGTAGACAAAGGAGCGCGAACGGCGCCAACGAGATCCTTGATTTGCGCGAGTACATCACAAAAACTGCAGCCGAGGTGAAAGCGGTAAAATCGCAGATTCACCACGCAACCAGCACTGCCCCCGAGATCGACCTGCTCCTCGAGGAATCGAGAAAGACTCCGTTCACCTCTCGAATCACGGACGCACGAGTCTCAGATCCCGGGAAAATAAAGCTTCCCACCTACGACGGAACCACAGATCCGAAGGCACATCTGCAGTCCTTCCAGATTGCGATGGCGAGGTCTAAACTTCCGGAGCGGGAAAAGGACGTCGGCTGCTGTCTCCTATTCGTCGAGAACCTCAAAGGTGCTGCGCTCGAGTGGTTCTCACACTTGAAAAGAAACTCCATCGGAAGTTTCCGCCAGCTTGCTTCAGCTTTTCTGAAGCAATTCTCCATGTTCATTGGACAGGGAAACTTCCGACGTAGACCTTTGGAGTCTAATTCAAAAGGAAGATGAACCGCTCCGCGACTACATATGGAGGTTCAAACTCGTGATGTCCAGGGTAACAGGCCTCAGCGACAGAGTCGCCATCGACGCCCTGAGAAAAAACCTCTGGTATAAATCGAAATTCCGAAAGTGGATTTCTTTGGAGAGGCCACGCACCATCCAGGACACTCTCCACAAGGCGACAGATTTCATCATCATGGAAGAAGAGATGAAAGTCCTAGCGCAAAAGCATGGACCGCAGAAAGCGTCCGGCAAGAAGAAAACCTCTCGTAACGACAAGTACGTCCATCACGAAGGGGAAGACGTCCAAGGCGAGCATAACTACGCCGTCAATTCCGAACAAGGAAGGACCGCCGGAAACACTTGGACGCGGAACTCGTACAAGGACAATTCCAGCTGCGAGTTCCATCAGACGAGAGGTCACTCCACCGCCAACTGCAAAGTCTCGGCGCTAGACTCATTACGAAGCTGCTTGCCGGCGAACTAGCAACGGTCAGGAGCGTGAAAGACCTGCTCCTAGATTCTGACCGTCCGCCAAAGACCGACGGAGCCAATCCCGAGAATAACGCTCCTGGAACTCAATCGGGCGAAAAACGCGGACGGAGACAAGACGGCGAAGGAAACAACAACAACCGCCAAAGGATCAACATGATCATCGGAGGATCGCATTTTTACCAGGACTCCGTTTCATCGATCAAAGCCTACGGACGGAGGGCCGAAACAAGCCCCGGATGGTGTCCAGAGGACGACGTTCCCAATCACGCAATCATCTTCGAGGAACAGGATACGGACGGACTCGATAAACCCCACTACGATCCTCTGGTCATCGACTTGGTGATTCAGGATCTCGAAGTCGGCCGCATCCTCATCGACACGGGAAGCACGGTCAACATCATGTTCCGCGACACTCTGCAAAGGATGAACATACCTCTCAGAGAAGTCATCCCAGAACCAAGACCGTTGACTGGATTCTCGGGCGTCATGTCCATGACCCTCGGAAAAATCAGACTCCCGGTCATGGCTAAAGAAGTCACGAAGATCGTCGAATTCGAGGTAGTGGATAACCCGGCTATCTATAACGCCATAATGGGAACTCCTTGGATAAACGCCATGAAGGCAGTCCCGTCCACTTACCATCTCAGCGTCAAGTTTCCAACACCGACTGGAACGGCGGTAATCTGGGGAACCCAAAAACAGTCGCGACTCTGCTTCCTGGCCGAACATAAATTGCGCAGCAATCGGAACGCCCCAGTAGCTAACCCGAAGCGAACTAAGAAGCATCTGAGTATCTCCGTGAACTCAGCAAAGAACAACGCGGATTTGTCCGAACAGGCCACAACTCAGAATAGCGGGAAAATCCTCGAGTCCATCGCCGAAAGAACGGATGACCTAACTCCCAACGCGACCACCGACTTAGCTGAAACAGTCAAGGCGCCGGAAATCGTGGGGTAATAGCAACCGCGATAGAAACAGAACTACGAGATGGCTTGATCCTCGCAAGAGGTACGTAGGCAGCTCGTCGCAACCCGACGAGTTCAGCTATCCCCCTCACCAAAAAGGGGGGGGGGAAGATGGGGACAAACATCTTTGTACTCCCGCAAAAATACTTTTCACATGTACTCTACATTATAAAGTCTTTAATTCAAATGCTTACTCAACGCATAAACATTACGGAAAACGAAAATCATATCTTTGAGGAACGCGAGACGTCGTTAGTTCCCGAAAAGTCTTGATTCTCCATTCTCCTCCAAACAGTCCATCCGCGACTCTAAAAAACTCTATCAAACAGTCTGTCCGCGACTCTAAAGTTCATTTCCGTCGATTGGCCCCGACGGAAAAACATAGAAACGTTTCACTCAATCAAATTCGTAGTCTGGCTTCTAACGAAGTCCTCTTGCATCTGACAAGGATACCATAGCGCGCTATACAAAAAAATCCAAATTTTGGTTAGCTCTTCGTAAAGGAAGTAGCTCGACTCGTATCCAAACGAATCATACAAGCCGATAAGCACTTCGCAGATTCTAAAACGGTACGAGTCAGGTCGAAATCGCAAACAGGCAAAACGAAAGCCGATTTGTCATCGCACAGCTTCAGTCCGAAAGTAGACCTAGGTCTTGCCCTAAACCCGGCCTTGCTGGTATCTAAGACATCTCATAGGCATAAGTATCCAGAATACGAGATTCCAAAATTTGCCTCTTATCGCTTACAAACCTAACGTTCGCTACAAAGTAACCTACGGATCAAGCGGCAAAAAAAAAGAGATTGAATACGAAGTGACTGCACGTATTCAAACCTTCTACACTTGACGAAAGTATAAATCAAAACGCAGAATTCATAAAAGCATTCATAGCAGGGATTCAAAAGCCACCAACGGCCAATTCCGAGAAACACAAAGTCACGCGACCTCCTAAGGGTCGCAACACATACATACAAACAGCCACACTTGGCCTATCACAAATTATAAGCGAATGCATAACAATCGGTTAGAGATATTCCAAACGAGGAGTCGGGCTGGTCGACCTCTTCACCCCCGTCGCCTGCATTCAAACCCGCGCCTACATCCGCCGTATCTTCCGAGACTTGGATAGGATTCCACAACTCTCGAATTCTCCCTTCGATCTGAGGAACAAAGGATTCGGCGTTAGCGCATATTCTCATCGAGCCATCGATCGCGGCAAGTTTGCCGGAAAGAGAGAAACCCTCACGCTGCATCTTGTGTAGAGTACCGACCGAACCACGACACTCGCGAAAATCGCCTACAAAGTCCTGAGCCTCTTTGTACGCTTCGAATTCGGTAGAGAAAATTTCGGCCCTTCGGTTCAGCTCGGCGGCAGCTCTTCTCCGCCCGCTCCTTTCCGCACGAACGAGGGCTCGAGCCTGGACCTCGGCTTGCCGGCGTTTTTGCTCCTCCACCTCCAATCGATACTTGGCGAATTCCCTTTCAGTTTCCTCCGCTTTGAAACGGGCCAGCCGGGCAGTACGGAAACTTCCATCGATCGATGCGTTCCACACTCTCACGGCCTGCAAAGAAGTCTAGGTCAAATAAAAAGAAAAGGGGATTTACTCAAGTTTCGAAAACAAACCTCGTTGACCAAGCGAGCACCCTCCGCAGTAACCTTGTCCCTCTCCTTGTTGTCCAAAGACTCGTCACGGGAAAACGCCGGAGGGAGTTCATCAAAGAAGTCACCCGGGGGAGGAACACCCTGATTCTCTGTAGTGAAGTCAGGATCGTATCTCGGCAGCTCACCATTTCCCGACGAGGCCTCGAAAGCAATCCCTTTATACTTCCGAGATCTCCGCCTCCGCCTTGAAGGGGCAAAAACGTAGGATCTATCATTGACACAGGGCCGCGTACCGCCTCGCGATCGGTGAAGCGCGACCGCCCCTCGAATCCGGTCAAAGAGTAAAGGAGTTCCAGGAACAAGGCATTGTCCTAAAAATGTCTCTCTTGGTCGAAAGATCGGAAGGAACATGCGTGAGACACCTGTTCTCTGAACAAAAAAAAAAAAAAAAATCCACACACGTTCAGTACTCGCTTTTCGGATTCTAAGAAAGGGGATGCGACAATCTTACCTCGTTGGTACAACCAGTCCGTCGGGAATAGGTGGAGAAAGCCTTCCTCGACAGACTCTCCATCTATCCTCACGAAAAAGAAACGGTCAACGTAATCCTTGGCGTGCGAGGTGACTCCATGGATTACCGAAAAATTGGTCCTCGCCTTCATGGAGTATACTCCATTGATGCTCGTCGTCTTGGAGTTCCACAACCCTTCGAAGTCCACAGCCCCGTGCCGCCCGTGCTGGCTTGGGTCGTCGGGCGGCTAGCCCCGTGCTGGCTTGGGTCTTCGGGGGGCTAGTCTTCGTGCGTAAGTTCTAGGCCCCCGGGTCGCCAGAAATCCGTGTTTTGCGACTTTCCGAGATCCCGCAAACAAAACTCCTTTTCCTGCTCCAAGACTTCGGTGAACCCGTAAGACGTCAACGGACAGAAAGACTTCGTATAAAACGGTGATGGTTATCTTAAAACACCATTCGCCTCAGCAATGGATCGAAGATCTTCCGAAAGACTCGACATCCAAGTAGGAGCATTCTTTCAAAGAAATCGTAGAAAACAACGGAAGTTCGGAAGACGGCCCGAAAGGGACCAAACCCGATCGGACGGCCCATTTACGATTTTCTAAAAGATATATACGACGGTTTACAATTATCTTCACATAACAAGATAAATGTTAAACTTCCGAAAGGATAAATGTCAAATTTACGAAAGGATAGATGTCAACTTTCCCGATAAACACGAAGTCCGACGAAAATGGAAAAAGCCCAGCTCGCGGCAGACTCAGCCCATCAAGAATAGACCGTCATATGGGAGTATATAAGCAAGGCTAGGAGCAGAGGAAGGGGGATCCGAAATCAGAAGAAAGAAACCACTCTAGAGCAACTTAGAACTTAGGCTTTTATTTCCTTTTTAGCGAGCTGCGACTCAACTAGGTTAGATCTAGGGTTTGAGACTAGTGACGATCGACAGCTCTTGCGGCCGAGATCTCGACCTGTTGTTCAAACGCTCTCCGCGAATTCGGGAATTGTGGGAACCAAAATTCGCACTGTCGATTTTAGTCAAATAATTCGAAGGAAAACTAAGTAAACCTAGTTTTCCCTGAAGGCTCGGATTCTCTGCGACAACCAAACGAAATTGATATAATCAAGCAACGTAGCGGAAGAATTGCACTAAGGCGTTTTATTAAATAGATGATAAGTTGAATACAATATTCTTCCGAAAAAAGGGAAGTAGAGAAACACTGAAGCGGAAAACGACAGAAATATAGGAGACAAAACGTACTAAGTCTTGCTCCGCTAGTCTAAACTCCTAAGTCCTAAGATAGCAGGAATTCTCTAAGTCCCTAGGTTTCAGATTTGCTCTCTCTCTTAATGATTTTTTCTCCCCTCTTCTTCCTCTCCCAAAGCTCCTTTATATACTCCTTCTTATGACGGTCTATTCTCCTTCTGGGCCGCAAAGCGGGCTTTTTTCCATTTTCGTCGGCCTCCATGTTTATCGGGAAACTTGACATTTATCTTCGGGAAACTTGACATTTATCCTTCCGGAAAATTAGCATTTATCTTGTTACGTAAAGATAAACGTAAATCGTCGTATCTATCTCAGATAATCGTAAACGGACTGTCCGATCGCGTTTGGTCCATTTCGGGCCGTCTCTAGGACTTCCGTTGTTTTCTACGATTTCTTCGGAAGTTCTTCATTCGTTCGTAGAGTTGAGATGAGTGGTGTCTTAAGATAACCATCGCTGTTTCGTACGAAGAATTTAAGATCTTCCTTCCCGTTGATATCTTACGAGTTTCCGAAGTGTTTCCGGCGGTCTTAGTTTGGAGTAAGAACCGGAGTTTCGTACGCGGAATCTCAATGATTCGTCCTGCGAGGACTTGGGAAAGACTCGAAGTACAGACTTCTGACGGCCGGGGCCTGGGACTTGTGTACCGGAGATTGTTGTCCGAAGACCCGAGCCAGCACGGGGCTAGCCGCCCAGCGGCCACGGCCAGCACGAGCGCTAGCCGCCGGCGGCTACGTCCAGCACGGGGCTAGCCGCCCGGCGGCCACGGCCAGCACGGGCGCCAGCCGCCGGCGGCTACGGCCAGCACGGGGCTAGCCGCCCGGCGGCCACGGCCAGCACGGACGCTAGCCGCCGGTGGCTACGGCCAGCACGGGGCTAGCCACCCGGCGGCCACGGCCAGCACGGGCGCTAGCCGCCGGCGGCTACGGCCAGCACGGGGGCTAGCCGCCCGGCGGCCACGGCCGGCACGGGCGCTAGCCACCGGCGGCCACGGCCAGCACGTGGGCTAGCCGCCCGGCGGCCACGGCCGGCACGGGCGCTAGCCGCCGGCGGCTACGGCCAGCACGGGGGGCTAGCCGCCCGGCGGCCACGGCCAGCACGGGCGCTAGCCGCCGCCGGCCACGGCCAGCACGGGGGCTAGCCGCCCAGCGGCTAAGGCCAAGGCCGGGGTCGGCTGCTCGGTTCCTTCGGTTTACGGGTGTTCGTGTTCGTTTTTCGGAAGGTTTTTCGTATGACAAATAGACTTAGCCGTTGATTTCGAGATAACCGTTTTTGACCCCAATAGTTAGCCCCCCAGCATGCAAGATGCGGGAGCGATTTTGTGTCCGGAAGATTTGAAAATCGAAATTTTCGGCTAGGAATATTTTATTCCGAAAAACTCTACCACCTTTGATTTCTTATAAGTAGCACCCCATTCCCCTCTTATTTTTCACTCACTCTCCTCTTCTCAAATTTCAGAAAATATGGCTTCCTCTCTAAATGAAAAGAAAGATTCCGATGTCGAAATGAGTGAAGCTAACCAAGCCTCGCCGGCGCAGGATGCTCCTGCCCTTACGCAGACATTCATCGAGGGGTTCAGTTCTTTTCAGGACAAGATGGAGCGACGCCGTGCTGAGATGGAGTCTAGCGTGGCAGGTCCTAGTGCTACTTCCGTTCCTACTTCTGTGGCTCCGACTCTCAGATCCGATGTCGCTTTAACTCCGGATCACGCGGTTCTGGCTCTTGGACCCTACGTTACTCCAGTCCCGATCGCTACAATTCCAGCCTCTGGATCCGATGTCCCTTTGCCTTCTGGAGAAATTGTCGTTCCGGAGCAAGCACCAGATGTCCAGGCTCGCCCTGAGGATAGTGGTTTCGGAGGATGCGGTGGAAGTCATGCCTCCTCCTCCAGAAAAGAAGAGGGAGATCGTCTTGGAACTTCCCGCGTCCAACGCTGTTCCACCATCGAAGGGACGTTCAAGAGCTGGGGTTGCCGGATCAGCGAAGAGGAAAAGGTGTACTAAGAGTGAGGAAGGCGAGGTTTCGGCGAAACTATCGCAACATCGCTCCAAGGTATTTCATGAAACCCCCTTTCTTTTGTTGACTCCTTGATTCTCACCTTCTCTCGTGTGATCAGTTTGTGTCATTGATCGACGGGATGCTTGGCGATTGCGGACTGGAGGTCACACGTTTGTCCAAGGAGCTGGATTCGTCGCGGGAAACTTTGAAGCGCACCGAGGCTGTGCTTCAATCGATTGAGAGCACTCATGCTGCCCAGACGTCGACGCTCGAAGCTAGGATCAGCGATCTCGAGCGTGATCTGGGAAAGACTGTGAGCTCGCTGCTCAAGGCAAAGGAGGAGAAGAAGAGCAAGTCCTCGGAAGTTCGACGTCTTAAGAGGCGGATTCAGCGCTTCGAGGAGATGGGAGCTTGCACTGCGACGGAGCTTGCCGGCCCGTCATCCTCGGGTACCCTGGTCCCGAGTTCGGAAATTCCAGAGGTCCAGGATGCTGGAATCGTTGCGGACAAGGGCAGTGAGGAGGTCGGCGAGGGCGATGGCGAGGCTGTTCCTGCTTCGGGTGAGTCGGAGAATGAAGGCGGTGTTCTGGAGGACGCCTAGGTTGATCAATCCCTGAGGGGATTTTTATTTTGATTGTATTTCGGCCGTTGGTTGGCCATTATGTATGATTTCGGGACTGGCCGTTGGTGGCTTTGAATTCCTGCCCTTTTTAGGGCGTTGTATTGAACTCGCGATATGCGTTTATAAAATATTTTGCGTTTAGAACTTCTGTTTGTCGAAGTTAGAGGGGCAAGGTGTGAGTTGTCGTCTCATTCCTGCCTCCCTGACGATCACCGTATCCGTAGTTTGTACAAAGCGAGATTTTCCTGCGGTTTACGATTTACGCGAAAATTCGTGGAAACGTATAGACTTGAGTGAAGAGACAAGTTTTGGGATCTCGCGTCGTTGACGCTTTGCCTATGAGATGTTTAAGATACCAGCAAGGCTGGGTTTAGGGCAAGACTTAGATTTACTCTCAGACTGAGGCTGTGCGATGACAAATCGGCTTTCATTTTGCTTGTTTGTGATTTTAACCTGATTCGTACCTTTTTAAAATCCGCGAAGTGGTATCGGCTTATATGATTTGTATGGGCACGAATCGAGCTACTTCCTTTACGAAGTGCTGAACCAAATTTGGATTTTTTGTATAGCGCGTTATGGGATCCTTGTCGGATGTAAAAGAGCCTACCCTTAGGTGGCTTGTCTGTTTAGGACGTTAGAGTTCGTTTGTTGTGATCAGCAACAACGATATGGTGCCGTTTAGAAGGCGTATGAAGGTTTTAATCGAAAAACGGATGTTCGGGCACGAAGCGACGTCTCGCAGTGCTTTGAAGTTTGTTTTTCTTATGCCATAAAGGACTATGGGCTTTTAGAAATCACGGAATGTTTCCAAGCGATAGTTTTATGGTTTGTTTGGTGGATACTGGATTCATTGTTAAGGCCGTTAGGCGAATTGATTGTGGAAAGTTTTCGAAAGTTCAGTTTTTTTTTTTGAAAATTGTGGGAGCGTGCGAGTGTACGCACCCCACTCCCCCCCTTTTAAATCGGGGGGATAGCTGAACCCACCGGTTGGCGAGCTGCCTACGTACCTCTTTCGAGGATCAAGCCATCTCGTAGTTCTGTTGTCCACGTTTACGTTCTAGCCGCCCGGCGGCCACGGCCAGCACGGGCGCTAGCTGCCGGCGGCTACGGCCAGCACGGGGGCTAGCCGCCCGGCGGCCACGGCCGGCACGGGCGCTAGCCGCCGGCGGCCACGGCCAGCACGGGGGCTAGCCGCCCGGCGGCCACGGCCGGCACGGGCGCTAGCCGCCGGCGGCTACGGCCAGCACGGGGGCTAGCCGCCCGGCGGCCACGGCCGGCACGGGCGCTAGCCGCCGGCGGCTACGGCCAGCACGGGGGCTAGCCGCCCGGCGGCCACGGCCAGCACGGGCGCTAGCCGCCGGCGGCCACAGCCAGCACGGGGGCTAGCCGCCCGACAGCTACGGCCAAGGCCGGGGTCGGCTGCTCGGTTCCTTTGGTTTACGGGTGTTCGTGTTCGTTTTTCGGAGGGTTTTTCGTATGACAAATAGACTTAGCCGTTGATTTCGAGATAACCGTTTTGACCCCAACAGAAATAAGATTCTTTCTTTTGCTCTCTTTATTTTACACATTTATTCCCAAACTAAACTCGTATTAACTTCGTCGTGCGTGGCCCAGCAGATAGCCGGGATCCTCGGGAAAAACTAGGTCAACTTAGTTTTCCTACGTTTAAACTTGACTAAAATCGACAGTGCGAATTTCGGTTCCCACAATGTTTATCTTGGCTTATGTACAGATGGCTTCAATCCATTCGGAATGTCTAATAATCATTCGTTGTGGCCAGTGATCTTGACTCCATATAATCTACCCCCTGGTATGTGCATGAATACAGAATACTTGTTTTTGACAATTTTGAATTCTGGACTGAATCATCCGCGAGCTAGTCTAGATATCTTCCTTAAACCTCTGATTGCGGAGTTGAAAGATCTGTGGTCTACTGGAGTTGAAGCATATGATGTCTCCTTGAATCAAAATTTCAATCTTAAAGCTGTGCTTCTCTGGACGATAAGCGACTTTTCGGCATACGGCATGCTATCAGGATGGACGACCCATGGTAAGTTGTCTTGTCCAATTTGCATGGAAGATAGTAAGGCTTTTTATCTACCTAATGGAAGAAAGACTTGTTGGTTTGATTGTCATCGAAGATTTCTTCCTCATGACCATCCACTGAGGAAGAATAAAAGGGATTTCGTGAAGGGAAAACACGCTGTTAATGATTTTCCACCTGAATCTTTGTCTGGTGAGCAAGTTTATTCGGAGCGGTTAAGTGATGTCAGTCCACCAAAAACATCCAAGTGTGGTGGAAATGGTCACGACAAGAAGAAACCTGGATATGGAAAACCCCATAATTGGCACAAGGAAAGCATATTCTGGGAACTGCCGTACTGGAGGGACCTTACTCTTCGACATAATCTTAATGTGATGCATATTGAGAAGAATTTTTTTGACAACATCATCAATACTCTTATGAATGTGAAGGGTAAGTCGAAAGACACCATCAAGTCAAGATTGGATATAGTACTTTTCTGTGATAGAGAACATTTACATGTTGATAGCAATGGGAAGGCTCCTTTCCCTCCCTACACATTGGACAAGACCGCAAGAACAAGTTTATTGGAATGTGTGAAACATTCGATTAAATTCCCAGACGGTTATGCTTCGGACCTAGCTAAGTGTGTTGATCATGAGAATGGAAAGTTTTCAGGCATGAAGAGTCATGACTGTCATGTTTTTATGGAGAGGCTACTTCCATTTATATTTGCAAATCTCCTCGACCAAAACGTCCATCTTGCGTTATCAGGTAGTATTTTTTTTTGTTTATGAAATCTTCAAAAATATGTGTTGATAATATGTGTTGTACTCACAATCTGCAGTTTGTATTTATATTGTAGGGGTTGGTTTATTTTTCCGTGACCTTTGCTCCAGAACTTTGCAAAAAAGTCGGCTTAAAAAACTTAAAGAGAACATAGTTTTGATAATCTGCAATTTGGAAAAGATCTTTCCACCATCATTTTTCGACGTGATGCAACACTTGCCTATACATCTCCCATATGAAGCTGAACTAGGGGGGCCCGTGCAATACAGGTGGATGTATTATTTTGAACGGAATTTCAAAAAGTTGAAAGCAACTGCAAAGAACAAAAGATATGCGGCAGGATCGATAGTTGAAGCATATATCAATCAGGAGATAACTTTTTCTCAGAGCACTACTTTGCTGACAATATACAAACGAAATCAAGGTAAATACATATATATATATATATATATATATATATATATATGATTCACATGTTAACTTTTTTTTATTTCTAACATGTTATATTTTCATCATTTGGGCAGGTTCACAAGATTTGATGAAGGTCAAGTCCCTGTATATCATGTCGAAGGAGTTCCTGATATATTTACTCATATAGGTCGTCCAAGTGGGGAAATGCAAGAACTATGGCTATCTGAAAAAGATTATCGATGCGCACATTCATATGTTTTGCGAAATTGTAATTATTTTCAGCCATTTGAGAGGTATATAATTTGACAATTCTTAACCTTATGTTTTTTTTATATATCCTACTTTGATATTTCATATTTATTTGTTCGTCTAATATAGGATGTTCGAAGATTATATCAGTGCAAAATATCCAGACATCTCGGAAAATGAACTCTCTGCGAGAAGAGCCGATGAATATCATATATGGGTGAAAGATTATGTATGTCTTAATAATTATAGATGAATGGTAGTGTTTTTTCATTCTTTATATTGATATATATATTTATTTATTTATTTATATGTAAATTTATTTATATAGGTTAGCTACTGGAGCAACACACATCCTTTTCCTCTTTGGGTTAAAGATATGGCGAATGGACCAGTGAATAAAGCTAAAACATGGCCTATCTATTTCACAAGAGGTTTTGTGTTTCATACGCAGAAGCATGGTGAGGGAAGAAAGACTTGTAACTATGGAGTATGTGTTAAAGGGGAAAGTTATACAAATGTAACTGATGAAGCACATTACTACGGAATCTTAACTGATATCATACAAATCGAGTATGAGGGGGCAGTCGATTTGAGAATCACACCTTTTAAGTGTAAGTGGTATGACCCTGTTCTTGGTAGAGGCACCCGGCGGAGCAATGGCGGTATCATTGATGTGCTTTCATCAAGAAAATACGACAAATATAACCCATTTATTCTAGGTACATATTTTTTTATATATATAGATTGATATCATTAATATGTATATATGTTTATTGATATATGATATTACACAGCATCACAAGCAGAACAAGTTTTTTATATCCCGTATTCGTATGTAAAGAAACCAAAGAAGCTATGGCTCAATGTTCTAAAAGTGAATCCGAGAAGATTAATCATTCCTGGAGAATATGAAGACGTAGCCTCGGTGACGTTACAACAAGAAAACGATGATGCTGTTTCTTTGACTACAATTGAAAACCTAGAATTTGAGCATTTGGCACATGCTCGAGAAGAACCAATAAATCTCGATTTCGAGGTGGCAGATAGAGAACCAAATGACGAATTCCAATGTAATTTATCGTCATCCGATGATGATGAAGAGGAATAAGAACTCTCTTAATCTTATGAATATGTGTTTTTTTTATATATTATTTGAGGCAATATGTAATGATATATTTTTTTTTGGTATGATGATATATTATTGAAACTTTGATCTTATGGAAGTGTAATTTTATTTTTTAATTGTAATTATCTACTAATTAAAATCTACCTAGTTTTAGCAAATAAATAAAGCATAAACCCAAATGTATTTTCTTTTGATAAAAAAAAAAACCCAAATGTATTTTTTTTAAAATTGTATTTTGCTACTAATTAAAACATAAATCTTATGGGTGTGTAATTATTTTTTAAAAATTAATTAACTAACCCCGCCTAAACCCAAAATATTTGCTAACCCCGCCTAATCCCAAAACCCAAAATATTTTAGAACCGCCAAACCCAAATTTTAAACCCATTACTCCCCTTAAACGCCTGCGTTTGACAACTTAACCCTAATCTAATCATCATCTCGTTTATCTCTATTCTATCTCTCTCGATATCAACCTCTCACACCGGCGATTCTGCCAAAGCAACCACCGATCAACTATGGCGATGCTTGGAAAGAGGAAGTGCATCGTCGTGGCACCTAAATCATCGATTAATAGAACCCCAAGACCATTACTGGCTCAGTATGACTTCGTCCCTAGGGCTTCTCCTTCGAATCTTCCACCGGCGGTTCTCCCCAACCACAATCCGGCGACGACGTCGACTCTTCCACCGGCGGTTCTCCCTAACAACAATCCGCCGCCGTCGGTTAGGGATTATCCACCTCCGAGGCAACTCTTTCCAAACTCCTCGTTTCCACCTTGTCGATCTACTCCGGTGCCTCAAACTCGAGTTCCTCAATCTTCTGGCGGTGAAGCTCATTCAAATCCTCAACCTGGGCAGACACAATCTCCATCTCCTCCACTTGAACAATCTCCATCGTCTCCACTTCATGGAGCTCCATCGCGTCACAGTTCAGAAGCACAATCTCCACCGTCTCCACTTCATGAAGATGAGTTCGAAGCTTTAGTTGAACCCTATCTCTCGGAGGACGTGATGGGTTTAATAAACTCGATGCTAGCCCAACCAGGCCGAGAGGAGTACACAACGGTCCTGTCTTGCAACATAGAGCCTGGTACAACATGGTATGGTTTCTCTACATTGACTTTAGTTTAAGATTGTTAATGTCTGTATGTGACTTTAGTTTAAGAACCTTCCTCTGTGTGAGTTTAGTCTAAGATTCTTTATGTCTGTGTGTGAGTTTAGTTTTCATAAAGGAAGAAGCTTTTCATTTCAAAACAAAGAAACTGAAGGTTTTTCTTATATTTTTTCTGTTCTGTTGTGAAGATTTTATACTGGTTATACTAGTTAGATTAAGGAAGAAGCTTGTCTGTTGTGATCAAAATAAAGGAAGAAGCTTGTCTGTTCTGTTCTTAAGTTTGAGTTTGCTGATTGCGACATTAAGTCCAGCTTGGTGTTTGAGTTTGCGTTTGCTGATATTAACATCATGGAGACATTAAGTTTGAGTTTGCTGATTGCGAGTTCTGTTCTTTTTCCTCTTGTGTTGCAGGTTTGGCTATGACAAGTCCAGCTTGGCCCGTAAGATATCAAAGATCATGAAAAAGAAATTTAATAAGCCATTCTATAGCTGGACCTGTGTGCCTAGAGACAGACAAGAATGATACTTTGTTGAATTTGTGGTACCTTCTATATCTATAGTCCTTTATTTTGTGATGATTATTATGTATACATAGCTTTTTGTTTGACATGCGATTTATATTTCTTTCTTTTCTTTAGACTAACACATTTTCTCTGTTATTTTGTAGAAATCACACACATGGAATCCCATGCTAACCGGTCTTGTTCAAGAACACTTTGAAGCCATTTGTCAGCTTCGAATGAAGGGTATGGTCAGTGATGTAAGGACATCTCGAAAGCAACCGAATTGGATAGGAGATACACTCTGGAAGCAAATGACTACCTATTGGGACACTGCTGCAGCAGTGGATAAGAGCAAAAAGGCATCAAAGGCTCGAAAGTCTGACCGTAATGGTCTTGGTATTGCCAAGCATAACTCAGGGCAGAAGTCATATATGCAAATCGAACAGGAGCTGGTTAGTCCCATTTTCTCTGTCTCATTTTCTTTGTCTCGTTTTTTTTTGTCTCATAAGCAGTAACACTTCACTCATTATGTCTTTCTTACATTTCATTTCAGACAGCTGAGTTGGGAAGACCTGCGACTTTTGGTGAAGTATTCATCAAGGCTCATACAAAAAAAGATGGAACCTATGTCGATTTCAAAGCAGAAAAGGTTATTGAGGCTTACAAAAAGAATAAGGAAGAGAAGTTGGCTAACCTTGATAGCACTCAAATCTCAGATGACCGCCAGCCACTGCTATCAGTAGAAGAGGAAAACGATCTCTTTATTCAGGTCTAGTGTTTTTTCTTTTAAAAAAAATCCAGTCTTCTGTTTTTGCATTTAGACTTTAGCTAATGTTTTCCAGCTTGGAAATTGATTGGTGATGACTGACATATTTTTTTCTTTGTTATAGTCAACTTTCTGCAATGACAGAGGAGATCTTTTTGGTATTGGAAGCCTCAAGAAGAAGCTTAAGCGGAAAAGAAATGATCCCAGCAGCTCTGCTTCTTTCCTGCACATGCAAAGGAAGCTTGAAGAAGCTGAACGCAAGATAGAAGAACAAGCTGTTCTTATTGCCAAGGCTGAGGAAGACCGTGCTAGGGTTGAAGCTGCTAACCAGTCTAAGATGGCCGAGTTCATCACTATGCAGAAGTATATGCTTTCAACTGACCCAAGGTACCTTGCTTTCATTGCCTCTGAAGCATCATCATCTCCAGCTTCTACTAATCAGTAGAAGCTAAGTTGTGTTTTGGTTATGGTGTTGTTATGGTGTTAACTTGAGTTATGGTGTTTTGGTATCTTGAGCATAAAACAACTCAAGTGTTGGAGTTGTTTTCTGATCTTATGTATCTTTTTGGAAGGAAACAACTCAAGTGATCCAATGTATATTTTTGGTACCTCTTATGTTATGTTAAAAACGTTTATCACTTTCATTTTTTTCATTTTGTATGTTTAAATTTTATGTATAAACTTTTAATTCCACAAAAAAACGAAATGGATAAAAATGCAAATAACAAATATATGTTTGTTGTAGTAGTCATTTAATTATCAGTTGCTAAGTCAGTAAGTAATCGATCACAAACCGTGGCTACATCGGTTGGCTAATCAGTTGCAACTCAGTCAGTTTTTGGTAGCTAATCAGTCGCAACGCAGTCACTAAATTTAGCGACTGTAACACGACCGTTTATTTGGTCACTAAAGTAGTCACTTTAGAGTCGTTCCCGTAGTCGTAAATTACCCACTACTTAGTGACTGTTGCACGACTGATTTTTGGGTAGCTAATCAGTCGCAAAATACTGACCGATCAGTGACTGATTTATTTAGCGACGAGCACTATAACGACAGCCTTAATCAGTCGCTAATCGGTCACTAATCTTGATTTAGCTACTAATTACCTACTAATTGTGCAGTAGCAAAAAACATGTTTTCTTGTAGTGAGAAGCCGTGAATTCAGCATGTGTCAATATCCTAACCGCGTTGCAATCTGCAGTCGTATCCGGAAATGACATTGTTGATGTCGATCGATGTGGACTAGTTGGTGTCGATCGACACCATTGTGATCCACCGAAACTTAGTGAACTTTCCACTTCGAAATCTCCTTCTTGTAGCTTCTCCTGTTTCACCCCTTGCCAGAAATCATCATCTATAATGGCATTCACGTGGTGTTTCCTATTTCCTTCCCCTACTTCCTTAGAAGTACCAATTCTCCTGATAGAGTCTTCAGTCTGGACAATCTGTGTCTCAAGTTTCTTAACTCGAGTGCAAATGGTGTCTATCCTTGTGGTCAGATTGTTGAAGACAGAGTCAATCTTCCCATTGAAGTCTACTGTAAGCTTCTGCTGACCTTCTAGAACACTATCAATCATGGCATCAAACTTACTCTCCTGGGTGGGTGGTGGTGGGTTTTGGTAAGCTGAGTTGCCGTAGTTCCTTGTGTTGGTGAAGGGTTTCTGATACTGTGAACTCTAGTTGTAGTTACTCTTCTGACCACTGCCAAAAAAAATTTTGTTTCCACTCTGGTTTCCATATCTCTGAAATCCAGTACCTCCAATGTAGTTCACATCTTCCTCTGTATCATCTTCTCTAGCCTCTCCTTCTTCAGCTGAGCAGACTGGCTGCCCAAGAAATGCATGTAAAGCATCTATCTTGGCTCTGACTTCATTCATCTGGTCTTCCCCGATGGCTGCAACCGATTTCTTCTTGTCAGAGTCAGTGTTCTTGGTGCTGCTGCTGTTGGCTAGGTTCTCAATAAGTCTCACAGCCTCTATTGGATTCCTAGTGTTGAAGTTCCCCTCGCTAGCAGTATCAAGAGCCATCTGATACCTCAAGACGATACCTCTGTAGAAAGTGCTTAGCAGCTGCACTTCATTGAATCCATGGTGTGGACAGTCTCGCTGGAAGAACTTAAATCTGATCCACGCGTCTTTAAAAGTCTCACTAGGCTTTTGCGCAAAAGTGGCGATTTTGCTCATTAAATCTTCAGCGCGTGCCTCATCAAAGAAATTACGCAGGAAGGCGTTCTTTATGTCGGCCCAGGATTTCAGTGATCATGTAGGTAGCTGCTTGAGCCAGTGTGAAGCTTCTCCAATCAGTGAGTATTTGAAGAGCTTGCAAAGTAGGTAGTCCTCAGGGACTCCATCCATACGAATAGCAGCGATAAGATCCTCGAACCTCTCTAGATGGTCCATAGGATGCTCATGTGATAGCCCAGAATAAGGTATCTGAGACACGAGAGAGTAGTACTGAGGCTTGAGTTCGAAGTTCGGCTTCTGAATCTCTGGAAGTCGAATAGCTGATCTGTTGGTGTAGTACTCGTCTGGACGATTGTAGTCTGCCAACGACGTGTTTGAACTTCTCCTATAGCCTCAGCTTCAGGCTCAGGGATTATGTTTCCCTGTGCATCTAGCTTCTGACCTATTGCATTATGCAGATGACCATCTTGGTCATACAGGTTTCCATTCTCGCCCTGCGTGAGAATAACAATCGCGACCATGCTTCGCGGAGTAGTATCGATCGATGTACGGTGAGTAGTATTGAACGATGTGGATCGGCGAACGGTATCGGTCGACGGTGCTGTCTGAGTGTCGGTCGACGGTTGAACTTGAGTATCAGTCGACGGTACTGCGGTTCTGTCGATCGATGCGGAGCGCAGGTCTTTGCGGATTGAGCGTTCCAAGTGTGCAGGATCCTTTGAGAATAATAGTTGA
This sequence comes from Raphanus raphanistrum x Raphanus sativus, assembly GCA_019705995.1. Taxonomy (NCBI): domain Eukaryota; kingdom Viridiplantae; phylum Streptophyta; class Magnoliopsida; order Brassicales; family Brassicaceae; genus Raphanus; species Raphanus raphanistrum x Raphanus sativus. Next base: position 22,925,791 of record CM034036.1, on the reverse strand, counting down.
TTTCCCCTGTTGCTTCTGGTACTGCTGGGCATGTACCTGAAAAGACAAAAAAAAAATTTAATAAGAAAGGGGGTAAAAAGAAAAACTTAAGATTAATAAGATTAAATCTAATGGCGATCAAAGCTCCCCGGCAACGGCGTCAAATTTGATAGTGCTCAAATTACCCAGTAGAGCTTACTCTATCAAATACGAGGTACATCTGTAGTACTTAGGGATCGAATCACGAGGAGCTAAGGAACCAATTAAATAAAATCTACTAATCAATCCTAGGTGAAGTTGGTTTAAATGATGGAAATAAAAATAGCAATTCCTAAAATGAGCAAGGTAGTTGCTCTAACTAACAATATGATGGGTTGTTTAAATGTGATAAAGAGTGCTAGACTTAGGGCTTTTATTCAGGAATGGAGATTATAATTTCTATAAATGCTTTAACAAGTTGCTTGCATGATACTATAGAACTCAGTCGCTTAACTCTAGTGATGTCTCACTGGTTAAATAATCTAGATCTCTGGCTTCAACTGTCGTATGTTGACACAGAAAAAGAGTCGATCGACATCCTTAAGAGATATCGATCGATACACCTTTCGCTCGGCGATCGATTCACCTGTCGGGATATCAATCGAAGGGCTTCTAGATATGCCTAGGCGCGAGCCGATAATGAACACTAGGTCTCAAGGAGGGCTGTCGCTCTTCTCAACAGGAGACAAACTAGTTCAAATAGATAATTCAAGATAATCAAAGATCCTAGTGATCTATGTTCTAGTTAGCTAATCTAGAACAAGCATAGGGTGCAATCCATTTGATGAGTATCGCAACTTAGCAATTATAGTTTGGGGCTAATCCCACAAACCTATTTAAACCCTAGATCTAACAGGTAGACTACTCAGACATAACTAAGCAATTCATGACAATTGATAGATGAAAGAATTGCATAGATAGAATAGAGTAGAAATACAAAAGGAGATGAGAAATCTCTCCAATCTCTCAAAACAAATAAAACTCTAGTCTCTCTCTCACACTCTTTGCTTAGACTCTTAAGATTTTCTTCAAAACTTGCTTCTCTCGAAGTTGCCGTCAAAAACACTTAGCAGGAATATTTAAGCATATCCATTAGGTTAAAAACTCGTCAGGGGCAATCTCGTAATTTGGTGAAGTCTTGGTGAAGTAGTCGGCTAAACCATTTCGTCCTCGATATCGATCGACAACACTGGATGTGTATCGATCGATTATAATCTTCTAGTACGCGGATCATCTCAGCTACATCGATCGACAACTCAAGATGAGTATCGATCGATTATAATCGCAATGTTGACTTCCGACTTGGTCTTGAATGGTCAACTCGGGTGTATCATCTCTTGTACTCCTAAATGCTCCAAAACATCACTTTTTCACGAAATACTCCTGAACCTGAAAACATACCTAACAGGCTAGAAAACAAATTAAATATATAATAAAATACTAGTATACCATGGTTAAAACCGGGTAAAATCCATGGTATATCAGGTGCATTAGGATCTGGTTATATCCAGAGAATGCATCCATGAAACTCATCAGCTTGTGACCAGCCGTTGCGTAGACCAGCTTGTCGATGTGAGGCAGAGGGAAAGGATCTTTAGGACTGGACTTATTAAGGTCCGTGAAATCGATACAGAATATCCACTTCCCATTCTTCTTCCTGACGACCACCACATTGGCTAGACATTCCGGGTATTGCACCTCTCGTATGAATCCAGCATCTAGTAGGTTCTTGACCTCTTCGTTGATTATCTCGTCCCTTTCAGGAGCGAATTTTCTCCTCTTCTGTCTGACAGGAGGATGCATTGGATCCACCTTGAGTTGATGCATGATAACATCGGGATCAATTCCAGGCATGTCTTCGTGAGACCAGGCAAAGCAATCGGAGTTGGATCTTAAGAAATCGACCAGTCTCCTTCTCAAGCTTTACGGAAGCTTGGTGCCTATCTTTAAATTTCGACTCGAGCGGGACCTCATCCATTTCTTCCACTTCCGGCTCTTCGGTATGTGGGCCGGAAGCTTCTTCTGTAATTGATATAAGACCTGAGTCTTTCCCCTAAGGATAGTCTGATAGCAAGACCTAGCATTCTCTTGATCCCCCTTGACCGCTCTGATGCTCTAAGGGGTTGGGAACTTGACCAGCTGGTGCAAAGTTGAAGGTACGGCTCCCATGTCATTGATCCAAGGCCTTCCCAATATCACGTTGTATGATGAGGGGCAGTCGACGACCAGGAACTTCGTGGCTTGGTTTAGCCCTTCAGCATACACGGGAAGAAGGACCTCTCCTAAGGTTTGTTTGACTTCTCCACTGAAGCCTACGAGGGGAGTTGCCTTTCTGGTTAGAGCTGTAGGTTCCAAACCCAGGTCGGCGAAGGCCGAATAGAAGATTATGTTGTTGTAGCTCCCATTATCTACTAGTATCCGCTTGACCAAGCAGTTTGCTATCCTAAGTGAAATGACGAGAGCGTCATGATGAGGGGGTGAGGACCTTCTCCTGCTCCCTTGCAGTGAAACTGATCTCATCTGTTCCAAGGAGTAGGCGCTTGGGACCCTCGGCCTCTTGGCCATTCCTGGCATTGCGAGTACTTTTCTTGGCTGCGGCACTGCTAATTCCGCTCACCTCTGATCCGCCTGTGATGATGTGGATCACCCGGTCTTGCTGTGGTGGCAATGCGGGAGCTGCCTCGATAGGGAGACCGGGACCTTCCTTTATTTAGAAGGTTCTTGGCTTTATCCGAGAGGAACTCCCGTAGGTAGCCTTTCTTGAGGAGCTCGGCGACTTCCATCTTTAGGGCTATGCAATCCTCCGTAGTATGACCATGATCACTATGGAACTCGCACCATCGCTTGGGATTTCGATTAGCCTCCGTGGCCTTCATCTTAGGGGGCCACTTGACTTGAGGACCCATTTGTCGTAAGACACCGATCAGCTCCGGTTTGGATATCACAAGATGGGAGATGTCAGGCCAAGTAGACACCATCATCCCTTCGGATCTAGGCAAAGGTCGATTCTGATACCTGCCCCTATTCGGGTTACTAGTCTCCCTAGCGGACTTAGAGTGAGAAGGCTCGTCGCGGTCACTCCTTGTAGGCTTTGATGACTTCTAATCATACTTCGGACCGGCTTTAGCCCTACTAGCGACATCTTCTTCCCATCTTACTTGAGCCCAAGCACGAGACAGCACGTCTTCCATAATCATGCACTTGTATTTGATCAGCTCCTTGTAAAGGTCTCCCTCTGGAAGTAGACCCCTCTTGAAGGCCGAGATAGCCGTATCAGCGTTGCACTCAGGAATAGCTACCTTCGCTTGGTTGAAGCGAGCTATGTAAGAACGAAGGGGCTCATTCCTATGCTGGAGGATCTCATAGAGATCATCCGAGTTCTTCTCTAGGTCACAGCTGCTAGTGAACTGCTCCACGAACTTATCGCTAAGGGCTGCAAAGGATTTGATGGATTTGGTGGGCAGATTGATATACAACTGAAGAGCAGGGCCGGTCAAGGTCGATCCGAATCCTTTGCACATGGTAGCTTCCCGTGCATCCCGAGGGATTTCTACTGCTAGCATGCGTTGCTTGTACTGAGCAATATGATTGTCGGGATCCCCAGTACCTTCGTACATCTTTATGCTTGGGAAAGAGAACTTTCGCGGCATCTCCACGAAGCAATCTCTTCCACGAAAGGTGTATCGGAGTAGGACCAATGATTGCTTCTTCGAATAGGAGGAGCTGCCCCTGGGAGCCTTTCTACCATAGATTGAATGGTGCCGAACCTTTCGGAGACCACTCTTTTGTAAGTAGGCTGCTAGGGCCGGATCTGAGATCTCGGGATCATTGGGTGAATACTCCTCGTCCTCCGTGTCGGAATCGCTATCTACTTGTACTCGGGTCCTATCGTTCGCGACTCCTCGGTTTTCAGGTTCGTCTTCGGTTGAGGCGGGTCGACGAGGTACCTCTTCACTGTCGCGCGGAGTGTAGAGTGAAGCCATGGGTCGTACCTTAGTCCGGAACCGCTTTCGCTTGTTGCTAGCTTCACCGAGGGTATGGTTCTCTTGTCGGGGGACAAGATTCTCCGCCTCTATGGCGTCTAGCTTCTCGGTGCTTTGCTGTAGTTGCTTGGAGTGCTCTCCAAGTTGGTCTTTTAGGGTTTGAACTTCGAGGAGAAGTTCAGGACCTCCGGGTGTTGTCTCCCGAGCTTTGTGAAGATCGGTAACCTGACTCTGAAGAGACTCGAGCTTGTTGAGGAGCTCGATCTCTCTCGGAGTCATCTCCGTCTGGTTAGCGTCGTCCTTTAATGCCATCGTCACGTAGTTGGATCACTCCCCTCCTTTTAGCGCCAAATTGTTAGGGTATTTTTGTGTAGGATCGTTTAAGTGCTACGGAACACTAGAGGATTCGTTTGTAAGAGTTGTAAATCGAGAACAAAGAGATGTTACTGAGTTATTGATCGGGACTACTGATATCACTCAAATTACCCTAAGGAGTGAATTACTCTCTCAAATAAGAGGTTCAATTGTAATACTTAGGGATCAAATCCACAGAGACTCAAGGATTACACAATAGATTAAATAGTATTAAAATAAAACTGGATAAAAATATCTCTTAAATAGTAAATTAAAAGGTGAGCAAGGCAGTTGCTCGATTGATTTGATTTGAGGTTGTTAACAGGTCGAAATATAGCTAGATTCAGGTATTATCACAGGTTTGACAAGTTTGCAATTTATTTAGGGTTTTTATTATTCATAGTTTTGAACTCAAACTGTTGGTTTAATCAAATGATTAACTTCGGTTGGATCTTGGGTAATCAACTCTCGTTCGATGATCATAAGAAAGTGTCGATCGATAATTCAATGGAACATCGATCGATGCACCTTTCACAATATCGACCGATACAACCCTAGCTGCGTCGATCGATATTGCTTCCAGCGAGCCTTAAGATCAGGTTTGATGGGTTCTCTAATCTAACTAGGAACAACTCTCGTTTGTTCTCAGTCAGATTAGAACATACTAGTTTAGTTTTCAGGAAATTGCTAAGTTCTCACTTATCCAATTTAATCCTAAGATCTAGGTCAAGGATGACTAATCCCAAACAAAGTATTAAGAACAACTAGATGAAGAACTATATTTTAAACACCCTAACCATGGTTTATTTGCAATACATGAGTCAATCTTGTGAGAAACCTAAATCTAACAATGAGACTACTCAAACATATTCATAAGAAACATTATGATGGTCTGAATAATACTGCAATAGAATAAAAAGAGAAGAACAAAGTAAAGAAACAAAAGGAGTTCAAGATCTTCCCTCTCTCAAGGTGCTCAGATCTCTCTCTCCAATCCTAAGCTTTCTCTCTCTTTAGAATAGTATGAAGCATAGCAGCCAACAATGGCTTAGAAAACAGTAAAATAGGGTTTCTGGTCGACCAAGGGCATAAGGGTAATTTGTGGTTACTTATGGGCTTCAGTTCACATTCTGATCTCCCTGTCGATCGACATGCAGTGTGCTGCATCGATCGATATACGATCCTCTTCTCGACAGCTTCCTCTCGCGAGGCAGACTGACCACTCTTTAGTAAAATGGTCATAACTTCTGCTACAGGATGCTGATTGACCTCATATAGGTGGTATTGGAAAGCTAACGCAAAGCTCTATCTTTTGTCAAAATATGAGCTAAATCCAACGGTGGGAAGCTCTTCATCGAGAGCTAAACATCTGAAGCGTCTGTGCAGTTCTGCACTGCGAAAGACTCTAAAAGGCACCAAAATCACCATATATCTCCAAATCGTCCTTGAACCTGTAAATACTCTAAATAGAATCCAATACATAGTAAATAGTATATAAAACACTTATATACCATGGGTAAAAATGGGTAAAATCCATGGTATATCAACTCCCCCAGACTTATCATTTTGCTTGTCCTCAAGCAAAACCAACGGACAGTCTCTCTGAAAGAGGTTTGAAAACAGCTGGGACTCAAAGGATTTTAAAAACTCAGTTCATCATCTCTCTAGTAGTGCAAACCAAATCATTAAACATCCTAACCTTAGAAGCACATTATACAATATCCTAGTATAACAACCAAATTCCACTAGTTCCACAACCTAACAGATCATGTCTGACAATCCCCTCTACTAACCTCATTTCTTGCATAAAAATAAAAGTGTAGGCTTTACCTTGGGAGTATCGATCAAAGGACACATGGATTCAACTCAAACAAGTTTCTGAACACACATACAGTCTTTCCTGATCCCTTTCTCCCCTCTTCTCTTTTCTCTGAATCTCTTATTAGTTTCAATTTCAACAGGTTTCGATGCCACAAAGGTCATCTAGTCTATCTCATTGATATTTGCATTTGTAACTCATACATTTGACAAAGTGTAGCGAATAATGAGGTCACAGGTAATTTACATATCCCTCGTTTCCACAATGTGTGATCATCCCTGAGATTTAGAATAATGGGGTCACAAGTAATTTTTACCTATCCCTCTGCCTCTCAAGAAATCATATCAATCTTTTATAACTTAAACTTAGATCTTTGAGATGCTGAAGAGAGAGAAGGAAGGGAACCAGAAACACACAGACTTTTTACCTTCCACACTTGTAAGAAGATTCCGATCCCTTGTATTCCAAGCCCTAAGACAAGCAAATCAAGTCATATTAGGTTGGAGATCAGCTTTGGTTCCTTCAAACAATTTCAGCAAGTGCAAACATAGTTGACAGGTTGATCCACTTTAGTATCTCTAGTACTTCTGCAGTCAGTAAATCTAAGACTGGTCTAAAGAGTGGTTAGAACAAGTAGTAAATCGATTAAGATTATATCCCCTTCTTGACTCAATAAAATCTTTTTTGAAAACATTTTCGATAAAACTCATAAAGTAGATAAACGTTAGTAATCCCCCCAGACTTAAATTACACTGTCCCTAGTGTAAAACAGTCAGTGGTAGGGTAAAAATCATAAAGCATAAGTACGAAATTTAACAAGTAAGAACGACATACCAGCTCGCTGATGTCTGTGTCGATCGACACAATGATGTGACAATCGATCGTTGTACCTGAAGCTCTGTCGAACGATATCAACATGGCCTCATCGGTCGATGTGCTGAGCAATCGTCTACTTGGATCTGTTTTCTTTCTTTTTTTTTTAACAATAAGTAAAAATTAGTAATAATCAAAACTAAACTTTGAAGAAATTACCTGATAGTGGGTTGCCTCCCACTCAGCGCTTGTTTTATGTCATTGAAGCTCGACGTTCATGTTATATCAATTGGTAGGTGGCAGTCCAAGACTTGTAATTTGTCTGTCTGGTCTCTCTGCTTCCGCCCAATAGTGCTTTACTCTTTGTCCATTCACCTTGAACTCTTTACCCTTTGAGTTGATTAGCAATATGGCTCCAGAAGGGCTTACCTCTTTAACAGTGAAGGGACCACACCAGCGGGAACTTTATTTTCCAGGAAATAATGCCAAACGAGAATTATACAAAAGCACCTGATCATTCGGTTCGAAATGTCTAGATATGATCTTCTTGTCGTGATAAGCTTTTGTCCTCTCTTTGTATAACTTTGTGTTTTCATAAACGTGATATCTGATTTCATCTAACTCATTCAGCTGAATTAATCTCCTTTCCTTAGCAGGTTTGACGTCGAAGTTCATCATTTTTACAGCCCATGCCGCCTTGTATTCTAACTCTACCGGAAGGAGACATGATTTTCCATAAAGTAGGTGAAATGGTGTAGTTCCGAGTGGCGTCTTAAATGCAGTTCTATAAGCCAAAGTGCATCATCTAATTTTGTGGACCAATCTTTTCTTGTTTTCCCTACCGTCTTTTCCAGGATTTCCTTGATTTGACGGTTTGAAACTTCTACTTGTCCATTGGTATGAGGATGATAAGGCGTAGCTACTCGATGGTGGACTCCATGCTTCGCAAGCAGCTTCTCAAACACTTTGTTAATGAAATGAGAGCCTCCATCGCTTATTACCACTGTAGGAACTCTGAATCTAGGGAAAATGATGCTTTTGAAAAGTTTCACGACTACAGCAGCATCGTTTGTCGGGGATGCTATTGCTTCTACCCACTTAGATACATAGTCGACAGCGACTAGGATATATTTGTTCCCGTATGAAGAAGGAAAAGGGCCCATAAAGTCGATGCCCCAACAATCAAAGACTTCTACTTCTAATATGAAATTTTGTTTCATTTCGTGTCTTTTGCTGATTTTTCCTCTTCGTTGGCAGCGATCACATTTTGCTATATAAGATTGTGCATCACGAAACATGGTTGGCCACCAAAAACCAGCCTGAAGAATTTTTGACACTGTCTTAAAACTCGCAAAATGTCCAGCATAATTAGATCCATGACAGTGGAAAAGTATATCCGGAACTTCAACTTCTGCAATGCAGCGTCTATATATTTTGTCAGCACAATGCTTATAGAGATATGGTTCGTCCCAATGATACCATCTGACTTCTCTTAGGAACTTTTTCCTTGAGTAACCTTGGAGGCCTACCGGTTCCACGTCAGCAGCTAGATAATTTACTATATCAGCATACCAAGGTCGGTTTTTTTAAATTTCCATCAATTGCGTGCACCCCCAAACTTAGACTTCTACCCCCAGGAGAATCAAATTCAGATTGCATAGAGTTATATGCAACATTGACATTTATATAACCTATCAATTCGTCTTGTTTTGTGTGGGTCCACCGGTCGTGTAAGGTGTCGATCGATTCTTCATGCAGGGTACCGATCGATTTTTCCTCAAAAGTTGAACACATGTTTCCAATGAACGCAGAGTCCGTTTGATAGACATTTTCTATGGGTAGTGAGTCATCAATTGGAACATCGTCTTCGACTCTAATTCGTGAAAGATGATCAGCAACTCCATTTTCTACTCCTCTTTTATCTTTTATTTCGATATCGAATTCCTGTAGGAGCAGGATCCATCTCACAAGTCTTGGCTTTGCGTCTTTCTTTTGCATTAAGTATTTCAAGGCAGCGTGGTCGGTGTGGACAACTACTTTTGAGCCAACTAAGTAGGGGCAAAAAATTTTGAAAGCAAAAGCAACTGCTAGTAACTCCTTTTCAGTCGTCGCATAGTTTCTTTGCGCATCATCCAGAGTCCTACTAGCATAGCAGATAACGTGTAACTTCTTATCCTTTTTCTGCCCAAGTACTGCTTTTACAGCGAAGTCGCTTGCGTCGCACATTATTTCAAAAGGTAAATTCCAATCCGGAGCTTGCACAATGGGAGCAGTCACTAGAGCTGTCTTAATTTCTTTAAAAGCTCTTAGGCACTCAGGGGTAAAGTTGAATTTGACTTATTTGCTCAGGAGAGATGTAAGGGGTATGTGATGCACCCAAAATCCAGCACCGTCCTTCTTGGTTCATGGACACGGTCCAAGATGGTGACCTTGTCGACCAGCTAGACCTAGCCGAGGTTTTCTCATCAGATTATTCAATCTTGGATGAGCTGAATACTCAAGTGAGCTGGACTGACACTATCATGGACAAGCTGAGCTGGACTAACACTTACCCGGACGAGCTGAGCAAGTTGGTTCGACCATCAAACCACCCGAGAAGCAACATAGATATACATTCATTTTTCGAAGCATATCTTCTAAACCATGATGTTTCTTCGCTTGAAACCACTTGGAGAACATGCTCAACTCAATTATGGAACTCCTCGAAGAAGAATCAGATCAAACGGAGTTCAGATGAGGGAGTTATGCCTTGTACAACTCAGGTGATGTTCAGTTCTCGCGAATTCAGACATGTGTGGATCGTCCCGCGTGTATCCGTATCCGTCCCAGCATGGTGTGCACGACCAGCATGAACCTGGACATCTTTCTGAATCTGGACTAGTCAACATCTGAGACCGCACATTGACCAGTCTTCCTTGTTTTCCACACTTTGACTAGATCTAGTCAAATTTGTGTTTTCTATACATTGTTTTTTGCACTTTCTTTTATTTCTCTTTGACTCAAAGTACTATAAAATGTAATCTTTGATCATGGCAATGACATCAACGAATTTTCTTTCTTTTTATGAGTTTTTACTCTTTCTTCTTTGTCAAGAACATTTCTAGTTTCTTGGTGAGGTTATCTCCAAGTTTCGATCCTTCCTTTGTTGGACCGGTGCGTCACATCCGGCAACAACTGAAGTCTGGTAGTATCATTGGGCCTTTCCGCATCCCATTGTGTCACCATTCATCCCACCAGTTCTCTATCCTTCCGGATCAGAGTCCATATCAACCTTACCGAAAGAGTGATCCCGATTTTGGTTCTATCAAGTGGTATCAGAGCCACTCTTCCGGTAACTCTATTTCTATCCATTTTTCTCATCTTCCATTTTCTTTAAACACTTCTTCTTCTACCTTTCTTGAACCCGGGCCACTCATTACCATCCACCATGAAAAAAAAAAAAAAAAGAGACCTACGATTTAAAAAAAAAAAAAAAGGAATAAGAGTATAAAAAAAAAGGAGTTTCAAAGTTTGATTAGTGGATTGGTGGTGGAAGAAAAAGCCTGCTGGCCGAGGAGAAATCCAGCCTTTGAGTTGGTTAAAGCGGGTTCCCAAATCACAATCTCTTATCTTTCTATCTTAAACCTTTGATCTTGCTTGGATTTGCCCATTAGGATTCTTTGATCTGTTCTCTTAGAACCTTGAGAAGAAACTTGTGTGATCACCATAAAATCTGAGAGAAAACACTTGAGTGGGTGAGATTAAACACTTGAGAGAGTGAGGAATTTTATCTACTAACTTTTGTGTTGAGATTTTCAGGTTACAATGTTTGGTCTTCACCGGAGAAGTAGCAAGGAGAAGTCTCCAGGACCATCTGTCTCTCAAACTCCATTTAAATATTCTTTGAACAATTTTGATGAGTTTGTTAGTGTGCAGGAAAAGCCAAAGAGGAGGAGCAAGGAACAAGTCAAATCGTCCAAAGGAGAATCTGTTCCAAAAAGGCGATCTTTTCAGTTTGATGTCAAAGAGATCTGTGACAACTTTGAGAAGGGAATGATGCAAGCCCTCGAGGACGTCAGCAAGAGCCACAAGAAGAGCACATCCACACGTGCACATGTAGCTGAGCCATCCTTGTTCATCAGTGAGAAAACTCAAGGTGAATCTGAAAACCATTTTGAAAAGCTTAAAGATTTTTCAGATTCTTTACCCATTTATGATGAATCTGATGAAGAGCTAATTGAAAGCTTGATCACTTGTGAGGATAAATGTGATCTTCCTTCTCTTGAACCTGAGTTTGTGTTTGAGAATGAGCAAGCTAATGTAGAACTAACTGTTTTGCAACCGGAGCTTCCGAGTAGTCTTGTTTTGTCTCCACAGGTTTTTGAGGAAGAGCCATTCAACCATCCACATCATGGACGACTTCCTGGCACTAGGACACCTTTGGATGATGATCTAGGTCCTATCTTTGATGAGGAGGACGACCCTGGTCCAGTATTTGATGAGGAAGAAACAAGCATCACATCCATAGCTATGGAGAGTCATCTATGCTTTGATCCCGGCACATCTCCTCTCCCTTTGTCTCCTGATCTTCAAAAGCACAGTGAGAACTCTGATTTGCTTAATTCTCTCCCTGAAATGTTTGTCAAGATCACTTCTCATGATGTGACTCGTTTTGGTCTTGACAAGATGAAAGAATTTTGTGTTTCAAAATCTGTTTTTGAAAACATAATTAATTCTTTTAAAATCTTTAAACCTGATGAACTTCTTGATCATAACTGTTTTCAAAATGATAAAGGCATCAACTCTGAAATTATCTTGACCTTTGATCAGTTCTTGACACATAGCAAATGTTTTGATCATTTTGAAGAAACTCTTGAGCTTGATTTGCAGCTGCCTGATTTCTATGCTAGAAAACCGTCTGACTCATTTGTTTTCAAAGGCATTGGCTTTGATCTGAGTTCTTATATTCATGCACTGATCACTGATAATTTATTTGCATCCTCTTGTGCCTTGGACGGAATTTTGGTTAAGAAGTTGCTGGAACATGAATCACTTAGAACTGAAAATGATTTTTGTGATCTTGATTCTTGTGATTATGTTTTGCAGCCTGATCTTGTGTGTTTTGAGACTGATAAAACTTGGCATCTTTTGAGATCATCTCGTGATCATCGTGTTGTTTTGAGCCTTGATGATATTTTTGTTTACAACACATTCTTTGATAAGTCTCTCAAGTCTTTGATAAATGTTTCTCAATCTGAACTTAAGCTTGTGTGTTCAGATGTTGAGCATGATATGCACTTTCTGAAAATGTCTAATATTTTTGCATGTCTTGAGAAAATTTTGGTCTGTAATATCTACTTTGATGAGCACCTTGAAAGGCTTAGATATGTGCTACTTGTTCTTGGAAAAGATATTTTAATGTTTGATTTGAACAAGTATCTCTCTTGCACATTTGATCCTGGTCTTTTAGTGTTTGTTTTGAGTATCCAGGAAAGACAGGTTCAGCCTCTGAATGAAAGCATTGATCGTGCCCAACAGCCTGAGTTTTGGAGAAGCATTGTTGTCCAAACCGACTACCTTGGAGATGCCAGCGACAGAGGTTCAGTCCACGAAGGGTATCTCGACTTTCAGAAGGTCTTTTGTCATGAAACCAATTTTCCTGGAAGGCTAACTCACCAAGGATTCTCTGAGACTTGGAATCCCTTGAAAAGCTTCGCGGATGAAGGTGATATGAATTTTTCAAACGAGAGGTTCTCCAGCCCATCTATCCGCGAATACAAGATTTCTAAAGGAGATTCATGCCCAAGAAGGGAACGACCTGAGCCAAAACCGATCCTCCATGAACCAGAGGTGTTTCCTCAGTCAACTACCTGTCCAAACCAAAAGCACTGTAAGGATCATGGGTTGATTGTCTCTACTCTTCATGAAAATGTTTTGAAACCGAGAATTTCTAAGCAAAAACAAATCTTTACTTGGTTGAAAAACGTTTTGCTTAAACCATTTCATGATTTGTTTTCATTGAGCTGTGCTTTGAAAGAGATTTGGTGTAGGAAAGAGCATGAACCGAAATTACTTCATTCAAAGAAACCTTTTGATTTCGTTCATGATGAAAAGCTTTCAGATTTGGCACTGTCTCATTCTTTTCCTAACAGTTTCACACCTTGGCCTGATTTTGAATTTGATAAACCGATTTTTGGCCCTCAGTTTACTTGCTCGATGCTTGCCCACGTGCTTGATGATTATCCTAAGAGCTTGGATCCTGTTTTTGATGTCTTAAGGATAGAGAAATCCATTGATTATTTCTTTCGCAGATTTGATGTGGTTTCTCTAGTTGTTTTGGATGACCAGGATAAGCATGATCAGCTTCCAAAGAGAGCAAGCACTGGTGAACGCCTAAGTACTTGTGTTCATGGAACATGGAACCATACATACTTGATGGAAATGGGTTCAGACCACCAAGGAAGTTTTTGTTCAAACTTTTCATTCACTGAATTTTCCTTGAATTTTAATTCTTTTGAATCTTATTTATTTCTTTTTGATACAGGTAAAATGGATTTGAGGACAAATCCTTTTGAAGAGGGAGAGTATGATGCACCCAAAATCCAGCACCGTCCTTCTTGGTTCATGGACACGGTCCAAGATGGTGATCTTGTCGACCAGCTAGACCTAGCCAAGGTTTTCTCATCAGATTATGCAATCTTGGATGAGCTGAATACTCAAGTGAGCTGGACTGACACTATCATGGACGAGCTGAGCTGGACTAACACTCACCCGGACGAGCTGAGCAAGGTTGTTCGACCTTCCGAGCTGGTTCGACCATCAAACCACCCGAGAAGCAACATAGGTATACATTCATTGTTCGAAGCATATCTTCTAAACCATGACGTTTCTTCGCTTGAAACCACTTGGAGAACTTGCTCAACTCAATTATGAAACTCCTCAAAGAAGAATCAGATCAAACGGAGTTCATATGAGGGAGTTATGCCTTGTACAACTCAGGTGATGTTCAGTTATCGCGAATTCAGACATGTGTGGATCGTCCCGCGTGTATCCGTATCCTTCCCAGCATGGTGTGCACGACCAGCATGAACCTGGACATCTTTCTGAATCTGGACTAGTCAACATCTGAGACCGCACATTGACCAGCCTTCCTTGTTTTCCACACTTTGACTAGATCTAGTCAAATTTGTGTTTTCTATACATTGTTTTTTGCACTTTCTTTTATTTCTCTTTGACTCAAAGTACTATAAAATGTAATCTTTGATCATGGCAATGACATCAACGAATTTTCTTTTTTTTTATGAGTTTTTACTCTTTGTTCTTTGTCAAGAATATTTCTAGTTTCTTGGTGAGGTTATCTCCAAGTTTCGATCCTTCCTTTGTTGGACCGGTGCGTCACATCCGGCAACAACTGAAGTCTGGTAGTATCATAGGGCCTTTCCGCATCCCATTGTGTCACCATTCATCCCACCAGTTCTCTATCCTTCGGGATCAGAGTCCATATCAACCTTACCGAAAGAGTGATCCCGATTTTGGTTCTATCAGTATGGTTATTTTGCTAAAATCTTTTATGAATCTCCTGTAGAAACCAGCATGGCACAGAAAACTTTTTACATCTTTTTCATTCGTCGGTGTTGGCAAACCTGTCATCACTTCTATTTTAGCTTTGTCCACCTCGATACCGGCTGCAGATACCTTATGGCCTAAAACAATCCTATCGTTAACCATAAAATGGCATTTCTCCCAGTTTAGAACAAGATTTTTCTCCTCACATCTAGCTAATACCTTGCACAAGTTGTTGAGGCATGATGTAAAATCGGATCCATACACCGAGAAATCATCCATGAAAACTTCCATGAAATCCTCGATCATATCTGTAAAGATAGACATCATGCATCTCTGGAAGGTAGCAGGAGCATTACAAAGCCCAAAGGGCATCCTTCAGTATGCGAATGTACCATATGGACAAGTGAATGTGGTCTTTTCCTGATCCTCAGGATGAATAGTGATTTGGAAAAATCCGGAATAACCGTCGAGAAAACAGTAGTACTGATGATTCGCTAATCTTTCGAGCATTTGGTCGATGAAGGGCATGGGAAAATGATCCTTCCTAGTGGTGGCATTTAATTTCCTATAATCAATACACATTCGATGTCCAGTGACGGTTCTGGTAGGAATGAGTTCGTCTTTATCGTTCTTCACCACTGTAATACCTCCCTTTCGGAACGACATGCACCGGGCTTACCCAATTACTATATGAAATCGGGTAAATGATTCCGGCATCGAGTAGTTTAATGATTTCCTTCTTAACTACTTCTTTCAGGTTTGGGTTTAGCTTTCTTTGGTGTTCTATTGATGGTTTCGAATTATATTCTAAATGAATGCGGTGCATGCATAGAGTAGGAGAGATACCAGGAATATCGTCGAGAGAATACCCGAGAGCTTTCCTATACTTGCGCAATTTGTTCAGTAGCAATGCAAGTTCTCCATCATTCAGGTTGGCATTAACGATTACAGGGTAAGAATTATCATAGAGAAAAGCGTATTTGAGTCCAGCGGGTAATTGTTTCAACTCGACCTTCGGTGCTTTTTCAGAGCTCAAATTGTCCAGCGAAGATGGTTGTCGATCGATGGTATGTTGTGTATAACGATTGACGTTGATTTTTGACTCGTCGTTTTCCTCTTCATCAACATTTTTTATTTCCTCGCTTGCGTTCATCAGCCGCGTATATTCGTCAGTCCTGTTATCTATGCTAAACATGTTTCTTTCAGTGGTAGAAAGGTCATTTTCTAAGGGGTCATCTGAGCGTAGATCCGCGAAGGATTCTTCAGCTTGCTCAGAGATGTCATCCACATAAAATGCTCGATTAATTATTAGGGGATGTTTGATTAATTTTTCCATGTCAAAAGTCATTGAAATGTCTTCAATGTTCAAACGTAATCGTCCTTCCTTTACGTCAATTATCGCTCCAGCTGTGGCTAGGAAAGGTCTTCCTAAAATAAGAGGATCCTTTGGTTCATGCTTGTATTTTAACACAACGATGTCCGTAGGTATATGACAATTATTTATCTTTATAGGTACGTCCTCAAGTAGTCCTTCTGGTACTCGAATGGATCTATCAGCAAGAACCAGAGTTATTTGGGTTGGTTTAAATTCGTCAAACACGAGGGATATAGCAACAGAGTAAGGCATAAGGTTGACGCTGGAGCCTAGATCGCAAAGTGATCTATCAAATCGTTTATCTTTTATGTTGCAATCTAGAGCAAAACTTCCAGGGTCAGGTCTTTTGATCGGCGTTTCGCCTTGGATTATGGCACTTACATCTTCGGAAACCATCATGACACTGTTTTCCGATGATGGAAATTTTTTGGATACCATGTCTTTAACATATTTTTTAATGGGGGGTGAAACTTTCATGGTATCGCTCAGTGGCATTTCAACTGTGATGTTTTCGAGGGCTTTCTTGCAAATTGCTTTATCCAATTCTCTTTTTGTCTGCGACGTGTTGGGAGGGAAGGGTGTTAAAGGTTTGTACACTCTCTCTATTACCGGTTCGACGGGTGTCATTCTCGGTGTAGTAGGTGTAGGACGTCGATCGATGGTTGCATCACCACGTCGATCGATGTTCTTACCCTTCTGTCGATCGATATCTTGTTTACTTTGTCGATCAATAGTTGAATCTTCCTTTTTATCATCGCTGAGGTTAATCGGTTCAGAATCATCAAGAATTATTGGTTTGGATCCACATTTTTCAGTTCTCTCTCCTTCAGCGAGGTCGCCATTGGAAACGCTTTCTCTTGTAGTTGGAACAAGGCGTTTCCCACTCCTTAGAAGTACAGAGCAGACTTGACGTTTTGGGTTTGTGTTGATCCTTCTAGGGAGACATTCTTTTTCTCTTCGGACAAACCCATCGTCGCGGGAAACTCGGCTTTCCAAAACTTTTACATGATCGCTCAAAGCCTTAAATTTCTTATTGAAATTAGAGCACATGGAATATAATCTTACATAAACATCCATGACCGTCTTCTGCTGGTCTTTCAAAATTTCTTCCAATTTAGATTCCACAATGCTCTCATGAATCTGTTCTTCCTCATGGCTTCTTGTAGACCTCATGTTTATCTGCGGGTTAACAAGTTTTTGTTCACAAAAGACAATCTGATCAATGAGGTTTACATGTTCTTCTTCATCTCCTTCATGTGAAGAGATCTTGGATATCCGATCTCCATTGGAAATCTCCATCTTTCTCCTCTCGAGATAATTCTTCGCGGTACTAGTGCTGGTTGCCATATTTTCAATTAGCCTCGTGGCTTCTTCGGGGCTCCTAGTTTTGAAGTTCCCTTGACTTGCTGCGTCCAAAGTCGATTGGTATATCAAATCGAGACCTCTGAAGAAAATATTAAGTAGTTGAATCTCGGAAAATCCATGATGGGGGCAGTCTTGCTGGTAGCCTTTGAATCTCACCCAAGAGGCTTTAAAAGCTTCAGCAGTGCCTTGAGAAAAATTATAGATATTTTTCCTAAATTCTTCGGTCCGTGCATCATGGAAGAATTTTTGAGAAAGGCACTTTTGATATCGCTCCAGCAAGTCAGAGATCCTGGCTGCAACTGTTTCAGCCAGCAGGTCACGTCTCCATCAAGAGAATGCGGGAAGAGTTTGCAGAATAGGTAGTCTTCGGAAACTTCCTGCATCTTTATGT
Source organism: Raphanus raphanistrum x Raphanus sativus (assembly GCA_019705995.1). Taxonomy (NCBI): domain Eukaryota; kingdom Viridiplantae; phylum Streptophyta; class Magnoliopsida; order Brassicales; family Brassicaceae; genus Raphanus; species Raphanus raphanistrum x Raphanus sativus. The sequence continues at coordinate 22,908,128 of CM034036.1, read as the reverse complement.
TAGACACAAAGTCCTCAAGTGCTTCGATATGGTCTATGGGATTTTCATGAGGGAGACCATGAAAGGGGTTTTTACTTACTAGAGTTAAATATTTTGGTTTCAATTCAAAGTCTTTCCTCTGAATCGCTGGTGGGCAGATCGCAGACCTGTTGGTGTATAACCGATCAGGTCTGTTGTAATCTCCAATCGTTTGGTAATGCTCCAGTCCAGCATTCAAAACAACAGCTATTCCAACAGGGATTGCAGTCCTATGTCTATAATTAATTTGGTTCGATGTATTGCATACTTGATCCCTTTTATTTCCTATAACTACTTTTCCATTATTGAAATCCGTAAACACAGACTTACCTGCTTCCGGCTGGTGGGCGTCGATCGATGTGTGTAAATCAGGGTCAATCGATTTTGGTTGACCGGTATCGATCGATTCCAGCAGTGAAGTGTTGATCGTCTCGTTCGTCGATATGTCGCTCGATATGCTCATTTCTGCTCCGATCGATTGTCTGGCCGAGACTTGTGTTCTTCTCCTAAGTATCTTTGTCAGCAGGAAGGTGAAAAACTTTTAAGCAACAGAATGTAAAATCTAAACTATATTATAAATTTAATCTACTGGTAATAAGAATGAGTCCCCGGCAACGGCGCCAAATTTGATATCACTCAAATTACTCTAAGGAGTGAATTACTCTCTCAAATAAGAGGTTCAATTGTAATACTTGGGGATCGAATCCACAGAGACTCAAGGATTACACAATAGATTAAATAGTATTAAAATAAAGCTGGATAAATATGTCTTAAATAGTAAATTAAAAGGTGAGCAAGGCAGTTGCTCGATTGATTTGATTTGAGGTTGTTAACAGGAAGAAAGGTAGCTAGATTCAGGTATTATCACAGGTTTGACGAGTTTGCAATTTATTTAGGGTTTTTATTATTCATAGTTCTGAACTCAAACTATTGGTTTAATCAAATGATTAACTTCGGTTGGATCTTGGGTCATCAACTCTCGTTCGATGATCATAAGAAAGTGTCGATCGATAATTCAATGGAACATCGATCGATGCACCTTTCACAATATCGACCGATACAACCCTAGCTGCGTCGATCAATATTGCTTCCAGCGAGCCTTAAGATCAGGTTTGATGTTTCTCTAATCTAACTAGGAACAACTCTCGTTTGTTCTCAGTCAGATTAGAACATACTAGTTTAGTTTTCAGGAAATTGCTAAGTTCTCACTTATCCAATTTAATCATAAGATCTAGGTCAAGGATGACTAATCCCAAACAGAGTATTAATAACAACTAGATGAAGAACTATATTTTATACACCCTAACCATGGTTTATTTGCAATACATGAGTCAACCTTGTGAGAAACCTAAATCTAACAATGAGACTACTCAAACATATTCATAAGAAACATTATGATGGTCTGAATAATACTGCAATAGAATAAATAAGAAAAGAACAAAGTAAAGAAACAAAAGGAGTTCAAGATCTTCCCTCTCTCAAGGTGCTCAGATCTCTCTCTCCAATCCTAAGCTTTTTCTCTCTCTCTAGACTAGTTTGAAACATAGCAGCCAACAATGGCTTCAGTTGGTCATAAAATATACTCAGCCAACATTCTGATGTCCCTGTCGATCGACATGCAGTGTGCTGCATAAATCGACATGCAGTGTGCTGCATCGATCGACATACAATCCTCTTCTCGACAGCTTCTTCTCGCGAGGCAGACTGACCACTCTTTAGTAAAATGGTCATAACTTCTGCTACAGGATGCCGATTGACCTCATATACGTGGAATTGGAAAGCTAACTAAAAGCTCTATCTTGTGTCAAAAGATGAGCTAAATCCAACGGTGGGAAGCTCTTCATCGAGAGCTAAACATCTGAAGCGTCTGTGCAGTTCTGCACTGCGAAAGACTCCAAAAGGCACCAAAATCACCATATATCTCCAAATCGTCCTTGAACCTGTAAATACTCTAAATAGACTCCAATACATAATAAATAGTATATAAAACACTTATATACCATGGGTAAAAATGGGTAAAATCCATGGTATATCAACTACAACATTTGATGGTGTATGAACCCTAGTTCTAGCCGCCTAAACTCTAATCTCTAAGTCTCGAATTTTCGATCCCTTAATCTAGGGTTTGGGCTCCCCTTTTATAGTTGTAGATGTTGGCTTCAAGTAATAGAACTCTTCCATAATCGGGAAAATGGAAGTTTCCCCTTAGGTAGAAAACTTCTATTTTGCTCCAAGAAGTCGGTCCGATCTAGGGGTCGGACCCAAGGCAGGGGTCGGACCCAAGGCAAGAGTCGGTTCCTGGTTTCTTCTTGAACAAGGGTCCGGAAGTCGAGGACCTATCCGGAAGCTGGAGAAAACTCATGTTTGGATATTTTTCCCCAACATGAAGAACGCTGGCTCGACCTACCAAAGGTTTGTCAACATGATGTTCGACGATCAGATAGGGCAGACCACGGAAGTCTACATTGATGACATGTTAGTAAAGTCCCTGGACGCCGAGGACCATATCTCACACCTTCAACAAGCCTTCACCACTCTCAGGAAGTAAAACATGAAGCTAAATCCTTCAAAGTGCTCGTTCAGAGTAAGCTCTGGAGAGTTCCTAGGGTACATAGTCACCCACAGGGGCATTGAAGCAAACCCAGAGCAGGTGAGAGCGATCCAGGTGATACCTTCCCCTCGCAACGTCAAGGAGGTGCAAAGACTGACAGGAAGGATGGCCGCCTTGACCAGGTTCATCTCCAGGCTATCCGACAAGTCGCATGCCTTCTTCGAAACCTTGAAGGATCCAAGGACTTCCAATGGACCGAGAAATGTGAGCAAGCCCTATCCGATCTCAAGGCCTATCTCACTACTCCACCTCTCCTCTCAAAACCCTTGGAAGGTGAGGTCCTATTGCTTTATTTGGCGGTATCGGAACACGCGGTCAGTGCGGTCCTAGTAAGGGAAGAAGGAAGGAAACAGCATACTATCTACTACGTGAGCAAATCTTTACTAGACGCGGAGATCCGCTATAGTCACCTCGAGAAGCTGGCCCTTGCCTTAGTTAACGCTGCTCGAAAGCTACGCCCCTACTTCCAGGCTCATCAAATCGTGGTGGTCACCTCCTTCCCCATCAAGGCAGTTCTTCATAAGCCAGAAGTGTCTAGACGACTAGCAAAATGGGCTATAGAGCTGGGGAAATACGATGTGATCTTCCGGCCTGCAACATCCATCAAATCGAAAGTCCTGGCAGATTTCGTAGCCGAATTCTCTCCTACCATGCTTCCAGCCCTGGAACAAGAGGTAAAGCTTCGTGATAGCGAAGGGGAGAAAGGCGAATGGACACTGTACGTTGATGAATCTAGTAACGTAAGGGGCGCAGGCGTGGGACTAGTCCTAACTTCCCCCACGAGGGAATCAGCCTCAAGGGCCGTACGTTGCAACTTCAAAGCAACGAACAACGAAGCTGAGTATGAAGCTCTAATATCAGGGCTGACACTCGCCAAACAGATGGGGGTAGAAAAAATCCAGGTCTTCAGCGATTCACAACTGATCATAAGCCAAGTCCAAGGAGACTATCAGGCGAAAGATCCGAGTATGATCAGATACCTATCCCAGGCTGACGCTCTAGCTAACCTAGGGTCCGCCCTAGAAACTACAAGTCATATGAGCATCCCACTACTGGTACTCCAATGGCCCGCGACCGAAAAGGAGACGGAACCTGAAGAAGTATCTGTGGTAGAATAAGGAGAGACCTGGATGACGCCCATCATCAACTATCTAAGGTACGACACCTTACCTGAAGATCGAGCCGAAAGTCGGAAGATAAGGCGTCAAACTGCAAGGTATTGCTTTTCTGAGGGGAAAATATACCGAAGATCCTTTTCAGGACTCTACCTACGATGTCTTACCTCTAGAGAAGCTGCCAGGATACTAGAAGAGCTTCATGAAGGAGAATGTGGTTCCCATTCTAGTGGTCGGAGCCTGGTACTCAGAGCCAGAAGGGCAGGATACTATTGCCCAACCATGGCGAGGGACTTCCTCAAACAAGCCAAGCTCTGTAGCCAATGCCAGAAGCACGCGCCAATCTCCAACCTTCCACCTGAGAACCTCAAATCGTTAAGTTCTCCTTGGCCCTTCCGAAAGTGGGGCATGGACATCGTAGGGAAATTCCCTATGGCACCGGGGCAAAATATCTTTCTCCTAGTCGTGACAGACTATTTCACAAAGTGGCTGGAAGCTGAAGCACTAGCCAAGATAACGGATCTCCAAATAAAGAAATTCCTATGGACTAACGTGATCACACGCTTCGGAACTCCCCATGAGATCATCACAGACAACGGACCCCAGTTCACAAGCTACAACTTCCGAAAGTTCTGCAAGGACTGGAACATCAAGCTCTCCTATTCAGCACCACGACACCCTCAATCTAACGGCCAAGCCGAATCCACTAATAAAACAGTGGTGAATATGCTCAAGAAGCGCCTAGAAGACGCCCACGGGCGATGGGTAGAAGACCTACACGGAGTACTCTGGGTCTATCGGACAACCCCGAAGACGGCTACCCAGGAGACTCCCTTCTCCCTTGTCTATGGTGCTGATCCGGTGATACCCACAGAGGTGCACGTAAGGACCACGGTTTCTGAATTCCTTTCCGAGGAGGAGAATAACGAGCTAATGTCCCTGAGTCTAGACCCACTCGACGAAAAGAGGGAGGCGTCCCGCCTTAGAAATGCGTCATACGAGTTAAAAGTCGCCAAGAGCTACAACAAAAAGGTCAGATCCAGAACCTTCCAGAAAAGGGACTGGGTTCTAAGGCGAGTCTGTGACCACACAAGGGATAAATCACCCGGAAAACTCGCTCCTGGATGGGAAGGTCACTATAAGGTAATAGAGGTGCAAGGGGCAGGAGCCTATAAGCTGGAAGACAGCGACGGCAAGGTCCAACCCAACTGCTGGAATGCCTTGCACCTCAAATTCTATCACTTCTAAAGTAAGATCCCCGGATCAAGCTTTATATACTTCTACTATTATTATGATATATTTAAGTACACTCGTTTCCTACTCCTATGTATGCAATAATGTCTCCGGACTAAGCTTATAAAATACATTATTAGTTACGGCTAAAGGGGTTATAGGAACTTCAATGTACTTAAAGGGGCATACTAGCTAGGTCAGGTCTTAAGGGATTTTAGACCTCAGCAAACCCTATATATACTAGTGAGTCTACTCACATGGGTGTACGACATATAAGGAACGGGTCTGATCAACCCTATTACATTGTCTGCACCTCGGGCCCTGCGTAAAGGCTATAAGTCCAAAAGTTACGTGGGGACCACCGTACTAGTGCTACCCAAACCCTGTGTTAAAGACACTACGAGCTAAATACACGCTGGGGGCATGACGTACACTGCAAAGTACTGTAATCAGATGCTGACGGCTGATATGCAGGGAGCAAATGTGCGAAAATACCGGTTAACACCAAAATTTAACACTTATCCAGACGTGGAAAGTAGTGTGTCTGGTGTGAAGTCGCTCCGCAGAGCAGGCCCACGCCAGACCACAGTAAGTCTGAGCGTGACCTTTTCTGCAGAAAGGTAGAGTGCAGCATTGAGATTCACGAGAGTGGCCTATACCTCCGGGTGGCAGAGTGCGGTTTCTCAATAACAGATCCGTAGTGGTTCCCCCATGGGGAGCAGAATACGATCACAAACCTCCCATAACGCATACGGCCTCAGTGCCTATGACGAACCTCACGGTTTAGTAAGGCCTCAGGGTCTATACAGTAACCTCCGGGTTCAGTACGGCCTCTGGGTCTATAAAAGAACCTCAGGGTTCAATGCAGCCTCCGGGTCTGTAAGGAATCTCCGGATTCTAGATCACCTAAGGGTCGATCAAGGGCCTTCGGGTCTAACTGATCTTCAGATCTAGTAAGAACCTCAAGGTACAAGGATCTTCGAATCCTAATACCAACCTTCGGGTTTGCCAAGAACCTCAATGTTCAAAAGCATCAACCTCCAGGTTCGAGGTATCCATAGGGTTTAATCTCGGTCCCCGGATCTAAAGATTAAAACCCAACACTCAGAAACCTCAGGGTGCAATGACCAAACCTTTAGGTTCAATAAAACGGCCTTCGGGCCTAGGTAAGGGACTTTAGGGTTCAAGACCTTGAGAACTTCCGGGTTCTAGGGCTCAAGAACCTCAGGGTTCAAACCAAGCTAGAACTCTAGGGTTCCAAGCAAGGATCTTTCATTCCAAATCTAAAACTCAGGTTTTTAATAATGGATTACAAGGTCTTAACGCTTTTCTAATCATTTCAGGATCCAGTTTCTAGACATTGATATCCATCCAAGGGGTCAACTCTTACAAGGGCCCAGCCCTCGCAAGGGATTAATTACTACAAGGGTCCATCCCTCTCAAGGTTTCGTCCCTTTTAAGGGTCAATTCCTTTCCACGAATACGCGCGTCTACCTAGGTGCCTTTGCGTTCCGAAGATGTGGAATTGATTCAACGAGATCTAGACCCTTAGGCTATCAATACAGTTGCAAGGCTCGAGCCCTGATTCCTCTACAGTTCTAAGTGGTGTGATCCCCATGGTGGAACTATCATCGGTTCCTAAGATCTCGTCTGATCTGATTAGGGTTATGGTCGGCCTTCGGCCCATAACCTCTAATAGGGAATTCCCCTATCCTCGAAACATAAACAAGGTGATTTCTTTCGGAAGATGACTCTATGCTACTCAAAGATAAAAGCAGAAACATAAATAGATTAAAAGTTAAGACCCCCGAGGATCAGTACTTAAAAGTCTAGGCACGAAGGCCTGAGATGGAGTAGGGGAAGTCTCCTTGGCAGCATCGGCTTCGGGAAGAGGTGGCTCGTCATCAATCGAAGGAGGAGGCGGCCCCTGCAGCTTAGCCTCAGCCTCCCTCACCAGCTTGTATCGCTGGAATTCCACGGCCAATTCCCATTTGTCGGTCTGCTCCTTAAGCCATTCCCTCATCAGCTCCCAGCGAGCAGTCACCTTAGCTCCACTCACCGCCATCATCCTTTCGTCCTCAAAGGACTCCTTCTCCAGCTTCAGCCCACAGAGCTCCTCCTGGGTCTCCTGCAACTGACGCATCAGAGCGGTGTTCTCTGCAGCCGTAGCAGCCTCAGCCTCCTTCGTGTTCTTCAGCTTGAGCTGAAGGGATTTGATCTGCTTTCCCTGAGCCAGGACCTTGTTCTTCTCTTCCTTGAACTGAGCATTCACGCTCTCCAACTCCTTCTTTGATGACTGCTCGTTCACCATGCCCTCAAGATGGTGAATCTGAGACATAACCTGCAAATCAAACCACAATGATCACTGCTCCATGTAACGAAGGAGAAAAAGGAACGGTGCGAAGTCGTACCTGGAGGAGATCAATCTGAACACCCTCAAAGGCCTTCGAGAGATCTCCAGAAGGGAGAAAGTAGGCTCTCCCAGGAAACGTTGAGGAAGAGAGATCAGCTACCACCTTGGCTAGGTCCGCGCTAGGATTAGGAGAAGGCTCTGAAGTCGAGGATTTCGGAGTCGATCCCGAGGCCCGAGTTCTTCTCATTGAGGCAGAAGGGGCTGAGCTAGTAGGTCCCTTGCGCTTGGTACTCTTGATGATTTGGACATCATCATCACCCGAGGTAGTGACCTTAGCAGCAGGCTTCTTGGTTGAGAGCTTCCCCGCGGCCTGCATGAACGCCTCCATAGCTTTTTCTCCTCTGGATCCCGACATATTACCTACAAAGGATCAAAGCGGTCAATGAACCAGCTCGCAAGAAAAGGCATGACGTGAAAAACTTACCCCAGATGCTGCACTGCCTTAAGACTTCTTCGCGGGTAGGAAAGGTGGTTTGACGACGCGACGGAGGAAGATCAAAGACCTGATCAGCAACTTTTTTCCCTTCAGGCACGGGCTTGCGAGACACCTCTGCACAATAAAAAAACAAGGACGAATTAGTATTGCGATCAAAGGCTAGTTGAGAAAAATAATAAACTACCCACTACATGCCAAATAGGAGAAAATCCGGAGAGGGTTACGAAGGCAAATCTCTCTGTTCATCTACTGCTAAAGACTGGATGACGCTTCCTTGCACCTTTTTCGATCTCTCGAACCAAAGCTTGGCTACTACGAGGGTGGAGGTAATACTTCCCCTTTGATCCGGGTAAATCAGCAACGTAGTACGAGTGGAGCACCTCGTTTACTCCTATCATCAAGCGCTCCAAATCACCGAGGTTCTGGATCGCGATCAAGGTCCTCCAGGCTGGAGGAGTCAGCTGACCCGGGGAGATGTCCAAATGTTCCAAGAGTTTGGCAATCAGAGAAGGAACGCGATCCCGAAAGCCCGCCTCGAAGTATGCCTCGTAGATCGGGATCTCATCGCCTTCGAAATCCGATATCCTATCAGAAGGACCCGGAACTCGGATCTCCAAATCCTGGGGAAGATCCTACTTCCTCCTCCACTCTTCAACGTCTCTCTTTCCGATTCTGGAAACCGGACCCACCAACAAAGATTCTTCGGCTTCATCGCCGGAAGGGACATACTCTGCAACATCAAGACAAGGATCCTCCGCATCAGCTATGGGTTCGGGGGACTGAGAAGAAGAGTTCACCGAGCCTAGGGTTTCAGATCTAGCTCTACTATCTATGGGGGATTCTAGGGTTTTTCTAGGGGATCCGTCGGACATTATCGATCTAGTGGAAAAAAAGAAAAGAGAGAAGGGAAGAAGACAGCTACCCTAACGAGAGGAAATCTTCAAGAAAGGGAGCCGCCGAGAGAGAGAATCTTGAGGAGAGTAGAGGAGAAATGAGAAGAAAAAGACTTTTAGTCTCGATCAAATGAAAGAGAGAAGGAGAAAACCCTAAGGTGGCAAACACGTGCCTCGTACAAATCGCCACGCGGCCAAATGGGCGCCAAACGGAGAAACTCAACTGTCTTTGGGCCTATTCGCAAAGCCCACTTCATCCGATCAAGTTCAAAAAGCAAGGCTCGTACCCCTTGATTTTTAAAAAAAGAACACTCCATCTCTTCTCTTCATTTGAAAACAAGTCAAGATCTAGACGCTCTAAGAAGATACGACTTTCAGGGCCTCGTAAAATCAGTATCTCATTTCATCATCAAGGGTCCCGGCCTGACCCACTGCAAGAAGATAAGGTACCCAAGAGAAAACTATCAAGGCTCAAGAAGCACATATTATCCCTTGATTTCCACGAGCAAATGAAGGAATAAGGGGCAAACTGTTGGGGAAAAATATCCAGACATAAGTTTTCTCCAGCTTCCGGATAGGTCCTCGACTTCCAGACCCTTGCTCAAGAAGATACCAGGGACCGACCCCTGCCTTAGGTCCGACCCCTAGATCGGACTGACCCCTTGGAGCAAAATAGAAGTTTTCTACCTAAGGGGAAACTTCCATTTTTCCGATTATGGAACAGTTCTATTACTTGAAGCCGACATCAACAACTATAAAAGGGGAGCCCAAACCCTAGAATAAGGGATCGACAATTTGAGACTTAGAGATTAGAGTTTAGGCGACTAGAACTAGGGTTCATACACCATCAAACGTTGTAGTCCCGATCAATAACTCAATAATATCTCTTTGCTCTCGATTTACAACTCTTACAAACAAATTCTCTAGTGTTTCGTAGCACTTAAACGATCCTACACAAAAATACCCTAACAATATCATCCTTGCGTCTGATTACTCAATCCTTTAACTCGATATTCCTTTACCCATATACTAATGCAGTCTTTTCCCAACGAATTCTTGCTTTTCCCATCTGTCCAGTCCATACAATTGTCCAGTCCTCTGAACCTATCTTCACTCTTTCTCTTCGGCTTTGGGTTTTTGGCCTTGAACTCCTTTCACTTTAAGGTTTCCATCTTTAAAGTGCCGATCAACGAACACACTTACTAACTGCAACATAATAGAACACTCACACGCAAGTTAGTAAATAACTAACCCAACGAAACTAACAAAGCAACCTAACCGCAAAACTAACCAAACAAACTAGCAATTCTAGACTCCACTATCTAATCCTAATTCCTAAAACAATAAATCCTATCGCTGGACGTGACCGGTTTCCCTAATGCCTTTTGTGACTTATTTGACTCGATAAAATATTTGAACCAGGCTCTGATACCACCTCTGTAACACCCCCAAACCGTCCTAGACATAGGTCGAACCACCGGCCAACAATCAAAGAAGAACATGACCGACGGAGCGACTAACACCAAGGGTTGGAGATGAAAGGCCAACCAGCCAACAATCAAACAAGAACATTACTGACCGTCCAACCCAACACCATGGTCCGGAAGCGCTACGTGACGGGCTAGGGACAATCCGGTCATAGTCACAAAATTTACTCCACGACTTAGACCAGTTCATCCACTTACTCGTCCCGATGACTCAAGGCATAAGGCTTTGCAATCCGTATCAAGAGTTAACGGTTTCTGTTAGATCGAGGCCTAAGGCTTTTCATCCCGTGCCAAGACCTAACGTTGTGTTAGACCGGACTAGTCAAATATCAGAGTACTCATGAAACGCATATAAAACAATTACTTTATTGATTCAAGAAATATTCATACATTGAATAATTCGAGACCGGTCCTGGCCTAACGCCAAAATCGAGTCAACTAAACGGAAATCCAAAATACCGTTAACAAAAGTCATGCAAATCTACACCGGCGGTCCTAACGTCCAGCACCAAGCTATCCGATCGTCCTACTAAAGAAACCTACAAAAAGGACAACAAAGTTGGATGAGTAACCTAATGTTACTCAGTGAGCTGGCTACCTCTACCCCAACCTAGAACTAACCCAGACAACCCAAAATAACAATCAATATAGCCTTAGCAAGAAATCTAAACTAAGCAAACCGTTACTAAGTTAGACTTGGCCTCCTGCCATGATCTAACTTCAAGTAATAGGACCCTGCATGAAAACAAGTCAACAATCAATATCCAATCAACAATCACAACTACTATCTAATAAACCGGTTACTAAGTTAGACTTGGCCTCCTGCCATGATCTAACTTCAAGTAACAGGAACCTACAAGCAAATCAATCAACCACAATCACAATAATAAGATACTATTACTACGACTCAATCTAATACGTAACACCGTATATCGATGCTGCACTAACTCGAGGGTTCCACAACCCTCTACGACACTCTAATAAAACACAACACTCTAACCCAGAAATGGTGATTTCGTGTTCATCCTCTCTATCGGCAAAATCCTAACTTCCTACCACAAAGGCCAGAAGAAGGAACTTTCAACCGACCGCGACCCACAGTCCTTCGGGTCACCGCGCGACAGCCCACAGTCCTTCGGGTCACTGCCACGTTACACCGTCATGTAACACTCAGCCCTAGGCCATGATCCCGTCTCTCTGAGTCTTCCCGATCCAGCGAATAAGAGGTTTCCTTAAACCCGCTAAATACGAGGGTAAGGAAACGCTAATCAATACCTAGACAAGCCTAGTATGGACGGGTTACGCACATACTGTCGGCAACACACACACAACACTATCCTAGACTCTAGACTATACAACTAACAACTAGTACTAGTAATCCGGCCTATATGGCCAAAGACTACTAATACCATCATCTAAAATACTAAACAACAATATCATAACTAATCAAATCAACCGGTTAGTCACTCCCTTACCAAGAGATGACTAACCTCAATCAACAAGCATTTAATCTAACAAGCAATCTATTCTAATCAAACCGTTGCCTAGATAGTTAAGCCTCCTGTTATGAAACTATCTTTAAAGGTAACTGGAACCTGCACTCAACCAAATAACCAAGCAAGAATAGAAAATATGATGCATCCTAGCCCTAGTCCTAGTCAGGTTATTAACTCAGTCTTAATTCCGTTTCACCTCAACTTAGCCCGTGCTAAGCTGAGTCCAATTCATAAATAAAATAACCCTAAGGACTCTACCATGCAATAGCGTGATCTAATCTAATCTATATGCGACTCGATCTAACCTAAGTTCCAAGTGGAACTCAATCAATAAATAAAACTACCCTAAATTTCAAGTGGAATTCAAACTAACCAACTCACTGTGTTCTTTGCCGATAAGCAGCTAGTTGATTGGAGAGAACCTAGCCAAAACCCAACCTTGACATCTTCAATGGACTGGACTGGACTGATCTCGACTTGGACAGAACCTCCCCTTAAACTGGTATGGACAGAACTCAACTTGAGCAGAACCTTCCCTAGCTGCTGGACGATTCCTTCGGACTTTTGGCAGAGTATCGAGCTTCAGATCTTCGACTGAACTAACCCCATGGATCTCAACTAACCTCTGACAGCACCTCCCCTTGATCATCATAGAATATGGTAGACTTGGACGGATTGATTTGGACAGAGCCTTCCCTAGGCACTCACTTGAAATCAGTAGAGAATCTGATCTCGAAAACTCTCTAAAACTCTCGAAATAGCTCGAAACCTCTTGCTTTCTTTTTCTACTTTCTCTCTCTCTCTCTCTAGGCATGTTTGGAACTGACTTTGGTGTGTGATGGATGAATGAAAACGAGATTGGGGGTTAGGGTATTTATAGATATCATCAGCCACTCATATTCAGCTTGGTGGCAGCCCGTGTGTCCCTTCGCATGGCTCCAGACGCATGCGCGGTGACACCTTATGCTCCACATGTCTGGCTGCATGACCAGGATTTCATGCAAGGTGAAACCACGTTCTCCAGATGTCTGATCCACGTCCAGACTGCATGTAATTCGACACCACAGCGCACACATGTCGATCAGCATGCTTCGATTGCAGGTGGAGCGGCACCTCGTGCTTCTGTGTGTCACTCTGCATGATGTGATCCTTTGTGCTTCAACACCTCGTGCTTCTGTTGAAACTCAGCTACTTATAGGATAGACATCACGTCCTGATCACTTGAATGCAGACACCTCGAGCTTCTCGGTCGATTTGCGCGATTTCGGCCCTTCCGGTGAATTTTCGACCCGCGATCAATCTTGAATATTTTTCCGCTCCCGTTCTGATGCTCTGAATACTTTTAATAAACTCCATAAGGATTCTGAACTTTTAAGAAAAATATTTCCCGAGCTCTGGCTTCTCTGAGAAATTCCGCAATACTAAAATTAGGGTTTTCGCCCAACTTTGGGTTTTCCCGTCATGCTTGCTTCCCGTCATGCTTAATTCCCGTCCTGCTTCCGAATTATAATGTCTCTGAAATAATATTCCGCTCATATGAAGTTTCCCGCAAAAAATTGTGGTTAAGTAACGTCGGCTTTAAAAACGTCGAGCTTCTAAACCGTCGTGCTTCCAAAAATGTGATGCTTCCAAAATGACCGTCTAATCAATCTAAGACACTTCTAATAATGGTAGAGCATCTTATCTGACTCCTGGTTCACTCACGGTCAATTCTTCGACAACGCCGTACTTTGAAACTTCTCGATCCATCGTTGTCGCCCGCGATTCAACCACCAAGTTGATGCTCGACCAATCTTCTATTTTCTCTGAACCATGTTAAGTTTGAAATGATCAAAACTCAACATTCCTCCTCATCCTTTGATTCCCAAAAGCCTTGTTCCAAATTCCGACTTTGTCGATCTCGACCATTTTACCCCGAAGGGCGGGTTATCACACCGTTGCTTCTGCATATGATCTTGGTACATAGGCTTCATCAATACCAACAATGAAAGCTTGATGCTTAGGTGGAAATTGCCCAAAGGAACAAACAGCTGAGGTTGGATGAGCTACTGCTTGACTTTTGAAGTAGACTCTTCTGTTCACTTTGATCATTTCAATCTACAATCGATTTTCTTAATTCTCTTTTGAGTTTTCTCTCATTGTCTTTGCTTAGAACACTCTTATTTTACTTGGTGAGGTTATCTCCGAGTGAAACACTTTCGTTGTGTTGGACCGGTGCGTCACATCTGGCAACCTTTGATATCTGGTAGTATCTTTGGGCTATTCCGCAACCCTTAGTGTCACCCTTCGATCCATCAGTTCTCTTCGGAGTTCATATCATCCATACCGAAAGAGTGATCCTAATTTTAGTTCTATCAAGTGGTATCAGAGCCAATCTCTCGGTAACTCTTTTTCAATCCATTTCTTCTCATCTTCCATATTCTTCGACTAAATTTCTTATCTATCTATCTTGAACACGGGCCCCTCATTACCCCCATATAAAAAAAAGATCTATTAAAAAAAGGTATAAAAAAATAAGGAGAAATTCCAAAATTTGATTTGTTTGTGGTGTGGTGGTGGAAGAGAAAGCCTTCTGGCCGAAGAGAAATCCGGCCTTTGAGGTGGTTAAGGCGGGTTCCCCTCTAAATCTCTTATCTTTCTCTCTTGATCTTTTGTGGTTCACTTGGATTTGCTCATTGGGTGATCTAGTTTGCTCTCTTAGAACTTTGGGAGGAACTCTCTTGTGTGATTACCAAAAAAATTAAGTGAAACATGTGTGTGGGTGAGGATAAACACCTGAGAGTGTGAGGTTTTTACTCTAAATTTACCTTGTTTAACTTTTCAGGAAACCATGGATAGTGAAGAAGAAAGAAAGCGACCCGGAAACTCACATGCCGGATTATCTAACTTGCAGACGCGCGCTCTCAATGATTCTATGTCTAACTTGTTGAATACAGGTTTGGAGGCGATCCATCAGAGGCTAGATGAACTTCAGGGCCGTCCAACACAGTCTCGAACCAGAACCAGACGTGACCATCCAAGGAGGAACAGGCGGTCCGACCTAGAAATCCGAGAAGAGTCTTATGATGATGATCGATCCATCAACCGTCCAAGGAGAGTTCCTAGGTATCAAAACCGAGGTGATGTCAATCCTTCTGGTAGAAATGAAAGAACTAATGATGGCTTGGGTGGTTTGAAATTAAAAATTCAAAGTTTTGATGGCAAAAATGATCCGGATGCTTTTATTGAATGGGAAAGAAATATTGAACTTGTGTTTGATTGTCAAAAAATTTCTGATATTAAAAAGGTTAGACTTGCTGCTGCTGAGTTTACTGGCTATGCTATTAACTGGTAGGATCGAGTTGTGACTAGCAGGAGGAGAGCAAGAGAGGCGCCAGTTGATACATGGGATGAGCTTTCCATGCTGATGCGGAGACGCTTTGTTCCCGACCATTACCACCGAGATCTACACCATAAACTCAGGCGTTTGCTTCAAGGTTCTAAGTCAGTTGAGGACTATCACCAGGAGATGGAGACCTTGATGATCAAAGCTGATATAGACGAGCCCTTAGATGCCACCATGGCCAGATTTCTTACCGGGCTCAACCGGGACATACAAGACCGCATGGAGCTGGAAGACTATGACAGCATGGAGCAGATGCTACACAAGGTCGTGCTGATCGAGCAACAAGTCAAGAGAAAGGGTCTCTCTAAACCGACCTTTGCTTCTAAAGCGACCTTTGCTTCCAAGCCAAACTATCAAGACAAGGGTAAGTCTTCTTCCACAACAAATACAGCTTTTAAGACTAATGTCCCTGCTCGTGTTGATATAGAAAAGAAAGAAGAGGCTACCAAACGAACCAGAGACATCCAATGCTTTAGGTGTCATGGCCTTGGCCACTATGCCAACCAATGTCCAAACCAAAAGGTGATGGTGCTCTTGGAGAATGAAGAAGTTGAATCTGAGGAAGACAAGGAGGATCTCGGGCCAGTGTTTGATGATGATGATGAAGAAGAAGCACTTGACTTCCCAGCTCATGACCCCCTTCTTTTTACCAGGAAGACGTTGGACGACACCTTTGATCCCATCTTTGATGAGGAGGCCGATGGAGTGATCGATGAGTTTTGCTCGACCTTTGTGGAGAGTTCTGATCCGATCTATGATGAGGATGATCTTAATGAGCCGAGCCATGGTTCACTACTGGTTACTAGGCGTGCCTTGAGTGTCCAACCAAAATCCAATGACAAAGAACAAAGGGAGAATCTCTTTCACTCTAGATGTCTCATTCTGATAAATTTTGTTCTTTGATTATTGATGGAGGTAGTTGCACTAATGTGGCTAGTGACACCCTTGTAAACAAACTTGGGCTTGTTACTCGGCCTCTTTCTCGTCCTTTCAGGTTTGAGTGGCTCAATGAGGCTGGAGAACAGTATGTGAAGGAGCAAGTCACGGTTCCACTCTCCATTGGCTGATATGAGGATGAGGTTGTGTGCAATGTGCTTCCCATGGATGCTTGCCATGTTCTCTTGGGCCGGCCGTGGCAATTTGACAAGAAGGCAGTGCATGATGGTTTCACAAACCAGCACTCATTTGATCATAAGGGAAAGAAGATCACCTTGGTGCCTTTTTCGCCTTCAGAAGTCCATCAAGACCAGGTCCAACTTAAGAAGACTCGAGACCAAGATTTTAAGGCTGGTAAACCTGAAACCAGTACCAGAAACTCCAACTTCTTTGTCAAAGAAAGTCAGGTAAGGAAGTCTCTTTGCTCTCAAAAGCCATTACTGATTTATAAAGAGTCTCTCTTGGCCTCATCTTCTTCTGACCTTGCACCGGAGATTCCGAGTGAGTTTTTAGGTTATCTTGTAGGATTATTCTGATGTGTTTCCAGAAGAAAATTGATAGTGCACAAATTACCCAGTAGAGCTTACTCTCTCAAATAAGAGGTACAGTTGTAGTACTTAGGGATCGAATCACGAGGAGCTAGGGAACCAATTAAATAAAATATACTAATCAATCCTAGGCAAGGTTGGTTTGTATGATAGAAATGAAAATAACAATTCCTAAAATGAGCAAGGCAGTTGCTCTAACTAACAATATGAAGGGTTGTTTAAATGGGATAAAGAGTGCTAGACATAGGGTTTCTATTCAGGAATGGAGATTATAATCTCTATAAATGCTTTAATAAGTTGCTTGCATGATACTATAGATCTCAGCCGCTTAACATATGTGAATGAATCACTGGTTAAAATATCTAGATCTCTGGCCACACCTTTCGCATGATGACACAGAAAAAGAGTCGGTCGATATCCTTTTGAGATATCGAGCGATACACCTTTTGCGGCGCTGATCGATTTACCAGTAGGGTATCGATCGACGGCTTCTAGATCTGCCTAGGCGCGAACCGAATATGACCGGGAGGTCTCAAGGAGGAACTGTTGTTCTTCTCAACGGGAAACAGGCATCGCTCAAATGGATAATTCAAGATAATCTAAGATCCTAGTGATCTATCTTCTAGTTAGCTACTCTAAAACAAGCATAGGGTACAATCCATTTGATGAGTATCACAACTTAGCAATTATAGTTTGGGGCTAATCCCACAAACCTATTTAAACCCTAGATCTAACAAGTAGACTACTCAGACATAGCTAGACAATTCATAACAATAGATAGATGAAAGAATTGCATAGATAGAATAAAGTAGAAATACAAAAGGAGATGAGAAATCTCTCCAATCTCTCTCAAACAAATAAAACTCTAGTCTCTCTCTCACACTCTCTGCTTTGGTTGTAAAAAGCTTCAAGCTTCAAAGGGTTTCAAAACTTGCCGTCAAAAATACTTAGCAGGAGTATTTAAGCATTTCCATTAGGTTAAAAACTCGTCAGGGGCAATCTCGTAATTTGGTTAAGTCTTGGTGAAGTACTCGGCTAAACCATTTCGTCCTCGATATCGATCAAAAACAGTGAGTGTGTATCGATCGATTATAATCTTCTAGTACGCGGATCTTCTCAGCTACATCGATCGACAACTCAGAATGAGTATCGATCTCGCAATGTTGACTTCCGACTTAGTCTTGAATGGTCAACTCGGGTGTATCATCTCTTGTACTCCAAAATGCTCCAAAAACATCACTTTCTCACAAAATGCTCATGAACCTGAAAACATACCTAACAGGCTAGAAAACATATTAAATATATAGTAAAACACTAGTATACCATGGTTAAAAACGGGTAAAATCCATGGTATATCAAAAATCCCAAAGGATTGCCACCAGTGTGAGGCATTGAGCATCAGATCGATCTCGTCCTGGGCGCCTCTCTACCGAACCGACCAGCGTACCTGACCAATCCGGTCGAGACCAAGGAGCTGCAGAGACAGATTAATGACTTGCTTGAGAAGGGATACATCAGAGATAGTCTCAGTCCATGTGACGTGCCTGTTCTGCTTGTACCAAAGAAGGATGGCTCATGGAGGATGTGTGTGGACTGCCGGGCCATAAACAACATCACTGTAAAGTATCGACATCCTATCCCTCGTCTTGATGAATATGCTTGATGAACTCCATGGTTCGAAATTCTTTTCTAAGATAGACTTTAAAAGTGGCTATTTTAGGATGAAAGAAGGTGATGAATGGAAAACGGCTTTTAAAACAAAACTAGGTGTGTATGAGTGTCTTGTTATGCCTTTTGGTCTCACTAATGCACCTAGTACTTTCATGCGCCTAATGAATCATGTCTTGAGGTCTTTTATCGGTCATTTTGTTGTGGTTTACTTTGATGACATTCTTATTTACAGCAAAAGCCTTGATGAGCACAAACAACACTTGAAATTTGTTCTTCAAGTCCTTAGAAAGGAACGTTTGTTTGCTAACCTTGGAAAGTGTTCTTTTGGCACAGATCATGTGGTCTTTCTAGGTTTTGTTATAGGTGCAGATGGCTTGAGAGTGGACGAGCAGAAGGTCCAAGCAATCCGGGACTGGCCGATTCCGACCACCATTAGTGAAGTGAGAAGCTTCCATGGCCTTGCCGGCTTCTATAGGCGATTTGTTCAAAACTTCAGTACCTTGGCCGCTCCTCTTACTGAAGTAGTCAAGAAGAACGTGGGGTTCAAGTGGGGACCAGATCAGGAAGAAGCATTCGAAATCCTTAAAGGAAAGTTGACTCACGTCCCTTTACTTGTACTTCCAGATTTTTCTAAAGCTTTTGAAATCGAATGTGATGCTTCTGGTGTTGGTATTGGTGCTGTGTTGATGCAGGATGGAAAACCAGTGGCCTATTTCAGTGAGAAGTTTGGAGGATCCATGCTCAAGTACACCACATACGACCAGGAACTCTATGCCTTGGTGAGGGCCCTTCAAACGTGGCAGCACTATCTTTGGCCTAAGGAGTTCATCATCCACACTGATCATCAGTCTCTAAGACACCTTAAAGGTCAGCAGAAGCTCAACAAGAGACATGCTCGTTGGATGGAGTTCATTGAGACATTCCCTTATGAGTTCAAGTACAAACAAGGTAAGGAGAATGTTGTGGCTGATGCATTGTCTCGGAGGTATACTCTTCTCTCAGCCCTTGAAACTAAATTGCTTGGCTTTGAATTTATCAAGGATCTTTATGCTTCTGACCCGGATTTTAAAGAGATTTTTCGAAAATGCTCAAAGGTTGCTTATGGCAAATACTTTCAAAATTCTTGTTTCTTATTCTTTGATAACCGTTTGTGTGTGCCCCAATGTTCTTTGAGGGAGTTGTTTCTCAGGGAAGCTCATGGAGGAGGGCTTTTGGGACACTTTGGTGTCAAGAAGACTTACAAGGCGGTTCATGACCATTTCTACTGGCCGAGCCTGATGAAAGATGTTGAGAGGATCTGTAGCCGATGTGTGGTGTGCAAGAAGTCTAAGCCCAAAGCATCACACCACGGTTTTTATTCAGCTCTACCCATTCCCTCTCATCCTTGGGTAGATATTTCTATGGATTTTGTACTTGGTTTGCCTAGGTCTAAAGCTGGACGAGATTCTATCTTTTTGGTTGTTGATAGGTTCTCAAAAATGGCTCATTTCATTCCTTGTCACAAAACTGATGATGCTGTGCAAGTTGCAGATTTATTCTTTAAGGAAGTTGTTAGATTGCATGGAATGTCTAAGACCATTGTCTCTGATCGTGATGCTAAGTTCCTTAGCTAGTTTTGGAAGACCTTGTGGTCTAAGCTAGGTACTAGATTGATGTTTTCTACAACTTGTCATCCGCAAACTGGTGGGCAAACTGAAGTAGTTAATCGAATCTTGTCTACTTTGCTTAGATCTTTGGTTAAAAAGAATCTTAAGACTTGGGAAGAGTGTTTGCCTCATGTTGAATTTGCTTATAACCATGCTTTGCATTCAGCTACTAAGTTTTCTCCTTTTGAGGTTGTTTATGGATTTAATCCCTTGTCTCCACTTGATCTTTTACCTTTGCCTTTGAGTGAACGAGTTAGTACATATGGCAAGAGGAAGGTGGACACGATCAAGAAGTTGCATGAACAGGTCCGTGCCAACATTGAAGCCAATACCGAGTGCTACAAACAACTTGCAGACAAGAAAGAAAAGAAGTGATTTTCCAGGAAGGTGATCTTGTTTGGGTCCATTTGAGGAAGGAACGATTCCCGGAACAAAGGAAGTCCAAACTCATGCCCCGGGTGGATGGTCCATTCCAGATTCTCAGGGTAAGTATGATATCTCTAAAAGTTTTAATGTTTCTGATTTATCTCCTTTTTTGTGCAGATGATCCGGATTTGTGGTCAAATCCTTTTTAAGAGGGAGGGAATGATAGAACCCAGGACCTGGACCAGGACGTGGAGCAGACCCAGCATGGTGACCAGGATGATCAGATCAGTCCAACTGAGGTTCAGCCATTCAGCCGTACCCGATCATCGGACAAAGCCGTGTACCGGATCGACCCGTGAGCACCCGGACGTGACCTAAGGATGGATCCACGACCTGATGACCGAATCAGCCGAACCACAGGTGTTCTTCCCCGACCCATTCGTCATTCTAGAGCCAACAGTCAAGCCAGAACCCATGATCATCGAGAAGAATCAGATTCCGGACTTAGCTTTTCTTTCCTGGCCCATTTGGGACGTACCGCAGGCCCGGATCATGCTGATCTCGACCTTCCCGACCACTTTGATGATTTCATGATGATCGATGCTTCCAACTTCTCCAAAGGAATGTTACTTAAGCTCTCTAAAGATTTGGGTCGAGCTATCTCTTCATCCGTTCATGGATCATCGACGATCAACGTTGTGGGCAGCCATACATCCGTCCTGCTCCTACCCGCGGACGACTGATCATCACAGCATGAACCTGGACATCTATCTGAATCTGGACTAGTCAACATTAGAATCCGCACTTTGACTAGTCTTTCCTTGTTTTCTTTATTTCTCTCTTTGACTCAAAGTAGTATAAGTATGTAAACACTTTGATCATTTCAATCTACAATGGATTTTCTTACTTCTCTTTTGAGTTTTCTCTCATTGTTCTTTGCTTAGAACAATCTTATTTTACTTGGTGAGGTTATCTCCGAGTGAAACACTTTCGTTGTGTTGGACCGGTGGGTCACATCCGACAACCTTCGATATCTGGTAGTATCTTTGGGCTATTTCGCAACCCTTAGTGTCACCCTTCGATCCATCAGTTTTCTTCGGAGTTCATATCATCCATACCGAAAGAGTGATCCTAATTTTGGTTCTATCACCATCCTTGTTACACCTTGATCCTCCTATAAAACATTCAGAGTTAGAGGTCCGTCAAATTTTGCATTTACAAAGCATCGCAACTCAACTACCTGATGCCTTTGTAGACACCAAATTGGTTACAAAATCACATATACTGAATACAAATGCTGCTGCCCGTATATAAATTCCACATGAACGAGGAATAGAAGAAAATAAACAAGAGTCTAAAATAAGCTTGCAGTGTGGTAGACCGGTTGGTTCTAAGAATAAGAATCCTAGAAAACGAAAAGAGATAGAAGACACACAATCTTTCCAACCATGGAGAAAAGTTGGAAGAAATGCACCATGAGAGTGATGACAATATTGAACATCATGATTCTGAAGAAAATAATGAGATTTCTATCAACTATATCTATAATAGAAAATATGGAATCAAAACAAAGTGAATAGTGTTGCAGAATGTCAAAAGAGACATGATTGGACAAAATGGAAAGATGCAATACAAGTCGAACTTGATTTGTTTAACAAACGAGAAGTATTTGGACATATTGTAATCACACCTGAAACGTGAAACCAGTTGGGTACAAACTTGATTTGTTTAATCTTTTTTTCCATTTAAAACATGTTTTGCGTAAAAAATATACTTTCAAAGTAATAAAAAAAACTTTCTTTATATCTATATTTTTTCTTTGGTGAAAAGAAAAATATACTTTTAGATAATTTGATTTCATAAAAAGAAGTTGACAAAGATAATCTTCATAATAAAAATAAATATTATTCCATTAAAACATACTTATACAGTATAAAATAAATATATTTGCAAACTAATAGAAATAAGTTCTTTATATCTATCTATTTTCTTAGATGATTACATAAAATAATTAAATAACATAAACCGATATATGCTTAATTGGCTAAAATATTTTATAGTTATTATTTTGAATTCTTTTTTCATAGCTAACTATAATATCTTAAAATTACAGCAAAAATACCTATAAATTATATTTTACTTGTATAATATTATTTTCAAAAACAATCACAATTATAATGCTGATTTTTAAGAGATATTAAAAATGGAACCTAAAAATAAGTTTCTAATGATAAGCATATTTTGATCAAATAG
This sequence comes from Raphanus raphanistrum x Raphanus sativus, assembly GCA_019705995.1. NCBI lineage: Eukaryota > Viridiplantae > Streptophyta > Magnoliopsida > Brassicales > Brassicaceae > Raphanus > Raphanus raphanistrum x Raphanus sativus. Next base: position 22,885,621 of record CM034036.1, on the reverse strand, counting down.
TTACAAAATATTTTCAAATAGCATATATTTTTAATCATAGATATATATTGTATCATTAGTAAAAAAATTCTTAATATTTAGTTTCTTTTTAGGGCTTCTTTCAAAACCAACTTACAAATTCAATTCAATCCCAAAACCAACCTCTTTTTTTGTCATTACTATTCACCATAGAAAGTTCCAAACTATCCTTATGTTTTTAAATTATTTACAAAATTACCATTATTATTTAATTTCGAAAATAATAAAAATCCTATTACACCCTAAACATTTCTTCTTATTTACAACAATGACATTATCATCAATTTTCCAACCACCATTAACAACCATTTTTTAGCTCATTAAACCTCAAGAATTCAATATTCAACCACTTTGTTGTGATTCTAAACAAAAAGACTCTCATTTCCTCTCATTTCCTCACCATTTCAATCTAAAAAACTCCCATAACTTTCATTTTCATAACCATAATTTCATATTTTCGAGTGTACACTGTTGTGAGTAGGCAAAGTGGGATCTTTTTGCTCATATTTGGAGCTTAGACGGTGGAAAAGGGTGGAAACAAGCTTTACATCGGAAAAAGGTTACTGTTTTCATGGTTTTCGTCATTTTTTCAGATCTGTGTCGGGACAGAAGACTGTTTTGTACGTCTACGGGACGATGTAGACTTACATTGCGGTCTACAAGTCAACGCACATGTTAGTTTTGCAATTGACCAAAATGCTAAAAAACCTATAAAATAGACTTTCTTGGAAGTCTACGACTTTTCCTTTGATAACAAAAAAACTAGTATGTAAATTTACCAAGAAGTCTACGTAAAGAGGTTAGTTTTTGCATTTGACCGAACTTTTGACTTTTCAAAGTAGACTTCCGAAACAGTCTACAATCTGTAGTTTTAGCATCCATTTAGGTTGGGTTTGCAATTGATTGAATATGAGGTCTAATTTTAGGGTTGTAATCAATATTTGGGTTGGTTTTAGTAATTTTCCCTTCTTTTTAAGTTTATGTTTTCTTTATGTTTGTGGAATTAATATACACATTATCAAAATACCCAGGAAAATCTGAATTCAAATTTTTAAGATTATTTAAAATAATTATTTAGAAGTTATAAAAATATTAATTATTGTAAATATTGATATTCGTTCATGAGTTTACACACGTGATTTTAGATATGTTATATCTAGTAGGTTTGGTTGTTTTTGGGTCAAAGATCGATTTCTTTATCACTTGCATATATTGGGTCAAAGATCGATTTCTTTATCACTTGCATATATGTTATATCTAATGACCGCAAAGAAATCGAGCTTACGAAAGAAAGAAGAGTTCATATCGGACGGAGAGTCTCCAATGTAAATGGCGACAATACGAACCGAGTGTATGGCTCCTCCGTGCCGTCTCTTTTTGGCCTGAAAACAACAGATCTGGATAGCCTCTACCTCACTGATTCTTCCCCATCATCTCTCGCTCTTAGCAGCTGTAGAGTTTGGCGGAGATCTGTGAAGTTTGGTCACCAAAATCTTGCTGAAAACCTCCTCCGTGAAAGCTACCACCTCCATATTCACTATCTCCATTGTCCCAATCCGGATCTGGCGAGGTCCTTTTCAATTTCAGACAAGTTAAGTCCGAGCTCTTAACAAGGACGGTGGTCTTCGCCGGAGCTCCGCCGACCTGCTCGGGAATTATTTGGTTCCACTGTCAAAACAAGCAACGTTTATAAGTCGTGGGTGACTAAAACATTTTGCTTTCTTCCATCTTAACAAAGGTTATCAGACCTCTAAGATCTCTTTGTAGTTCCAGACTCTCGTTAGTAAGTAACCATGGATAATACTCTCTAAAGATGAATAATAATGCAAAAAGTCTCATGGCAAGAGGAAGAAGATGATGACTTGATTTTCTCAGTTTTGGATTCTTAAAAGCTGATTTGAAGTTTTAAAAATATTATCTCTAGGCCCAAGATTTCTTGCCAAGTTCTGGAAGATCTTTATTTTTACCGGAAATCTTTGTATTGCGAACGATCCCCGGTTCCGGTGGTGATCGAATATTCAAGGAGCTACGATAAAAGTTACGGTTGCAGCAACAAAACTTGCAAGTCTTTAGATTTCAGTGATAAAGTGCTTAAGTGTGGTGTCAAATTAACAAGTAGATTCTGGTTGATCACATTAGTTTTTTAACCAATTTTTATGTGTCCAGTATACATATAAATCTCCAAAAGTCAATAATTTTGCAAAATGAATGTGGTGGCATGGAATTACCAAGGAGTGGGAGCCGATCTGACGAAGGAACATCTTGATAAGTTATATCATTGTTTTCGACCTAGATTTCTATTTTTATAAGAGACAAAAAACAATCGACATGTTCTGCAAAATTTGCAAGTATCTTACGGCTACGATCAAGTTTGTACCGTTGATCCTTGTGAACGAAGCGGTGGTCTAGTGATATACCATGGATTTAACCAGTTTTACCCATGGTATATAAGTGTTATAGATAATATTTATTATGTATTGAAGTATATTTAGAGTATTTACAGGTTCAGGAACGATTTGGAGATATATGGTGATTTTGGTGCCTTTTGGAGTCTTTCGCAGTGCAGAACTGTACAGACGTTTCAGATGTTTAGCTCTTGATGGAGATCTTCCTACCGTTGGATTTAGCATATATTTGGACACATGATAGAAATTTGAGTTAGCTTTCCAATGCCACCGGTCTGAGGTCAATCCGCATCCTGTAGCAGAAGTTATGCATGTTTTACTGAATAGTGATCAGTCTGCCTCGCATAAGTTATGAGTCGATAGTTATCCCTATTGAATAATCGATCGACGGAGCGAAAGGTGTATCGATCGATACTCCTATAGAGTCATCGATCGACACTTTCTAATTGATCATCCCGACAGGTGAGATCATTGGATCTAGTAATAGATAACCTATACAACGAGAGTTGATCTGTTATTCTTATAATTGAGTTCTATAATATCATAATTTAGTATCTATATCATTATAATTCCAGCCTGAATAGAAACCCTAGATCTAGCTACCATCCTTCCATTAAAAAACTCTTGGTTACATAAAAACAACTGCCTTGTTCACTTTGCTTTCATTTATTTATTGCATTAATATTTATTGCTTTATAACTATTTGCCTAGTTAAATCTTAATATCTATAGTTTAGTGTGTGCCCTAGCTCTCTGTGGATTTGATCCCTAAGTACTACAATCGAACCTCTTATTTGAGAGAGTAAGATCACTTGTTAGGGTAATTTGAGTGATATCAAATTTGGCGCCGTTGCCGGGGAGTAAGGATTCACCATTAGACTTGATTAATAGGTTTATTTTAGGTTTTATTTACTGTTTTATGTTACTTACGAAATTTGTTTCTTGTTTTTCAGGTACATGCCAATTAGTACCAGAAGCAGCAAAGGAGAATTGCTTTTCTTCTCAGACCCAGCACGTTTGGAACGCTCGATCCGCAAAGAGAAACTCGCAGCATCGATCGGTACCACTTATACATCATCGATCGACACTTGTAAAAGAGAATCGATCGACACATCATCTGCAACATCGGTCGATACCAATCTGCGAGCAACCATGAGCGAGATACTTGTGCTACAAAGGGATGAGAATGGGGACCTGCATGACCGGGATGGTCATCTGCGTAATGCAGCAGGTCAGAGACTTGATGCTCAGGGGACTGTAATCCTTGACTCTGATATTGATGCTACAGGAGCTGCTATACCTGTAGATGAGAATGCTCGACAAAGGACACTGGCTGACTACAACCGTCCAGAGGAATACTACGCCAATAGATCAGCCATTCGTCCACCAGATATCGAGACATAGAATTTCGAGCTGAATCCAAAGTACCATCTGGAAAGGTTCGAGGATCTTATTGCTCTTATCTGTATAGATGAAGTCCCTGAGGACTACTTGCTTTGCAAGCTCTTCAAATGCTCACTTGTTGGAGAAGCTTCGCATTGGCTTAAGCAGCTACCACCAGGATCTCTTACATCCCGGACCGACATCCAAAATGCATTCATTTATAAATTCTTTGATGAATCACGGACTGAAGAAATAAGAGATAAAATTTGGACATTCTCTCAAGGACCTACATAAGGCTTCAGAAGCTCTTGGGAGAGGTTCAGGAGCTACCAAAGGGACTGCCCACATCATGGTTTTACGGAGGTTCAGTTGTTGATGAAGTTATGCAAGGGTATTGATGTGCGATATTGTGTGATGATGGATACTGCAAGCGAAGGAAACTTTCAGACAAGGACCCTAGAGGAAGCTAAGAGACTGATTGAGAGCTTGGCATCCAGCACCAGTGCCAAAAATCTGGATATGCACAGGATAAAATCAGCTGTAAAGGATGACAACAAGATCATTGAGGCTGAGACTGATTCTGTACATGAAGTCTCGTTTGTGGATCATGCTATATACCAGGATGAGGATCAGTACCATTTAGAAGAGATGAAATTTATGCTAGAGGAGCTCTTGAAAGAACAGCAGGAGATGACTGAGGATCTTAATCTACAGTTGGATTCTCTCTACGAAGAGGTGAATGGAAAGTTAGAAATCTGCTATACCCGTTTCAAGATGCTGTACACCCAAGTTTCTCAGATTGCAAAAACTGTGAAAAATCAAACTTTTCTTCAAAGGAACGACACTGTTCACTCCGGTACTATTCACACGTGTACTGTTCATCCGGTTACTATTCATCCGATTACTGTTCATCCCGATACTATTCATCGGAGTACTGTTAAGGTGATTACTGTTCATCCGAGTACTGTTCATCGAGGTACTGTTCATCCCGTATTGATCGACACTGTTCATCACGCCATTGTTCACCAAAATACTGTTCATCACGACACTGTTCATCGTGACACTGTTTATCATGATACTATTCACCCAGAAACTGTTCATCTGGATACTGTTCATCGTGATACTATTCATCTCGACTGGGATGAGCAGCAGGTCGATTCTGGCTGGGATAACTACTTTGGGGAAGTAATCAAACATGAGAAGTTGGAAGAAGAAGTCTTTTTAGTCGAAAGTTACATGTCCATTGGTAGCTCGTACTTGTGTCGATCTACACCATCAGCTGAATATCGATCGACACCACTTTTAGGGTTATGCAGTACTGTTCAAATTCAAAGCTACTCAGATTTCGCTGCTCGACACCCACATCCTCCCATCTCGTACCATGCTAAAACAGATGACATCGAGCAACACAAACAAAATGGCATCGATTGACCTCCACGGTAAAGCATCGATCGACAGCGGCTCACTACAAATCTAGTGTGCTCAACACAAACAAACCACTCGCAACCCATCTCAGAAGCCAGTTTGCTTAAAGACAATGGAGAAGACCAAACAGCAACCTGCAGATGCACCAGACCAAAAGCAAATGACTCTAGTTGAAACTTCTTTCGTTGAGAGTGTCGATCAACGACATCCACCTAGTATCGATTGACACCAAATGGACGGACATGAACCTGTCATGGAACGGTAGGCAACAAAAGAAGAGATTCAGATTGGGAAGAGGTTGAAAGCTAGGAAACTCTATGTTCCAAAACACCTGAGGAGAGAAGCTAACAAAGTTGAACTTGATGGATTTCACAAGAGAGTGAAGAGAGTTCCTAAGGGTATGACTTTTGAGGAAGCCTATTATAAGTACAGACTTGGTAATTTCTTCAGAGAGAGCAGAGAGACAGAAAAGGATATGGAGATATTATTCAACAAGGTATGCCGTAAGCCTAAGAGGACTCTAAAGAAGGAACAAGATCCTGGAAGGTTTCTGATTACATGCTCTATACATAGCCACGATTTACCAAACGCTATCTGCGATACTGGATCTGCAGTAAGCATCATGGCTATAGATACTGCTGAAGTATTAGGATTTAAGATGGAACCTTCAAAAGATAGTTTCACTTTTGTGGATAACTCCAAAGCAAAATCAGCAGGCATGATCAGGAATGTTAAGGTGGAGATAGGGGAATGCACTATTCCTGTGGACTTTCATGTCGTGGAGTTCAAATCAAACAATACATCTTCCCTTCTTTTTGGAAGAGCCTTCATGGCTACAGTGGGGGCAGTTTGTGATCTTAAGAAGAATAAGATGTGCCTGACTAATGTTGATGAAACTGTCTTCTATGATACTGTGGAGAAGAAGAAAACTGAAGAGTTTATTTCATGCATAGAGATGTTTGAAGATCCAGCGCCTACAACAAATGCAATTCGCGAGCCTGCAAAACCAGGACCAGCATCGATCGACATTCAGTTTTCAACATTGGTCGACAGTATGTCTCAAGAATCGATCGATAAGGGAGCTCAAGCATCAATCGACAACTTACAAAATTCAGAACCGAATGGGACTGAAAAGTCTAAGTCTCGGGGAAGGACCAGGACAAAGAAGAAGAAAAAGAGAAAGAGAGAAGATGCAGATTTCCTGTCCCTAATCCCTTCTCAGTGTCAAGAGGAAAGTCTTGAGTGTAGAGTGCGCTGCAGAGGAGGTTCAGTTTCTTTTGCTAAGGTTAGAGTGCTATCTGATCCAAAACTGAGAGACAAAGGGGAAGCGTCTGCAAGAGCTTTCATCAACTGCATCAACCAAATGAGGAAGAGAGACACAGAAACTTATTTTAGAGCAAGTTCACATCCTCATCCAGATTAAATCAGACCTCCAAAAGTCAAGCTCATGACTAAAACTAAGCGTTGAGTGGGAGGCAACCCACTGTTAGGTTTGTTTTAAATTTGGTTTTATCTTCTTATATTACTGATTTTTGTTTTTAATTATTGCAGGTTAAAAAAAAAGAGAACGGTACCCACGATACTGTAGCAACAGTGCCGAGCGACACTGTAGCGAAGACATCGATCGATACTGTAGTAAGCAAATCGATCGACACTGTAGCAGAGTTACTGTAGCAGAATCACTGTAGCGACGCTACTGTAGCAGAGTCACTGTTCATCTGGAAAAAAAAATTATTGGTTTTATATTTATCTATTACTGACTTTTAGTGTTCTATTTTAATGTTTTATGTTAGGTAAAATACACGGGATATAATCAAGGAAGATGAGTTTCCACAAGAATCGACCTATGACTGCGCAGCATTGGTCGACAGAGCATCACTAGCACCGATCGATCACCACTTAACTGTGTTGATTGATAGAGCATTAAGAGTATCGATCACCACTTAACTGTGTTGGTCGACATTCACATCAAAGTTAGGTATACCGTTTTTCCTTGTTAACTGTTGTCCTTATGATTTATTCTCCCACCAATCTTAGGCTGTATAACATTAGTCACAATGTTATTTAAGTATGGGGGGTTATAATAATATCAGGTTTTAGTTAGCTATTTAGAATAGGGACCCGAGTAAACGATTGCCACGATATCGACCGACGAGAACAAGTCGATATCGATCGACATAGCTACATCAGCCACGACCGATGACAACACGTTTACATTGATCGACATCAATTCCGGTCAGGTATATCGTTCTTACTTGTTAAATTATGTCTTTATGATTTATGTTTCACCTTACCACCGACTGTGTTACACTGGCAGTGTAATGTAAGTCTGGAGGAATTACTAACGTTTATCTACTTTATGAGTTTTATCTAAAATGTTTTCAAAAAAGTTTTTATTGAGTCAAGAAGGGGATATAATCTTAATCGATTTATTACTTGTCATCTAACCACTCTTTAGACTAGTCTTAGATTTACTGACTGCAGAAGTACTAGAGATACTAAAGTGGATCAACCTGTCAACTATGTTTACACTTACTGACCTCCAACCTAATACTGACTTGATTCGCTTGTCTTGGGGCTTGGTATACATATGATCGAAATCCTCCTACAAGTTTGGAAGGTAAAAAGTCTGTGTGTTTCTGGTTCCCTTCCTTCTCTCTCTTGGCATCTCAAAGATCTAAGTTTTAAGTTATAAAAGATTGATATGACTTCTTGAGAGGCAGAGGGGTAGGAGTGTCTCATGCGACCCCATTATTCTAAATCTCAAGGATGAACACACATTGTGGAAACGAGGGATAGGTAAATTACCTGTGACCCCATTATTCACTACACTTTGTCAAAATGTATGAGTTACAAATGCAATGTCAATGAGATAGACTAGATGACCTATGTTGGCATCAAAACCTGTTGAAATTGAAACTAATAAAGAGATTCAGAGAAGAGAGATGAGGGAAGAAAGGGAACAGAGAAGACTACCTGTGTGTTCAGAAATTTGTTTGAGTTGTCCATGTGTCCTTTGATCGATACTCCCAAGGTAAAACCTACACTTTTATTTTTAAGCAAGAAATGAGGTTAGTAGAGGGGATTGTCAGACATGATCTGTTAGGTTGTGGAACTAGTGGAATTTGGTTGCTATAATAGGATATTGTATAATGTGCTTCTAAGGTTAGGATGTTTAATGATTTGGTTTGCACTACAAGAGAGATGATGAACTGAGTTTTTAAAATCCTTTGAGTCCCTGCTGCTTTCAAACTTCTTTCAGAGAGACTGTCCGTTGGTTTTGCTTGAGGACAAGCAAAAGGATAAGTCTGGGGGAGTTGATATACCATGGATTTTACCCAGTTCTACCCATGGTATATAAGTGTTATATATACTATTTATTATGTATTAGAGTCTATTTAGAGTATTTACAGGTTCAGAGACGATTTGGAGATATATGGTGATTTTGGTGTCTTTTGGAGTATTTCGCAGTGCAGAACTGTACAGACATTTCAGATGTTTAGATCTTGATGTAGATCTTCCCACCGTTGGATTTAGCCCATATTTGGACACACGATAGAGCTTTGAGTTAGCTTTCCAATGCCACCGGTTTGAGGTCAATCCGCATCCTGTAGCAGACGTTATGCCCGTTTTACTGAAGAGTGATCAGTCTGCCTCGCGAGAGGAGGATTGTATGTCGATCGATGCAGCACACTGCATGTCGATCGACAGGGACATCAGAATGTGGGCCGAGTATATTTCATGATCGACTGAAGCCCATGAGTCACCACAAAGTTACCAAAATACCCTTGAGAAACCCTATTTATGTTATTTCTAAGCCACTGTTGACGGTTACGCTTTCTACGCTTTCTTTTGATTCATTGTTCTTAGTTTAGGAGATAAGAGAGGAACTCCTTCAGAGTCCTCTTGGAACACCTTTGGTTTTTATATCTATTCTATTGCATTTTCATCTACTCATCTATGATTTTTGTGACAACTATCATGTCTGAGTAGATCCACCTGTTAGGTTTAGGGTTCAGATAGGTTATGAAGGATTAGCCCAAAATATAGAATTGCTAAGTTTTGATATTAATCATTGAGACTGTTCTTGATGCTTGTTCTTGAGTAATTAACTTGAACTTGATCATAGAATCATTAGGCACAAGTGAGAGCTTGGTCTCTTATCTGACTTGTCTTCTCTGAGCTAGGATTGCTAGATAACAGCGAGATCTGGTTTAGAAACCCTAGTGAACATATATTCAACCCACGCATTAAGCTTACTAGAAGCGCGTCAATCGTTATCCCTATTGAATAATCGATCGACGGAGTGAAAGGTGTATCGATCGATACTCCTATAAAGTCATCGATCGACACTTTCTAATTGATCATCCCGACAGGTGAGATCATTGGATCTAGTAATAGATAACCTATACAACGAGAGTTGATCTGTTATTCTTATAGTTGAGTTCTATAATATCATAATTTAGTATCTATATCATCATAATTCCAGCCTGAATAGAAACCCTAGATCTAGCTACCATCATTCCATCAAAAAACTCTTGGTTACATAAGAACAACTGCCTTGTTCACTTTTCTTTCATTTATTTATTGCATTAATATTTATTGCTTTATAACTATTTGCATAGTTAAATCTTAATATCTATAGTTTAGTGTGTGCCCTAGCTCTCTGTGGATTTGATCCCTAAGTACTACAATCGAACCTCTTATTTGAGAGAGGAAGATCACTTGTTAGGGTAATTTGAGTGATATCATCTAGCACTTTTGTATATGGATGATCCTTCGGTTACTATCTTGTATGCGGATACACACATGATTGATATTGAAACTAGACTTGAAGGACAAGCGATTTTTATGACCTTCGTGTATGGTAACCATGTAGTTAGACATCGGGACCAAGATTAGGAACGATTTTCACGCATGAGTACAACACGTAGCAAATTTATAATTGGAGATTTTAATTAAATCACCGGAAACCATGAGAAGAGGGGAGGAAGGCGTCGTTTAGAGAGCTCTTTTCTCCCTTTCCGAACCATGTTAGACAATTGTGGGATGCTTGATTTCCCATATAAAGGAAATTCTATCTCGTGGGTGGGAAAAAGAAGATCCGGAAAAGTCAAATGTAAGCTCGATAGAGCAGTGGCGAATGAAAAATGACACGCTTTATTTACTCACTCTGCTGTGGAATTCCTACAACTATGGGGATCGGACCACAGACCAGTCCTAGCACGAATTCAGTCGCATGTTAGGAGGGCAAGAAAGAATTTCCGTTTCGACAAGAGCTGGACCGGAAAGCCGGGATTCAAAGAAGCGGTTGTCTCGGGATGGGGACAATTTGATGAAATTCCAATGAGGAATTTTCACCAAAAGGCTACCTCATGTCGAAATAAAATTAGCTCCGGGAGAAAACAAAACCCTACAAATTCTGCTTTATTGATTAAGGATTTAAAAAATAAGATAGACTTGACCCAAGATGATGATTCCACTACATCAGAAGAACTAGAAGATTTGAGAAGACAACTTATTTTGGCATTTCGAGAAGAAAACTCTTTTTGGGAACAAAAAAGCAGGGACCAATAGCACAGAGATGGGGACAGAAACACAAAATTTCATCATGCCACTACGAAACAACGAAGAGCCCAGGATCAGATAATTAGTATAAAATATAAACATGGGAAGCAGGTAGAGAGTGAAATCGAGGTGGAACGTGGCCGTCCAATACTTCGAGATCTCTTCTCTACCTCTTCGCCGACAGAGCTAGATGTCCCTCCGATTTATCTCGGCCAAGGTATCTAGTACCGACAATAGATTACTCTTAGAGGAACCGTCGGAGCTGGAAATTAGAAGAGCTCTCTTTGATATCAACCCGGACAAAGCACCCGGCCCAGATAGTATGACTAGTAGACTATATCAGAAGTTCTGGCGGGAGATGCGGCAAGATATTATTAGCCTTGTCCGAGATTTCTTTGCAACGGGCAACTTCGATCCATTACTGAACCAGACAAACATCTGCCTTATCCCGAAAAAGAAGAAACCCCGAGAAATGACTGAGTTCAGACCCATTAGCCTCTGTAATGTCAATTATAAGATTATATCCAAACTTCTATGCAAGAGACTTAAGAGAGTTATCCCGCGATTGATCTCGGAGACACAATCTGCCTTCGTGGCAAAAAGGTTGATTATTGACAACATTTTGATAGCACAAGAAAACTTCCACGCCTTACGGACGAACCAAAGATGCAGGGAAGACTTCATGGCTATCAAAACAGATATGAGTAAGCTTACGATAGAGTGGAGTGGAACTTCCTATCAGCTTTGATGTTGAAGATGGGCTTTGATGAAAGACTGGTTGACCTCATTATGTGTTGTGTAACGTCAGTCTCATATCAAGTCTTAGTCAATGGGCAACCAAGAGGGCGGATCCTACCAAGGAGAGGGTTAAGACAGGGAGACCATCTATCCCCTTTTCTATTTATCTTATGCACAATGGAGCGAAGGCAGAGAAGAAGATTGTTGGGCTTCGTGTTGCTAGAGCGAGCCCAAGGATCTCTCACCTTCTTTTCGCAGATGACAAATTTTTCTTCTGTAAGGCGGAATTAAGCCAATGCAAAGAGATCATGGACATTCTAGATATATATGGGAAGGCATCAGGACAACGACTAAATGCGTCAAAATCATCGATGTTCTTTGGAAATCGAGTGGAGTGGTCTCGGAAACAAGGCATAAAAGATTTTTTAGGTTTTTCTACAGAAGGTGGCATGGGGATGTACCTTGGATTACCAGAGCATATAGGTGGCTCAAAGATGAAAGTGTTCTCTTTTGTACGAGATCGTTTCAACGGGAGAGTCAACACCTGGTCATCAAAACTCCTTTCCAAAGGAGAAAAAGAAGTTCAAATTAAATTTGTGGTTCAAGCAGTTCCGACTTGTGTGATGTCGTGTTACTTGCTTCCACAAGGCATTACCGATAAACTACGGAGCACAACGTCAAATTTTTGGTGGAGCTCAAAACAAAACAGCAGAGGCTTACATTGGATCGCATGGGACGAGATCTGTACTGTTGTGGTCACCCAAGCTGAGGTTCCCCAAGTTCATAAGGGTCCGACTACCAGGTAAGGTGCGAGGAACTTAAGAAATGGTTTTACCAAGGCTGTCCAAGAGATGATTGATCAAGGCCTCAAACAGCTACTGATCCAAGAGATGTCTTGGTTAAAGATTGAAGATCAACCCGGCTCCAAAGAGGTTCAAGACCAGCCTGGTCCGATTCAGTTCTCTTCCATCGTCCATAACCGAACTGGCCTGATCATTTCCACATTCGACCTCGGTTCAGAATCAATCTCCAATCCAACCAATTTGCTTCCGGTTCAGAGATATAGCCGACCACCAAAGTAAGTAGTATGTGTTGTACTCTTTTTCCTTCATCGGGTTTTGTCCCACTGGGTTTTCCCGATAATGTTTTAATGAGGCAACATGCAAGCATACTATGAGCTTTGGTTTAGGCATCTCAATCAGCAACCGGTTTACTGTTTTGATTTAATTTTATTTTGGTTTAGATTTTGGGCATTTGTCAGCCTTTTCATTTTGTTTGAGAGTTAGCCCTTTTGTTTAGGCCCATTTTATCTTTGAGAGTTCAATGAGGAAGACTATATATTCCCTTGTAGTTGGCGATTTTTGCCTTCAGTTTTTATGAAAGTTTTTAGTTTGCAAGAGCAAATAAATCCTAAGTCTTTCTAGTTGTGAGAAACACTTGAGAGCAGCCAGGATCTTATCAAGCCTTTATCACCAAGCTTGTGGCGATTCATCACTCCATCATCATCCATCGATTTTCCTTGAGAGAGACTTCAGTCCAGCAAGAAAATCCCACATCTATTCATCTCCCATCCACTGTTCTGGTTGAGAGAGACTTCAGTCCAGCAACTTGAATCCATCCACCATCTCTCTATCCTTGTTCTTGATTTTTATTTCATTTTGTTTCAGCTTTCATATCATTTATTCTGCATCTGAAAATCTCATAAAAATCATATTTGCTTTTGTTCTTATTTTTTCTTATTAGTTTACTTTCTGTTCTTCATTTTAAACTCATAAGAAAACTCATAAAAATCTCTCTTTGTTTCAGGTACAAATCAAGCACCATCTTTCTCTCCATCCAGCCGCCCACTCTCTCTCTAATCCAACCATCCGGCCAGTTTGGGTTCTTGCCCACAACATTTTGGTATCAGAGCTTAAGGCTCCTGAAAACTTTGGTTGATTCTACCCTCTTCTGTTTGTTCATCATTTTTGTTATTGTCCTCATATTTCTTATTGCATCAAAAAGTCAAAAAAAATTGTTGCATTGTGTTCTTGGTGTTCTTGCTTGTTCATCATTGTTCTTGCTGCATTTTTGTTAGATCTTTTTGTGCATTCATTTTGTCATTCAACCTGTTTGTGCTCTTGGTCGATTTTTACCTTCCATTTTTGGAGGTTGAATTGATTATTTGCATTAATTTGGTTTGCAATTGCATAAAATCATATAGATTGATTAGTTTGCATTCATTTTTGATTGGCATTTCATTTAATTAGATCTTGCATTCATTTTTAATTTGTCAATCATCTTTTATTTCTTGATTTGCATTTATTTTCCAATCTTCTTTCTTTTTAAAAAACTTTTCGATTTTAAATCTTTTAAACTTAAAAAAAAAAAGATTCTTACTTTCCTTTTTTATAAAATTTCGAATTTACTTTTCTTAAATCAAAATAAAAAGAGGATTTTCATTCATTGTTTGCATTTAGTTTTGATTCAATCTCATTTAAGTTTCATTCCATCTTTTAATTTCTTTAAGTCCTTTTCTTTTACTTTGCCAAATCCTTTTGCATTTGATCTTTTTTTCTCTCTTAGTTCCAGGAGATATGGGAGACCTAAATGGTGCAGCTGAGATCAACGCCCAACTCCAAGCCTTGCAGGCCAGACAAGCTCAGCTCGCAGAAACCCTTAACGCCTTGACTGCGCAAATGAATCTCATGGGTCAGGGAAACCAAAACCAACCCAATGGCCAGCCGACCGCTGATAGTGCTCAAATTACCCAGTAGAGCTTACTCTCTCAAATAAGAGGTACAGCTGTAGTACTTAGGGATCGAATCACGAGGAGCTAGGGAACCAATTAAATAAAACCTACTAATCAATCCTAGGCAAGATTGGTTTATATGATAGAAATGAAAATAACAAATCCTAAAATGAGCAAAGCAGTTGCTCTAACTAACAATATGAAGGGTTGCTTAAATGGGATAAAGAGTGGTAGACATAGGATTTCTATTCAGGAATAGAGATTATAATCTCTATAAATGCTTTAATAAGTTGCTTGCATGATACTATAGATCTCAGCCGCTTAACATATGTGAATGAATCACTGGTTAAAATATCTAGATCTCTGGCCACACCTTTCGCATGATGACACAGAAAAAGAGTCGGTCGATATCCTTTTGAGATATCGAGCGATACACCTTTCGCGGAGCCGATCGATTTACCAGTAGGGTATCGATCGACGGCTTCTAGATCTGCCTAGGCGCGAACCGAATATGACCGCGAGGTCTTAAGGAGGAACTGTCGTTCTTCTCAACGGGAAACAGGCATCGCTCAAATGGATAATTCAAGATAATCTAAGATCCTAGTGATCTATGTTCTAGTTAGCTACTCTAAAACAAGCATAGGGTACAATCCATTTGATGAGTATCACAACTTAGCAATTATAGCTTGGGGCTAATCCCTCAAACCTATTTAAACCCTAGATCTAACAAGTAGACTACTCAGACATAGCTAAGCAATTCATAACAATAGATAGATGAAAGAATTGCATAGATAGAATAAAGTAGAAAAACAAAAGGAGATGAGAAATCTCTCCAATCTCTCTCAAACAAGTAAAACTCTAGTCTCTCTCTCACACTCTCTGCTTTGGTTGTGAAAAGCTTCAAGCTTCAAAGGGTTTCTAAACTTGCCGTCAAAAGCACTTAGCATGAGTATTTAAGCATTTCCATTAGGTTAAAAACTCGTCAGGGGCAATCTCGTAATTTGGTGAAGTCTTGGTGAAGTAGTCGGCTAAACCATTTCGTCCTCGATATCGATCGACAACACTAAATGTGTATCGATCGATTATAATCTTCTAGTACGCAGATCTTCTCAGCTACATCGATCGACAACTCATGATGAGTATCGATCGATTGTAATCGCAATGTTGACTTCCGACTTAATCTTGAATGGTCAACTCGGGTGTATCATCTCTTGTACTCCAAAATGCTCCAAAAACATCACTTTCTCACAAAATGCTCCTGAACCTGAAAACATACCTAACAGGCTAGAAAACAGATTAAATATATAATAAAACACTAGTATACCGTGGTTAAAAACGGGTAAAATCCATGGTATTTCAACTCCCCAGACTTACTCCTTTGCTTGTCCTCAAGCAAAAACAGTAGTCTTTGGAAAAGGTTTGGAAATAGCAGGAACTCAAGGATTCAATATATTGAAGTCATCACTCTATGGGTTTGCAATTCATGTCTAAACATCCTAATCACAGAAGTTCATCATGCCTTATCCTAGCTTAGCAACTAAACTCATCTAGTCAACAACATAGCAATTCTCATCTGACATTCCCCTTTACTAACCTCATTTCTTAACATAAAATAAAGTGCAGGCTTTACCTTGGGAGTATCGATCAAAGAACACATGGATTCAACTCAAACAAGTATCTGAACACACAGGTAGTCTTCTCTGATTCCTTTCTCCCCTCTTCTCTCTTCACTGAATCTCTTATTAGTTTCAATTTCAACAGGTTTCGATGCCACATAGGTCATCTAGTCCATCTCATTGACATTTGCGTTGTAACTCATACATTTTTGACAAAGTGTAGCGAATATTGGGGTCGCAGGAATCACTCCTACCCCTCGTTTCCACAATGTGTGATCATCCTTGAGATTTAGAATATTGGGGTCGCAGGAGACATTCCTATCCCTCTGCTTCTCAAGAAATCATTTCAATCTTTTATAACATAAACTTAGATCTCGAGATGCCGAAGAGAGCGAAGGAAGGGAACACGAAACACACAGACTTTTTACCTTCCAGACTTGTAAGAGGATTCCGATCCAGTGATATCCAAGCCCCAAGACAAGCAAATAAGTCAGTATTAGTGTTGGAGGTCAGCTTTGGTTCCTTCAAACAATCTTAGCTAGTGAATATAGATAGCAAGTTGATCCACTTTAGCATCTTTAGTACTATCTGCAATCAGTAATCTAGAATGGTGCTAAAGAGCGGTTAGACAATCAAATATAAATCCATATCAATGTTCCTATTTAATACTTATGCGAAAATAATTTTGAAAACCAATTTAAATAAAAAAAAACAAAATAAAAAAACACATATTAGTAAACTCCCCCCCCAGACTTAAATTACACTGTCCCAGTGTAACATCCGGTGGTGAGGTAAATAAAATAAAATGTAATAAATATAACAAGTTAGAATGAATAAACCTGATCGACAAGATGTCGATCGATTCGTAGTGGTATACGTCGATCGTTAGTAATGCTCGTGTTGTGTCGAGCGATATGAATGGTGAATGTCGTTCGATGGAATTATCATTCTACTTGGATCTAATAAAAACTGCAAAATATAGTCGAAAAAAATAAAAGCAAAAATGAAAATTAAAAATAAAATAAAATAAAGAAAAAGAAAACCTAATAGTGGGTTGCCTCCCACTCAGCGCTTGGTTATAGTCATTTAGCTTGACTGTGGTAAGTGAGTGACTCATGGGGTGCAGTGAGGGTTTTTGTTTGCTGGTGGGCAAACACTTCCCTCATCTTTGGACTCAGCATCAGTGAAGCTTCTTGTGGCATCACTGATCTTGTCCATCTAGGAGATATTTTTGCTAAATCGGCTTTGATGACTTGCAACCTTCTGACCAAATCTTCTGTGTCTAGCTGATGCTGATAGAAGTTAAATCTAGAATGCTCAGGTAGATCCGCATGTTGGTCTTTGGCGTGCTGGTTCTGAATCTGTTGATCCTTATCTGCCAAAGCGGTGGTATCGATCGACGCTACAATAGGTATGTCGGTCGCTTCGCTGGGATCACTGTCGATCGACTCCGTGTCAGATTTGTCGATCGATTTTGAACGTTGGCCTTGGTACTCAAGATTGCTCTGCATAGTGCGTATCTCATTCTTCAAGAGACCAGTAGCTCTGCAAAGGTTGGTCATTCTTTCATTGAGAGTCTCCTCAATGTTATCACTTCTTTCTATGAGTCTCTCCTCCATATAATTCATGGCTACGTACAGCTTATGTTTGATCTCATCAACTTCTGCTGTGGTGCAAGCTCTCTTCGCTGGTGGTGGTTCGGTGTCGATCGATGTTGGTCGAGGCCTGTCGATCGATGCTTCATTGCTATCCCGTAGATCAATATAAGCCTTAATGATGCTCATATCTCTTTCTAGCTTGTCTAGCTGTCGTGAAAGCGTATCCAGGTATCGCATAATAGGTGAACTTAAAAGATCATGCTTCTCTTCGTACGATTTCATCATATCTTCCAGTTCTGCGAACCTCGTGTCGATCGACGACGAAAGATGTGTGTCGATCGATGGAAAAGTAGCATTCTGAGCTTGGTCATTCTGGCGAATTGTATCCAACTCTTTCTGTAGAAGATCGATCCTCTTGATTAACCATTCGACATTGTTGTTGAGAGGGCTGTAGACGTCTCCAATCCGTGTATTGATGTAAGCAACCTCCCATTAATCTTTCTTAGGTGATGAACGTTCTGGTCGGTCCATGGATGTAGTCTTGCCGATGTCGATCGATGGTACAAGTACTCTGTCGGTCGATACTAGTGGCGTAGCCACTTTCTCAAGCATGGTCAAAATGTTTCCAAGCTCCACTCTTATCCCAGCCACATCATTTTGGAAGTCCTTGTAACTGACATCCAAAGGCTGGAAAGTGTCTTCCACCAATGTGCGCATGTTTGCCTCAAGGTGCGCATGAGCTCTCCATACATCAGTCACCATATCATCCACCTCCTCTCTACGGTAGGGCACTGGTGGTGGTCTGTATGCAAGGTAAGGGCATGTGTGTATTGGAAGTTGTAAGCAACCTCTGTGAAAAAGGGATGCTCTATCCAAAAGTCTCTTTACTTGCTCCTTGGTAACATGGATGATCTCACCATCAACTCCTCTAGCATAGCCAAACTCGTCTCTGTAGACACCATATTCATCCTTAGCTTCCCACTTGAATCTCCTGGATCCATCGGTATTGAAGGCACGTCGTCCAAACTCCAGTCGTCTGTCGGGCGATCGGACTCTTGGTCTGTCGATCGATCCTGGATATCCGCCGTCGATCGACAGTGTTGAAACGATGTCGATCAATTGTGAATGTCGAGGTTGACCGAAGTGTTGAGGAACTGGATCCTCCCTTGTGTTGGTGTTGTGGTTGTCCTGGACGTGATGTAGGATGTCTGGATGGCTACGTTGCTGTGTGAACAGGTTTTCTGGTCCATTGGCAACTTGGAGGATGTCTGCTATGTCCTCTCTAGTTATGTGCAGAACTCTTCCATCCATAGCTCTTGCATAGCCATTTGTGTCCCTGAAAATTCCAAATTCATCAGGTGTTAGTGAAACGTTCCTGATATCATAAGGTTCATGAGATCTCGGTTGAGCTCTGTTGATGGTGTCGATCGATTGGTGTGTGTTGGTGGCGGTCGATGGTGCACGTCTAGCTGCACGGTTGGATCGATTGATCATGTTATTGCAATCTTCCATTGATGAATCTCTGAATGCTGGAAGCTGCTGGGTAGAAGGTGAAAAGTTTTGAATTTTCGTGGCTTGAGTTGTCAACCTTTTATACCCATGTGTTGCCCTAATCGGTGAAATTCTGATTTTGTCCTTTAAGTCGTCCGTGTTAATATCGATCGATATTATACTGGCAATGTCGATCGATGGACGATGTCGTTTTGCTGGATGAAGTAGATAATCGATCGATGATGGGCGTTTGATGTCGGTCGATTGTGGTGCAAATCTGTCATTCTCCAAGTAGATTTCCCAAGCTCTCTCTTCCCAATAGTCTTCATCATATTCTTCACTATGGTCTCCACTTTGGGAAGAGGTGGCTATGTCTACTGCAAAACTCTCATGAAATCCGCTATCTGCCCAACTCCTTATTGAGTAATCATCTTCCTTTCGGTTGGGTGGGATGGCGAAATTCGGGTAGCAATGATCTGGTAGATCGAGTTCATCATCCGGTGGGTCTCTGTCGATCGATGATCCATTGTTGTTGTCGATCTCCTCTGACTTGAATGTGTCGATTGATGACGTCAAAGTACTGTCGATCGATCCCGAGTACTCTGTCTCGTACTCAACTTCACAATGACAAACTGCGATGATACCAGTATCATCTTCCTTTACCACTAATTTGGCTGGTGGTTTTTCAAGCTTGACAGGGTCGTAGTGGATATCTGGATCTATCATAGTCAAGCACATCCTGTTGGTCTTCATGTCACATATGGCTCCTATTGTAGCCATAAATGCTCTTCCAAGTAAGAGGGAAGAGTTCCAATTTAGCTTGATGTCTAGGACATGAAAATCCACAAGGACGATAGCATCACCAATGTGCACCTCTAGGTCTTTGATGAAGCCTCCAGAGTTTCTCTGAGAGTAATCCACGAAAGTAAAGATCTGTGGTGAAGGCTCTACTTGCAGGCCCAGATGGTCTTGTACCACACAGGGTATTGCAAACTTCCCAGGATCACTCTTCTTTAGCAAAGTAATCCTTTTCCTCATCTCTTCTCTGACGTTGTCAAACCTTCTCCTAATGTCAGTTTCAGTCTCCCTTGTTTCTCTGAAGAACATCCACAATCTCTTTGTGAAATAAACCTCCTCGAAAAGTTTTTCCGGTGGGATTCCGATAACTCTTTTAGTGAAACCATCAATCTCCTTTTCATTAGCTTCCCTCTTAAGGTTCTTAGGAATCTTCTCCTTCCGACTCCTTAACCTTCTTCCTTCAGTTCCCTCTGATGTAGGTGTAGTGTCTGAAGGGTTACCAGTGATCTCTGTAGGGTTAGTTTGTGGTTTCGGTGTGTGTCTGAGTGCATGGATTCTGTTGCTGTCTATCGATGGTAGTTGCACTCGGTATATGAGAGGTGCGTGTCGATCGGTAGGTGGAGAATAGGGTCGATCGATACGGTTCTCTTCATTGTGTCGAGCGATGAGTGGCTCGTCTCGTCGGTCGATATCTTCGTAGGTGTGGGTGGGTGGGTACGGATGAGAAGCCGTGAATTCAGCATGTGTCAATATCCTAACCCCGTTGCAGTCTGCAAGCGTATCCGGAAATGACATCGTCGATGTCGATCGATGTGGACTAGTTGGTGTCGATCGACACCATTGCGATCCACCGAGACTTAGCGAACTTTCTACTTCAAAGTCTCCTTCTTGTAGCTTCTCCTGTTTCACCACTTGCCAGAAATCATCATCTATGATAGCATTGACGTGGTGTTTCCTATTTCCTTCCCCTACTTCCTTAGAAGTTCCAATCCTCCTGATAGAGTCTTCAGTCTGGACAATCTGTGTCTCAAGTTTCTTAACTTGAGTGCAGATGGTATCTATCCTCGTGGTCAGATTGTTAAAGACAGAATCAATCTTCCCATTGAAGTCTACTGTAAGCTTCTGCTGACCTTCCAGAACTCTATCAATCATGGCATCAAACTTACTCTCCTGGGTGGGTGGGTGGTGGGTTTTTGGTAAGCTGAGTTGCCGTAGTTCCTTGTGTTGGTGAAGGGTTTCTGATACTGTGAACTCTGGTTGTAGTTACTCTTCTGACCACTGCCAAAGAAGTTTCTGTTTCCACTCTGGTTTCCATATCTCTGAAATCCAGTACCTTCAATGTAGTTCACATCTTCCTCTGTATCATCCTCTCTAGCCTCTCCTTCTTCAGCTGAGCAGACTGGTTGTCCCAGAAATGCGTGTAAAGCATCTATCTTGGCTCTGACTTCATTCATCTGGTCTTCACCGATGACTGCAACCGATTTCTTCTTGTCAGAGTCAGTGTTCTTGGTGCTGCTGCTGTTGGCTAGGTTCTCAATAAGTCTCACAGCCTTTATTGGATTACTAGTGTTGAAGTTCCCCTCACTAGCAGTATCAAGAGCCATCTGATACCTTAAGGCGATACCTCTGTAAAAAGTGCTTAACAGCTGCACTTCATTGAATCCATGGTGTGGACAGTCTCGCTGGAAGAACTTAAATCTGATCCACGCGTCTTTAAAAGTCTCACTAGGCTTTTGCGCGAAAGTGGCTATTTTGCTCCTTAAGTCTTCAGCGCGTGCCTCATCAAAGAAATTACGCAGGAAGGCGTTCTTGATGTCGGCCCAGGATGTCAGTGATCCTGTAGGTAGCTGCTTGAGCCAGTGCGAAGCTTCTCCAATAAGTGAGTATTTAAAGAGCTTGCAGAGTAGGTAGTCCTCGGGGACTCCATCCATATGAATAGCAGCGATAAGATCCTCGAACCTCTCCAGATGGTTCATAGGATGCTCGTGTGATTGCCCAGAAAAAGGTATCTGAGACACGAGAGAGTAGTACTGAGGCTTGAGCTCGAAGTTCGGCTTCTAAATCTATGGAAGTCGAATAGCTGATCTGTTGGTGTAGTACTCGTCTGGACGGTTATAGTCTGCCAACGATCGTGTTTGAGCTTCTCCTGTAGCCTCAGTTTCAGTTTCAGGGATTATGTTTCCCTGTGCATCTAGCTTTTGACCTGTTGCATTACGCAGATGATCATCTTGGTCATACAGGTTTCCATTCTCGCCCTGCGTGAGAATGACAATCGCGACCATGCTTCACGGAGTAGTGTCGATCGATATACGGTTAGAAGTATCGATCGATGTTGATCGATGAACGGTATCGGTCGACGGTGCTGTCTGAGTGTCGGTCGACTGTTGAACGTGAGTATCAGTCGACGGTAATGCGGTTCTGTCGATCGATGCGGAGCGTAGGTCTTTGCGGATTGAGCGTTACAAGTGTGCAGGATCCTCTGAGAATAATAGTTGATTTCCCTTGTTGCTTCTGGTACTGCTGGGCATGTACCTGAAAAGACAAGAAAAATTTAAATAAGAAAGGGGGGGGGGGGTAAAAGAAAAACCTAAGATTAATAAGATTAAATCTAATGGCGATCAAAGCTCCCCGGCATCGGCGCCAAATTTGATAGTGCTCAAATTACCCAGTAGAGCTTACTCTCTCAAATAAGAGGTACAGCTGTAGTACTTAGGGATCGAATCACGAGGAGCTAGGGAACCAATTAAATAAAACCTACTAATCAATCCTAGGCAAGGTTGGTTTATATGATAGAAATGAAAATAACAAATCCTAAAATGAGCAAAGCAGTTGCTCTAACTAACAATATGAAGGGTTGTTTAAATGAGATAAAGAGTGCTAGACATAGGGTTTCTATTCAGGAATTGAGATTATAATCTCTATAAATGCTTTAATAAGTTGCTTGCATGATACTATAGATCTCAGCCGCTTAACATATGTGAATGAATCGCTGGTTAAAATATCTAGATCTCTGGCCACACCTTTCGCATGATGACACAGAAAAAGAATCGGTCGATATCCTTTTGAGATATCGAGCGATACACCTTTCGCGGCGCCGATCGATTTACCAGTAGGGTATCGATCGACGGCTTCTAGATCTGCCTAGGCATGAACCGAATATGACCGCGAGGTCTCAAGGAGGAACTGTCGTTCTTCTCAACGGGAAACAGGCATCGCTCAAATGGATAATTCAAGATAATCTAAGATCCTAGTGATTTATGCTCTAGTTAGCTACTGTAAAACAAGCATAGGGTACAATCCATTTGATGAGTATCACAACTTAGCAATTATAGCTTGGGGCTAATCCCTCAAACCTATTTAAACCCTAGATCTAACAAGTAGACTACTCAGACATAGCTAAGCAATTCATAACAATAGATAGATGAAAGAATTTCATAGATAGAATAAAGTAGAAATACAAAAGGAGATGAGAAATCTCTCCAATCTCTCTCAAACAAGTAAAACTCTAGTCTCTCTCTCACACTCTCTGCTTTGGTTGTGAAAAGCTTCAAGCTTCAAAGGATTTCTAAGCTTGCCGTCAAAAGCACTTAGCAGGAGTATTCAAGCATTTCCATTAGGTTAAAAACTCGTCAGGGGCAATCTCGTAATTTGGTGAAGTCTTGGTGAAGTAGTCGACTAAACCATTTCGTCCTCGATATCGATCGACAACACTAAATGTGTATCGATCGATTATAATCTTCTAGTACGCGGATCTTATCAGCTACATCGATCGACAACTCAGGATGAGTATCGATCGATTGTAATCGCAATGTTGACTTCCGACTTAGTCTTGAATGGTCAACTCGGATGTATCATCTCTTGTACTCCAAAATGCTCCAAAAACATCACTTTCTCACAAAATGCTCATGAACCTGAAAACATACCTAACAGACTAGAAAACAGATTAAATATATAATAAAACACTAGTATACCATGGTTAAAAACGGGTAAAATCCATGGTATATCAGCCGCAAGAAGGTTTGGTCCTTACCTCAACCAGCCGCAGTCCGAGTCGGAGGAAGATGAGTCTGAGGAAAAACCACCAGATCGTGGAGGTGCTAAGCAAGCCGCTCGAGGTGGGAGACGTGAGTATCGATCCAAGGAGATGGAAGTTCGATCCTCCCTTACCAAAGGCGGGACGGAAGCCCTAACCGGAGGAGAGGTCGAGACCGGAACGATGATGCGGCCTTCCAAGGAGGCAAGGACATCAAACTGAAGCCACCAACGTTCGCGGGAAAGGTCGATCCGGACGCTTACATCACATGGGAGAAACGCATGGAATATATATTTGAGTACTATAAGTACTCCGAGGCAAAGAAGATAGCTCTAGCTGTGGCCCAGCTTACTGATAATGCTCTATCTTGGTGGGATCGAGATGTTGCTAAGTCCGGTCCAATATGGAGAGCCCAAAACTGGATTGAGATGCGAACTAAACTCCGAGCGAGGTACATTCCATCACATTATCCTAGAGATTTACTAAAACGTGTTTGTAAGTTATCTCAGGGAACTAAGTCCGTGGAGGAGTACTTTGAAGAGTTTGAGGCCCTAAGGAACCGATTGGAAGTGGACGAGTCTGAGGCATCCATGATGTCTCAGTTCTTGGAGGGGCTGAACGATCGGATTGCACGGAAGGTGGAGCGCCAGCCGTATGAGGACTTCAACGACCTCTTTCACTATGCCGTCCAGGCTGAGAACCATATCAAGAGAAAGAATGCGGCCACTAGCCGAAGCAAACCTGCGTGGTCTCAACCAGGTTCCAAAGGTCCTGAAAGAAACAAATCCATAGAAGTGGAGAACCGGTTCAAGAAGAACCAAGCTGACACAACTAAAGCCGGTTCATCTGACCAAGTTAAGGGTCAAGTTCAAAATCAGAGAACCCGTGATATTACTTGTTTTAAGTGTCAGGGAAAGGGACATTACGCTAGGGATTGCCCAAACAAGCGTGTGATGGTCCTTAAGGCCGATGGTGAGTACGAGTCGCAGGATGAGGCCGAGTTGGAGATGGTTGGATCTGGTGACGAGATAATAGACTATGCTGACACTGGAGAGTTACTTGTGACCAGACGATCCCTCAGTGCCCTCTTTGATCCTGAAACCATACAAAGAGAAAACATCTTTCACACAAGATGTACTGTGGAACAAAAGGTATGTAGCCTAATCATTGATGGTGGTTCTTGTACTAATGTGGCTAGTAAGTATCTTGTTGATAAGCTAGGTTTGGTCAAGACGCCCCATCCTAGACCATACAGGCTCAAGTGGCTTAATGATGAGACCGAGCTTAAAATAGCCGAACAAGTTGTTGTGTCTTTTAGCATTGGTAAGGACCACGACCAGGTGAAGTGTGATGTAGTCCTCATGCAAGCCGGCCATATTCTCCTAGGGATGCCGTGGAAATTTGACAAAGAGACCATCCATCATGGCCGGACCAACATCTACAGCTTCAACCACAACAACAAGAAGCATAGCCTAGCACCACTCAGTCCACAAGATATTTATGCTATGCAAAAGGCAATGGACCAGTCCAGCAAGGTAAGTAAGACTAACCTTTATATCACTTCTGGTCAAGTGCTTAAATCTTTACATCATGAGACGCAGGTGCTACTAATGATCTTTAAGGAAGGTTGTTTTGCAGGTTTTGAGGTCCAAGACGTACCAGCTGAGGTACAAGTCCTTATGGACCAGTACAAGGACGTCTTTCCTGATGAGATACCAGCCGGTTTACCCTCCATCCGCGGAATAGAACATCAGATTGACTTTGTACCAGGCGCGCCCTTACCAAACCGAGCTACATACCGAGTTAATTCCGAGGAGGCCAAGGAGCTGGAGAGGCAGGTCCAAGACCTTATGGACAAGGGCTACATTCGTGAGAACCTTAGTCCATGTGCGGTTCCGGTCCTGCTAGTGCCAAAGAAAGATGGCACATGGCGCATGTGTGTGGACTGCTGAGCCATCAACTACATAACCATCAAATATCGGCACCCTATTCCTAGACTTGATGATATGTTGGATGAACTAAGTGGTTCTACTGTGTTTTCTAAGATTGACCTTATGAGTGGATACCACCAAGTCCGAATGAAGGAAGGTGATGAGTGGAAAACCGCCTTCAAAACGAAGCAAAGTTTGTATGAGTGGCTTGTGATGCCATTTGGCCTTACCAACGCCCCTAGCACTTTCATGAGGCTTATGAACGAGGTTCTAAGGCCTTTCATCAGTAAGTTTGTGGTTGTTTACTTTGATGATATCTTGATTTACAGTCAGTGCTTATCGGACCACCTTGACCATTTAGAACAGGTGCTAAAGGCTTTGAGGCAAGAAGGGCTCTATGCCAATCTCAAGAAGTGTGTATTTTGTACTGACCAGTTAGTATTCTTAGGCTTTGTTGTGAGTTCACAGGGATTGAAGGTCGATGAAGAGAAGATCAAGGCGATACAAGATTGGCCCACCCCGACCACGATTGGACATGTCCGCAGTTTCCATGGTCTGGCCAGTTTTTATGGAAGGTTTGTCAAGGATTTCAGTACCATTGCTGCTCCCATGACATCTGTGATCAAGAAGAATGTATCCTTTACTTGGGGACCTGCCCAAGAAGAGTCTTTTAATCAACTTAAATATAGTTTAACTCATGCACCAGTCCTTACTCTGCCTAACTTCGATAAAACTTTTGAGATTTGAGTGTGATGCATCATGTACGGGCATAGGAACTGTGCTTACTCAAGGTGGCCGACCTGTAGCCTTCTTCAGTGAGAAATTGAGTGGAGCTGCCCTCAACTATCCTACCTACGACAAAGAGCTCTATGCTCTCGTGAGGTCTCTCGAAACTTGGCAACATTATCTTTTGTCTAAGGAGTTTGTTATTCATACAGATCATGAAACCCTTAAACACTTGAGAGGCCAAACCACACTCAAGAAGAGGCATGCTAGGTGGTTAGAATTCGTGGAGACATTTCCCTATGTCATCAAGTACAAGAAGGGAAAGGACAACGTAGTGGCCGACGCCCTTTCTAGACGCCACACTCTCATCACTACAATGGAGGCTAAGATTTTGGGTTTTGAACATATTAAACTTGCTTATGCTACTGACCCTGATTTTTCAGAACTCTATGCTAGTACCACCAGAGGTGTTGTAGGTCCGTTCTACCAGCATGATGGGTTCCTATTCAAGGAGAAGAGGCTTTGCATTCCTCAAGGAACCATGCGAGATTTACTGACCAGGGAGGCACATAGTGGCGGCATGATGGGACACTTTGGCCGGACCAAGACTCTAGATGTTCTCACTGACCACTTCTACTGGCCGAGAATGAGACGCTATGTCGAGAACCTATGCGCCAAATGCACTGTCTGCATAAAGGCTAAGTCCCGATCTCATCCTTATGGTTTACATATGCCTTTACCTATCCCTAACGCACCATGGGTGTACATTTCTATGGACTTTGTTCTGGCTTCCCAAGATAGAAAACAAAGATTCCATTTTTGTTGTTGTAGACAGGTTCTCCAAGATGGTACATTTCATACCTTGTGACAAGTCTAATGATGCTAGCCAAACCGCCAATTTGTTCTTCAAGGAAGTGGTGCGCCTACATGGAGTGCCCATGACCATTGTGTCCGACCGTGATACCAAGTTCCTTAGCCATTTCTGGCGGACACTGTGGAAGAAACTTGGTACTAAACTCCTTTTCTCCACCACTTGCCACCCAAAAACCGATGGGCAAACCGAGGTAGTAAATCGTACTCTCTCTCAGCTGTTGAGAGCTACGGTCGGTAAGAATTTAAGAAATTGGTTAAGTTGCTTGCTTTTCATTGAATTTGCTTATAAACATGTCAAGCATTCTATCACTAACCAATCCCTTTTTGAGGTTGTTTATGGCTTTAACCCAGAGATTCCGTTAGACTTGCCACCGGACATGCAAGTTAGTCAAAGCAGTGCGGACAGGGCTGAGTTTGTCAAGAGTATGCACCAGCAGGTTCAGAAAACCCTTGAGACTAAGGCTGAGAAGAACCGGGTCAAGCTCAAACGCGGCCGCAAGGAGGTTATCTTTCAACCGGGTGATTGGGTCTGGCTTCACATGCGTCCGGAAAGGTTTCCTGCAGAAAGAAAATCCAAGTTGGCGCCTAGAAGTGATGGTCCATTCCGGGTATTAGAGAAGATCAACGACAATGCCTACAAGCTCGAGCTACCAGGAAAGTTCAAGGTGTCCCCAACGTTCAATGTTTCTGATTTGGCTCCCTATCTTGAAGATGATGAAGAAGTTCTGAGGACAGAACCTTCTCAAGGGAGAGGGGATGTTGTGGTCACCCAAGCTGAGGTTCCCCAAGTTCAAAGGGTCCAACTACCAGGTCAGGTGCGAGGAACTTAAGAAATGGTTTTACCAAGGCTGTCCAAGAGATGATTGATCAAGGCCTCAAACAGCTACTGATCCAAGAGATGTCTGGGTTAAAAATTGAAGATCCAAC
Source organism: Raphanus raphanistrum x Raphanus sativus (assembly GCA_019705995.1). Classification (NCBI taxonomy): domain Eukaryota; kingdom Viridiplantae; phylum Streptophyta; class Magnoliopsida; order Brassicales; family Brassicaceae; genus Raphanus; species Raphanus raphanistrum x Raphanus sativus. The sequence goes on along the minus strand of CM034036.1, from coordinate 22,857,361 downwards.
CGGCTCCAAAGAGGTTCAAGACCAGCCTGGTCCGATTCAGTTCTCTACCATCGTTCATAACCGAACCGGCCTGATCATTTCCACATTCGACCTCGGTTCAGAATCAACCTCCAATCCAACCAACCAATTTGCTTCCGGTTCAGAGATATAGCCGACCACCCAAGTAAGTAGTATGTGTTGTACTCTTTTTCCTTCATCGGGTTTTGTCCCACTAGGTTTTCCCGATAAGGTTTTAATGAGGCAACATGCAAGCATACTACGAGCTTTGGTTTAGGCATCTCAATCAGCAACCGGTTTACTGTTTTGATTTAATTTTATTTTGGTTTTAACTTTGGGCATTTGTCAGCCTTTTCATGTTGTTTGAGAGTTGGCCCTTTTGTTTAGGCCCATTTTATCTTTGAGAGTTCAATGAGGGAGACTATATATTCCCTTGTAGTTGGCGATTTTTGCCTTCGGTTTTTAGTTTGCAAGAGCAAATAAACCCTAAGTGTTTCTATTTGTGAGAAACACTTGAGAGCAGCCAGGATCTTATCAAGCCTTCATCACCAAGCTTGTGGCGATTCATCACTCCATCATCACCCATCGATTTGCCTTGAGAGAGACTTCAGTCCAGCAAGCAAATCCCACATCTATCCATCTCCCATCCACTGTTCTTGTTGAGACAGACTTCAGTCCAGCAGCTTGAATCCATCCACCATCTCTCTATCCTTGTTCTTGATTTTTATTTCATTTTGTTTCAGTTTTCATATCATTTATTATGCATCTGAAAATCTCATAAAAATCATATTTGCTTCTGTTCTTATTTTTTCTTATTAGTTTACTTTCTGTTCTTCATTTTAAACTCATAAGAAAACTCATAAGAAAACTCATAAAAATCTCTCTTTGTTTCAGGTACAAATCAAGCACCATCTTTCTCTCCATCCAGCCGCCCACTCTCTCTCTCTAATCCAACCATCCGGCCAGTTTGGGTTCTTGCCCACAACATGTACCCCCAAAGATTTGGGGGGACTAGGTTTCCGTGATCTCCATGACTTCAACATAGCGCTTCTTGCTAAACAATTGTGGAGACTAATTCAGTATCCCAACTCCTTACTAGCTCATGTTCTACGAGGAAGATACAATAATGGCACCATCATATGGATGGCGTAGTATTATGACAGCAAAACCTCTACTCATATCGGGATTACGGTAAACAATTGGCACGGGTCGAGATACGAGGGTTTGGAGTGAGTCTTGGGTTCCGGATGTAGACCCCCTGCCACCTAGACCTGCCGATCACATAGTATACAGGCTTCTCCAACTTCTTGTTCAGTCCTTTATTAGGAATGATACCAAGGAGTGGGATATACAGTTGTTACATGATTTTTTTCACCCAGATGATATACCTTTGATACTTGGGCTAACAATTTCTCGCTCTAGTGCCCCGGATGGATATGTTTGGAATCACACAAAGTCTGGAGTTTATTCAGTTAAAACCGGCTATGACCTATTACGATACCAAGTTGAGTCTTACGCAGGGAGTGGTTCTAGAACCAAGTGTCACGAGCCTGCAGAGCAAGGTGTGGAAGATTATGGCCCCAAGTAAGATAAAGCACTTTTGTGGCAGGCTATTTCGGGTTGTGTGGCGACGGCAGAGAAGCTCACGTATAGACACATGGGTACCGATAGGAGTTGTCCTAGATGTGCTGGCCCAGTGGATTCAATTAATCATCTCCTTTTTGAATGCCCTCCTGCCCTTCAGGTATGGGATTTATCGGACTACCCGTCCCTTCCGGGTTACTTCCCGAGTACATCCATCTATCAAAACATGAATTTCATGTTCTGGGAAAGAAAAGAGGTGGCTCCTTTGAGACCACAATTTGATACCTTCCCATGGATCTGTTGGTTCATTTGGAAAGCTAGGAATGACAAACTCAGTAATGGGAAATACATATCTCCCATGGACACTCTCTAACATGCGTCCCTCGAGGCAGAATGTTGGAGGAATGCTAATGAAAAAGAGGAAGAAATCGAGGAAACCGACGATCTTCCTATTACAGAGGTTGAGACAATGCCCCCTTGGATCCCTCGAATCCCTACTTGTCAAATTGATGCATCATGGATCAATAATGGCAACGTTAGTGGTCTAGGATGGAGTCTCAAGGATCAAATGGACATTGAATACTTCGAACTACGGGTGTGCTATAGGAGCCTCTCAGCTCTGCATGCTGAGATGGAGGGCTTACTTTGGGCGGCCTCATGTATGAGAGATAGAGGGATAACCTCGGTTCGGTTCGAGACAGACTGCTCGGACCTAATGGACATGACCACAAACCCGATGGATTGGCCATCATTCACGATAGAGATCGAGATGCTTCAGAAACTACAAGAAGAGTTTGAGGATGTGAGTCTTTCTCATATTCCTCGGAATCGGAATGGCTGTGCAGATGCATTAGCAAAAGAGGTGAGGACTAGAGGATACATATTCTCCTATATATAACAGACCCGGACAGATGGAGAGGCTCCTCGGAGAATCGGCTCGTCTGTTCACCACTTGATCTAGTTTAGATGGGTAGTCGACAAAAAAAAATTAAAATAATATAATATTATTAATATAAACTATAAATTGATTTAAAGCGAATCTTGACTCTGGACAGATGCACAAGTAGAAAAAACGAAGATGATCACACCAAATGTGAAGACTTTGTCTATACAGCCAGTTTCAGGACGTTGGTGTTTTACAGATGTTTTTGGTAGGAGAATGAGAGTTTTTCAGGACAAGGGTGGTATAGCACACTGCCAGGATACACTGGCTTAATGGGAGCAAGGAACGTAAGGGCTAGCCTCTCTTCTCTTCATTCAGAGATAGAAGCTTTGATTTTGGGTCACATTTGCAATGGATTGTTTTCAAGTGGTGAAGATGGTTTCGGAACCAGAAGAATGACCAGCTTTTGCAAGTTATTTGGAAGATATCAAGACCCTTCTGGAAAACTTTCTCTGCTCATAGATTATTCATGTATCTCGAACGCAGAACCATAAGGCGGATAGTTTAGCACGAAGTGCAAGGAAAGAACTATCTTTCGTCGTTCACATGGATGCAGAGCCCCACTTTGGTGCAGTCAATATGAGTCTGTTCGTTTTGTTGATGACAAAAAAAAAATTCATTTAAAGCAGAAGTAAATATCAATTAATTATAATATATTAATTTTATAATGATCTATGCCCCTGCATGAGCACGGAAAAAATATCTAGTATGTATTATAAATAGAAACAAAGTAATACAATTATAACATCTTTAACTTCTTTTTTTTTTGGTGAAACCAAATATCTGCAATTTTTAATGTAACAATCTATATTGATCCAGACTGGCAGCTGACTCTAGAGAATCTCCAAAGGCAGAGAGCTGGTACGTTAAACGCCATCCTCTTAAAAATGCTCTTCCAGATGACCATCTATCATCTATAGCGAGAGCGGAATGCAAGACGTCATCACACAAGTGGGATAACAGCAGAGGCCATGCGAGAGAAAATTGATAAGATGATGAGGAACCGTATTTCGTCTTTGAAATACAGAGCTGGACATAAGTATGCAGGGTTGCTACAGAGATGGTTTTCACACACCTCGTAGGAAAGTTTTTTCTATAGTTAGTTTTTCTTAGTTTTCACTTTTTATAGGAAAGTAGCTAAAGCATACATATGATTCTTTTGTAAATGCCAGTTCCCGGAAAGAATAAATATATTTGAAATTTCATTAAAAAAATGTAACAATCTATAAAGGAAACATGGAACTGATGGACATCCATTGCTAACGGAACACTTCAATAATTATGTATTTGGGCCGTTTATAGCCCATCGCATACATAAATGCGCAATCAAAGGTTAGCCAAAACGGACGTGAGATTTTTGCGCAAATGGTGGAAAAGAATGGACCATGCGACCAACAAGCAAAGCATTCTTTGCGGTCATTAATACTTCGTTCCTTCTTCCTTTTGTTTTATCAGTGTCTTAATCCTAATTGATTATTGTTTTGCGACAAAAACACAGAACAAAGTAAAAATAAAGAACTTTTAATTGATTCATAATCTTGTCACGCCTAACTAATTTTGTCATATCTGAACTCAGAAACTTCTACATCAAGCCTTTTTTCTCTTTTAACAATACTTCTACATCACGCTAGCTAGTTTTTCTTTTTATTTTCACGTTTGTTTCCCTTGTTTGAAATAATCATACTTTTAGAATATTATTTGAATTTACGAGGGAAAAATCCGTAAAAACATCCTAGCAAATTTCTTTTTTGATAATTCAGGTATCCGGACTTCTCACTTAGTCCGACTATCCCACCGCGTCCAACCGAAACTGGCGAGGAAGATCCTAAAGGCCAAACGGAAACCATGTTAAATCCGCTGTGGCCGGGGCTCGAACTCGTGATGGCGGGCACATCAGCCGAGGTTCCTTTACCACCAGACCACGAGGCCCGGTTAAAAAGGTGTTTTCACCTCTTTACCGCGAACCCAAGCAATGTAAATAGTCGCTCCCAGCGCGAATCGAACTCTGGTGGCGGAAGTTACAGCTGTAACCCCCTTACCACTAGAGCTGATTCGTTCTGGTGATGAATGTACGGAGCATCGTCAAAAACAAAGAAGAGGAACGTATGCGCGTACCCAACCGACCCGACCGACCAGAGAACACCCAGCCGGACGTCCTGCATCTGAAGGGAGAGTTTATGCTCTGGAGATGGAGGAAACTCCATCCAGTGCCACTTTCGAAACTTCCATAGCAAGCTACCCAAGCTTTTCAGAAGGTTTAAACCTTTCTCACCAAGTTTCCTTTCCTTACAAGTCAAGTCTCGGTTTCTAGAAACATCAGTAGCTTGGACTTCAAGTCTTATTTCGTTAAGCTATTTAATACTCTAATCTTTTAGCTACAAGTTTAATATGCAAACTAATTATTTTGCTCATTTTAAATTACTTATTTTTAAAATTGTTTTCACACTAATGCCAGACTATATTAATTTTAATCAAAAATATTAATAAGTTTCCAATAAAATTTAGAAAATCTCTTAAATTCAAAAACAAATCTTTAGAATTTCAAATTTTGTTTAAATTTTTAAGACTATAAATAATTAAATTTTTATAATATTTTAAAAATTCAGAAAACTCACTAAATTTGAAATTAAAACTGAAACTAATATTATAAAAAAAAATTTAAGATCATCCAAATTTTAGTGAATTTTATTCTTAAAAGTTAAAAAAATTTAAGATCATCCAAATTTTAGTGAATTTTATTCTTAAAAGTTAAAAAAATTTGAATTTTAAAATAATTCAACATTAAAATAGTATGGTTTTGATATTAAAATAATGTTATGGGTTGTAAATGATGTGATGAATATGAACGTCTTAGTCAAAAGAAAAAAGTAATGAATATGAACGTAATGGCATATTTCAAGCTAGTTTGTATGTTTTCCCCGAAAACACCATGTATCCTGTGTATATAAGACCCAATACGTTCCAAAAGATTATTTGATTTTTTGTGATTAGTGACAATTATTTGGTCCGCCAGTTAAAAAAATGTTAAAAAGCAATCTCGAAAGTTTTTATTGTGCCGCCCGTAATCATTTGAATTCCATAAGATCCAACGTCCAGTATTTTTTTCTTCCTTTTTCTCTCGTTTTGTTTTCCTTTTTATTATAGGGTATTTCAAAAAAAAAATTAATATATTAAAATTGAAGTATAATTATTGTATAACCCTAATTTCTTCTTAATATTTACCATGAAATGCCACCGGGCTTTACACAATATCGTTTTATAACTTTGCTAATCTTACCTAATACATTTATGTGTACCTGAACTTAAATAACAAAATCGTGTGAACCTAAAATTCAAGGAGTGAGTTATCTTATGAGGCACATTTTTTATTTTTTTTGTGATAAGACACTTTTTGCTAGTGACACACTTTATCCCTTTCTCTACCTATGTGTTTGTACACAACTACCCTTCTTGTGTGATTAAGAGAAACACAAGTGTAATTAGTTTTTTTTGTTTTATATTACGGTCTCTTTTTGTGGAGACCAATCATGTTTTCTTTGCGGATTTATTAAGGTTGGTGCCTAGGATAAGAGACGCATAACAGCCGTAGGATGAGAAACGATATAAGGGTGAGGGCTGTTGTGTTTGGAGTAAGTAGGTTTGATAATAAATGCACTACATTCTCGGTGTTGTCCGCTTGACGAGCTACAGCTGAGAGGAGGCAAAAAGTGATTTTTTAAAAAGTTTTTTCTCAGATCTCTCGTGACATTGCAATTTAACTCTTATATCCACAAGAATTCTAACTTGCGTCGTAAAATTTGTAATCTTTTAGTGTACTATAAAAGAAACAGGCTTTGAGCGATGGAGGAGCAGTGTTTGGTTTTAAGTGGTGACTGGGTGTGTGGAGATGGAGGAAAATAGGATTTTATCTTGAGAAGCATCGGATGGCCCGTATTGTACCGGTGTACGAGGGTATTGGCTGCGAGGAACTTGAACGAACTCTGCTGCTGGAGTTTAAAGTGGATGAAGCGCGGTTCGGTGTTTCGTTGAGCTACTAGTCAGCAACAAGTTTGGAACTTGCAACTGGGATTAGGACCCCACCGGTTCTGATAACAAGTGATGGGGCTGTGAAGTATTTCTGCCAACATCTGAAAGTGAAAGGTGGGATGAATATGTTTGCTAGGTTTGAAGAGAAACCCAAATTTGTGGACACAGATGTTGTAGATGATTCTGGTATAGGTTTTGTGTCACCAGATGCAGTGAAGTTTTCTTCTGGGTCTTCAAAGAGGGGTTATGTGTCCTATGCTGCTTCAAAGACAAAGGTTATAAACCTTGATGATGATCTTGATTTTGTACAGGAAGTTGAGAAAGTAGAAGGTAGAATAGATGGGGACATGCAGAAAGGAGATAGCATCAAGGGTGTGGATGATAGTGGTTTGAGTTTTGGAACAGACACATAAGGAGATATTGAAGATGATTTGGACGAGATAGAACTACGGCCAAGAGGTTATGACAAGGAGTTTTGGAAGCCCTTATTAGCTGGAGACTATGGCGGTTCCAATGCGGTTAATGTTGTCTTCAGCGAGAATGAGATTGTGGAAGGGCTTAAAAAAAATTTGTCCAAAAACGTACTTTTGTGACACCGGAAGTTGTTTTGACCACTATGTTGAGGTTGGGGGCCAAAGAAGAGGTGAAACTAAAGCAACAACATTGAAGCCGGAGGATTACAATCCTTGGATGGGAGGTGGGAATGAGGCTCCTGCAGGTTGTAATATGAGCGGTCAGCCAACACGTAAGCTCGCTGATATTGACGACGAGGAATTTAACATCCCCCCATGTTCGATGATACAGAATATGATCTCTGAAATCCCCGACATGGATGTGGATGAACATGACGGTCAGATAGCTGTTGGAAAGGTCTTTGGTAGTAAGGAGGATTGTCAGATTTCTTTAGCAATTTATGCAATAAAGAAGTAGTTCAAGTTCATGCAGACAAGGACAAAAGTTGATTCTTTTGTTGTGGAGTGTCCAGATAAGAGGTGTGATTGGCGTGTAACAGCCCATGAAATTAGGGGGTCTGGTTACTATGAGATAAGGAAAGCGCAGCATGAGCATATATGCCCTATAAAATTCAGACAGGGCTACAAGAGTAGAGCAACGTCTCGTATAATTGCAGCTGTGTACAAGGTAAAGTTCGTAAACCCCGTGAAGGCACCAGGAGCTCGTGATTTGCAGAAAATTATGTTGGAGGACCTCTATGTCAATGCATCGTACATGAAGTGCTACAGGGCTAAGGAAAAAGTAATTTTTGGGGGTGTGAGGTTCAGATGAGGACGCCTACTTGAAGTTACCGGAGTATCTTCACATGCTGAAACTGGCCAATCATGGTACAATTACTAATTTGGAGACAGATGTAGACGAAGATGGTGATGAACGTTTTCTCTACTTGTTTCTTACATTTGGTGCTTCGATCAGTGGATTTAGGAAGCCAAGCCATGTTTTGGTGATAGATGGAACACATTTAAGTGGCAAGAACAAATGAGTTCTTTTGACAGCTAGTGAGCAGGATGCTAATTTTCAGATATTTTCTATGGCTTTTGCAGTTGTAAATGAGGATGAGGATGCATGGACATGGTTTTTGCAGAAGGTTGAGAGGATTCTTGGGGATTCTACTAGTCTTGTCATTGTATCTGACAGGGCTGTGGGTATTGCCAATGCAGTGAGTAAGATTATCTACAAGCAAAGCATGGAGCTTACATATTTCATTTGGCAAGAAACGTGAACTCAAAGTTTTCAAGTAAACACTTAGCACAAATGGTGATTGCTGCAGCAATGGCGCATATCCCAGTGATTTCAAGGATCTTTATGGGAAGGTAAGAGCAACTAACAATGCTTTTGGTGTTTATTTGAGAAAAATTGGTACGGCTCGTTGGTCGAGATCAAATTTCCCGGGTGAAAGGTATAACATCATGACTAGCAATATTGCTGAGCAGCTGAACAATGCGTTTTTGGAAGGGAGGGGAGCCAACATTCTTGAGTTGGTAAAGTTCATTCAGAGGATGATGACAAGATGGTTCAGTGCGCGGAGGAAGAAGGCAGAGAAATGCAGAGGTGTTGTGAGTGTGGAAGTGGACAAAGAGATGACAAAGAACATGGCCACTGTTAAAGGAAGCTACGTAAATGCTGTTAATAGCTGGAGTAGTCAGATTTTGGGGAAATTTGGAAGATCAGACAAGGTAATGCTATCTGAGAGAAAGTGTAGTTGTAAGTATTTTGATCATATCAAAATACTTTGCGGGTATGCAATGCTTGCAGCGGACGGGCTTGGAGTGCCTTACGACACATTCTGTGGGCATTGGTACAAGACAACAGTGTGGAGGGAGACATATGCAGGTGTGATCAGTCCATAAGAAGACCCAAGGAATGTTGACATACCTGAGGAAGTTAACAGTATGGTTCTATACCCTCTCATCACAAAAAACAGTCTGGACATCGTCGCAAGGCACGCATGACTTCGACGAGAGAGATACGGGTAAGGCTCCGTTTGGTAGATAGAAGATGTCCAAATCTGAAGTTTGTTGAATGTGTATTGGTATTGTTGTAGGTTCCAAAGAAGAAACTGACGCATAACAGATGTGGGAGGTGTAGAGAAGTTGAACACAATCGCACAAATTGTGTTTGCCCAATATAGGTGTTGCGGTGAAGGAGGGATGGAGAGAAAAAAAACTTTTTTTTGGATCATTGGAAGTTTTTTTTGGAAGACAGACGTTATGTTGCTTCAATGATTTTTTTTTGAGACTTATTAGCTGTTTTTGGAGAACCAGAGTGATTTTGCACATGATTCCCTACTCGGATTTTCTTGTTGTTCATTTTGGAAACTATGCATCAAGAACAAACAATTATGAGAACATGATTCTTTGATGAGCTCATCATTCACACTAGAAAAACTAGAAAACAATTTTGAGAACATGATCCTCTCATGAGCTCATCATCCACTTTAGGATACAAACCAGTTGACTGTGGACGTGGACATGTTTGTTTTGGACATGTTTTGATTTTAGACACTAACATGCAATATTTGTAGATTACTCTTTGGTCCACAGTCCCTAAGTATTGTTAAAAGAGACATCCAATAAGATAAACTCCTTTAGATAATTAAATGAACATTAAGATTTAGAAATTTAATAACTGTAAAAGAGTGGTTCCTAAAACGCAAGCAGGATATGAATAACTAACATATTAGTATATTACATATTGTTGTTCTAAGATAAGGGGGATAGGAAGGATTGATGATACAATGTATTGCATTGTGTCATCTAGTTACAGATTTTGGCATAAAGCCATGCCATTGTTCCAAGTGCAATGGCTGCAACAGCAATGTTTATCATTGGGGACTGTGCCTTGTTCGCAATCAAGGGCAGATTTGGTGACGCTAGAGTATCTGTTGTTTTCAAATTTGAGTTGTCGTCAGACCTACAGCTAGTAGTTTTGGCATCCAGTAACTTTTTCATCTGAAGGAGGGTTTGCTCGATTTGTTTTGTCTGGTTTTTCAGGCGTTGTGTTGTGTACATCTTGAAAGAATCTACATCTTCCTTTTAGCTTGCAATGTTTAGCATTTACCATGTTAATCTCGTCAACAATTGCCTCATCCACTCATTTGAACAAGTGATGTTATGTTTTTCGCTAGAAATGAGAACCAAAAACAGATCCAGTAAATAAAAGCAAGAACTTGCAATAGTCCAGTACATAAAGCATAAAAGGGATTGGGGCATACCTTGATGCCAATTTCGCAACGATAAAACCTTCGAAAGAGATTCTACTTCGTCTGAGCGCCGAATGTAGTCAGTTTTGCTCCACACCAACAACGAGTGGGGATGCCAGATGTTTGTCTCAATGTATGGGACCGAGAGGAAGAAGCGGAGGAGCTCATGTCTAATGTATTTCGTTTGACCAAGAGTAGGAGGATGACCTAGTTTGAGAAGATATTGGATCTCATTAGGAATTCTGTTGTAAAGATACTAAATGGAAGTGAACTTTTCTTTGAGTTCCGACTTTAATAATATTTAACATAAAAAGTGGACACCCCTCTGTGTTTTGTGGATGTGGACACAAAATTTAATCCATGCATATGTTGATTCATGTTTTCATGATACATTTTCATCAATCAGTTGTAAAATACAGACAGCATCAAAACTAGAAACACTTGACACACTATAAACATAAGTAGTCTTAAGCATCATGTAAGTAGTCTTAAGCATTAGATGGAGCTTTTAAAAAGAGAGAGAGAGCGTATAGTTTCTGCCAAATATATAATTGGCATGCAACGCATCAAAAGAAGACAACAAAAGGAAACTCCGAGCCTCCCGATAATATTACACAAAATAGGGGAGGAAATAGCTGCTGTGGTCTAGACATCAGTGTAGTATCCAGTATTATAAGCAGGCAGGACCATCGTCTTGTAGATGTCCATTGCGTACTGCTTCTGTATGTCATCCACAATTCGGTCTGTGATGCTGGTCATGTTAGGGGGTGGGTCACCATGGGTGTGCATCTCTAGGAACTTCATGCTGACAGGTCCGCAGTCACCCGAGCAACTGTTGGTGTAAAGGTCTGGAATACGTCTCCAAATAAACGGCTTAAGTCCACTGAATTGGGTTATCTCACACATCGTGACTTTCTTGACAAGGTAAGGAAGCGAAGCCATCAAAGGTTTTATAAACTTTCCGACGCGCCTGACACTGTGCAAAGCTGGAAGCGGATCAAGTATTTCGACATACCCCATGTAAAGGTTGATGGCTAGGCCCATTCAGTGAGACTCGTTCCAGAGCATAGGCGTGTAGATGGTGTGGACATCATCCATCCATTTGTTTCCAGGGCGCACAACAATCTCGATTACACGCTGCTCCCAACTGAATGTGCTCTTCTTCGTAGACTTGCTGAAATCGACATAGTTGTCCTCGATAGCTGACAATAGGATGGGTGGGGCGAAGGTTTCATTTTCCTTCTGTAGAATCTTTGAGTGTCTTGCAGAGAGCATGTGGACAAGCATTCCATTTGCTGGTGCAAAACGGCTTGTCAGTTCCATAATAGCAAAGCAAAAAAAAAAAAAACAAGCAAAGCAAGGAGCTTACATAGGTTGTTGTCCATTGCTTTGGTTCAGCAATTTGGAGTAGAGATTTTTTTTGAAAATTCGAAATCAGAGGGGGTGTTGTAGAAACTGCGATACAATAACGATAGAAAATAAGGACCTAAGTATAAAAAGGTGATTTGAGGGAGGTCATGTTAGTGAAACTTACACATTAATGTTGGTCTTCAGAACATTATGGAAAAGGTCTCGTTCCATCTCTGGAAGTGTGGTTATGAGGGCCTGAGCAGGAACAAGTGGAGAACTGAATAATTCCTCTGTGATATGGTTCTCCTCCGCAGATGGAACATGTCTCGGCCGATTTTTAGGGTGTGTGAGGTCCACTACTCCATCCTCATTAGCCTGATTTTGATTAATTTAGTTAGAAAATAAGTATATAAATATCTGTGAAAGAGGTAGCATGACGGAGGTATGTGTACCGTACCTCCTCGGCAGAAGTGGGCCGCCCTATGCACGGTGGAGAGTTTGATGAAGCTGTGGCTGTAAAATCATTGGGTGTGGCTGCGTGACTTGCGAAACCTAAACCACTATCATTACTCTTGACCGGTGAGGTAAGTGGTCTAAAGGGCAGTGGTGACAAGGGTAAACGAGTGCCTGACGGAGAAGATGGACCAATTGTAGAGTCAAACATTGGTGGGTTGGATAGAGGAGGGTCTGGGCTGAGGGGGTCGTATATCCGGACAACATGATAGAGTAGATGATTAATTTTAGGGATGTCAGGGTGATCAGCTTTATCATAGATAACAGAGTTGGGCTCTGGACAAGCAGAGCCACATTTTTGACAAGAAGGTTTACCGGTGCACTTGTTTGGATCCTCACGAGGTGGAGTTTTTTGTATCTCGTCCTCAGGATGAGCGCTTTCTGAACTGTGGTCAGGTGTTCTGTGGACAACTTTGGGGTTGTGGTCAATGGAGTCATGGACAGTTGTTATGTGGACGGTTGCCTCTTGGGAAGGAGTGTTCATGCTTTCAGAAGCCTGACGGTGGAGATGAGCTTCTTACTGACTTATGATAGGTGACTGGGTCTCTAAATGTTGATCTGTCTCCATTGCATCCACATCCTACAAAGCAGAACAACAACATAATGTCATAATTGGACAAAATGCTTTTGTAATGTATGGTACACCAAGGCTGATTGAACATCACCTTATCAGTTGTGTGATTTTCATCAAGTGGTGCTACATGTTCAGGCTCTACACTGTGGTGATATGTGTGGTACATCTTAAAAATTAGACAAAAAGTGTATAAGGGACTCTTTGCTTTATTACAAAGCATTTTGACAAAATCTGAAAAACATAAGTGGATAACAAAATCACATGATCGGTTGGTGACTGGGTTTTTGGATGCTCATCTGTCTCCATTGCATCGACATCCACATCCACATCCACATCCAAATCCACATCCTACATAAACAGAGTGTGTAAGCAACGTTCATCAATAAGAAAAAGTTGTTCAGATGTGGGATCGCCATCAAGTGGTGTTACCAGTTTAGGCTCTACACTGTGATGATCCGTGTCGGGGACATCCTAAAAATCAGACGAAAAGTACTTCAGAGACTCTTTGCTTTATTGTAAGAGAATGTGTAAAAGTAGATCAAAAATCACCTGATCGCTTGGTGCTTCCCGTTCAGACTGATTAGATGTCCCAATGTTTTTGCAACGAGATCTCACGGTATTAAAAGATGTTTGCCTTCCATGAGTTTTCTTCTTCTTCTTTTTCAAGAGTTTCTGCATCTGCTTCACATGCTTCTGTAGTTCCAGCACCATGTCCGTAAGTTGGGCATTTGTTAAACTGGTGACACTCGAACGCGTAAAGTATGAGCTTATGCGCCTTTGCTTCATCTCCTTCTTGATAACGGGCTTTGGTTTGAGAGATTGCTTCACCCGAGTAGAATCCTTCTTCCTAGGGGTGGGCACTTTACCCGATATCCGAAGTGGCACCCGAACCCGACCCGAAAAACCCGAACCAAAATCCAAAGCGAAGTAGCAAAATACCCGAACGGGTATTAAGTTAAGAGAGATTGGATATCTGAACCCGAACGGATAATATCCGAACCCGAATGGATATCCGAAAATAACCGAACATATGTATACTTACCCTTATATTTCTAGTTTACATCTCTCATTTTATTTTAAATATGTATATTGATGTTACACATACTTTAAAATCATATAGTATATATATAATTATGGAGAAAATAGTTTGATATTCATTTAAAATGCATGTCAAACTTTTTGTTTCACGTATTAACAAAAGTTACATCCAAAAGTTTAAAAACAATAGCCAAACTAATTTTTTTATTTTTGAAATGTTATCTCCAAATATATTAATCATTCAATCTATAAAAAGAAAAAGAAATCAGTTAAGTGAAATCTATATTTTTAAATATAAGAAACTTAAAAAATGAAAATTTTATTTTTATTTCTTTTAAAATCTAAATATCCGAACCCGATCCGAAATAACCGAACCCGAACTAAAAATACCCGAACCCGACCCGAAGTACAGAAATACCCGAACGGGTTCTATATCCCTATACCGAAATACCCAAAAATCTGAAATACCCGACCCGAACCCAAACGGGTATCCGAACGTCCACCCCTACTTCTTCCCGTTTCGTTGACGACAGTCTTTAGACTTTTTAATCGAAGGCTCCGTTGTAACCTCACCAAGCCACATTGCTTTGTTGAAGATGCACTAATCAGCTATCAGTTTCTCCATGTAAATGACAATGTCATCCTTGGGAGTCATTTGACCACTCTCCCCAGCCAGACTGCGCTTGGGTTTCAATAGGTATGATCGGTGAGACAGCAAGCTGAGACAGTAGTTAGACAAAAACATATATCAATCAATTATGCTCCATGTATAGCAGTAAGATGTAATAGCATGGTTGCTTACATCTGAGGAGAATTCGATACGGCGGATATCGAGAGAATTGATGGAGTGGTGTTGTGGTAAAAAACCATCTTCTAGGTCCATCAGTGTCAGCTGGTCCAGTGGAGCAGGAATGAAAGACAGAAGTTGGGGGAGGAATGTAACCAATTGGAGTGTCAAACGGAAGCCTTGGAGTCTGAAAGAGCGCTGCTTGATTTTAAGAACCAGCCAAGCAACATGATCCTTGCATTTGGGGGGGGGGGGGGGGGGGGGTGGGGGCTTGGGTGGTTTCATGCAAGAGATGGTCTTCAAGAATGATTCTCTGCTCCAAGGGCCCAAGGGAAGGCAAAGAAAGTTGTTAGGTCTTTTAGCATACTAACATATTGAGGAGTGGGGCGTGCTTCTTGTTTGTGAGGAATGAGAACGCCGTCGACAATGATGATCAAAGCTATTCATATCTTCTTCCAACCCGACATGTTCTTCTCCTCCTCAAGCATCTGACAAAGTTCAACAATTGTTACAATCTTCTACTTCCCAAACAGTTTTTCCAGACTTTCTTTGCCCGCAACAACTGACTTGGCGGTGTCTGGATGATATGCTTAGGGAAAAAACCGCAGTTTAGACCAGTCACAGTCCCAAACTCCTGAAGACCAAAGCGGAGGGGGTTCCCACCAAAATCGGACCAAAGCGTGTGTTCTGGCTGACACATAAGTGAGGAAAGAGTGGATTAGCTTTGCAGATAGTGGACATTGACGGGCACGGACGTCGAAAAGCTTTCCAAAACAAGACTGCCGAATGGTTTAGAACTCTAGGGAATCTCTAAGCACACGACGAAGGAAGGGTAGGATCTCCGGTGAAGAGTAGATGTTGAGACGCTTAGTGGGAAACCTATCAGTCGCAAATAGTCTCGGCGGGAGCCGTAGATCCAGTAGCAAGGATCCTGAAATTGGAAACATGCAAGGTGATTAACCGTCGAGACTCACTGATTTTTATAAGAGAACAAACTTTCGAGAAAAAAAAACAAACTTTCGAGCAAAAAAACACAAAACGGCGGAAGACCGAAACGCTGACCTGATGCGTTTTGCGGTGGGTCTGGATCCTGAGACGTCTTGAGTTTCTTCTTCGCCTTCGATTTCGCCATAGTTGGAATATCTCTCCGTCGATTTCGCCTTCAATTATGCCAGTTTTTCGGTGTCTCTCTGTCGCCTTCGATTTCACTTTAGAGAGGTTTCAGGAAATTAGGATAAGAGATTTGGTAAAGTGAGACTACGATTTGAATTAGGGAGAGAGAAAAAGTGTTTTGTTTTGTCCGACAGAAACAAATTTCGAATAAAAAATATGAAGCCATGGTTAGTTGTCTCTGGTTTGGTTAGTTTGCTCTGGTCAAAAGTAAGAGTATGAAAGACAATAAACAGACATAACGAGAGAACAAAGACAGAGGAAAGTTAAGTAGAGAAACGGGATGGGAAGCCAACGGTGAGAATGAGAAACCGTCGACCACCACACAAAAAAACTTAGGTTAGGTTTTGTTTTGAGAGGGACAGATGAGGGGAAAAGTAAAGAAAAAAATGTCGACAATATAGGTGGTAAACTGATCTCTAACAATATCCCACTGATAGACTCTTTCTAGGTATACAAATATAACATAAACATAAATTCATATCCGTCTCCCTCTAAGTATACAAATATACCATAAACATATATTTATATCTATGTAGATGTCTAAAAACAATATGATTTATTTTCTCTTAACAAATATATAGAATTTGAAACATATTAGTATTTTAAATCCATCTTTTTACAATTCTTTCACAAAGTTACAATGCATTTATTCTATGACCACAATTAATTGTTTGTTATCTTTATCTATTTATATAGCTTATTAAACTACAAAGTTATATCTAAGTATATATTTTCTAATACAAAATAAATGAAATACTTATCTTTTTATAAATAGTCTCACGGTTTTTACGGTAAATTGAGTTTTTCCAATTTTTGCGGGAAATCGCGTTTTCTAGTTTTGACAAAAATTGTGTTTTTCCGGTTATGGCAGGAAATTGCGTTTTCCGGTTTTGGCGGAAAATTGTATTTTTCCGATTTTTGCGGAAAATTGCGATTTTCCGGTTTTGCGGAAAATTGCATTTTCCAGTTTTTGCGGGAAATCACGTTTTCTGATTTTGACGAAAATTTATGTTATTTCCGGTTTTAGCGGGAAATTGCGTATTTCTGGTTTTGGCGGAAAATTGTTTTTTCCCCGATTTTCGTGGGAAATTATATTTCCGGTTTTGGCGGAAAATTGTGTTTTCCGGTTTTTGCGGGAAATGTGTTTTTTGTGATTTTAACGATTTTTTTAATTAAAAACAAAATAGGTCAGAGTTGACCCAACCCAATAGACATATTTAACTTATTAACCCATTAACTTGTTAACCCATTAACATGTTAATCCATTAACTTGTTAACCCATTAACCTGTTAATCCATTAACTTTTTAACCCATTAACCCATTAGATCAAAAATAAACAGTTTATTTGGGATTAATGGGTCAATTTGAGTTGGGTCAACCCGTGGATCACAACCCATTTTGACACCCCTAGTCTCACCTAACACATAGCCAATTAGCGATAGACATCATTTATCCTAAAACTCATATATTGTAATATTGTATAGCAATACGATGATGGAAGCAAAAAAAAATTTGAATACAGTTTTCTATGTAAATATATACTCCCTCCGTTTCTAAATAATTGTCACTTTGATATTTTTTACACAGATTAAGAAAGTGATAGAAATATATGTAAGTTTTTATTAATTATACCTCTTTGACCTATGTATTTGAGATAAATAAAATTATTTATAAAATCAATGTAGTTTGCAATTAATTTTCAGTTGAAAATAAATATAATTTGCATTGAAATTGTAAAGTGATATTTTTGAGTAACAATTAAAAAATATTATAATGATATTTATTATGATATAGAGGGAGTAATTGTTTAGAGCATACCACGCACTAGTAAAGTATCGGGTGGGCTCGCATACGTAATTAGCTGAATTCCATTGAACCATGCCACGTGTCATATTGAGTCTTTAAATATATCTAAGCCTGGTGCTTTTACCACAAGCCAAAATCTCTACCTAAACCTGAAGCGAGAAAACCAAAATCGGATCTAAACCGTTATACAAAGATATCCTAATTAGGATTTATTATCTTAATATTTGGAGGTTTAGGTGTAATCTGAACCGAATCGATATCTGAAATAAGATCCAAAAAAATTTAAAATTAGTTAAATATACTAATACTTTTATATATATTAAAATAATTTAGATATTTTATAGGATTCAAAATATTTTGTAGATTATTTTATTTGTTATTTTGAATATTTTTTAGTTAATTTAGATAGGTTAACTATTTTTAAACATATTTGTGAATAGTATATATATATATATCTTTAAAGAAAATTGTCACTTCTCAGGTTTAAAAGAAAATTTTTAGACGATTTCGCATATAGGTTACAATTCGATTCGAACCAAACGCTGAAGGAATCGAACCTAACCTGATCCGATAATTAGTAAAACCAGAATATAATTTATGAGTATAATCTCGAAGATCCTAAAATCTGAATCAACCAAACCGTAATCGACGGACCCCGATGCTCGTGGCGAAAGATACCTATATTTTAGTAATCAACAACAATGTTACAAAATATATACTAATTATACGAATTATCTACTCTATCATCATATCTTATTTTATGGTTTTTGTAAATTGTAAGAGTATAATATATTGTCTTAAGAAAACACATTCATGGATTATGTAATTATATTTTGACCCAAAAAGGATTATGTAATTATATAATTTCTCTCTATAAGGCTATGATATTAAGATTTATGCGTGTAACGAAATTAGTAGTATATTTATGTCTAGCTTAGTTCATCAAATAAAAAGTTGTATACCTGTAAGAAAATAGAATCATGTAAAATAATACATAATCTATGGAAAGAACCATAGCGCAAAAAATAAAATCATTATGATCAACAAAAAAATTAAATACATTCGAACAAATAAAAATACAAAATAAGGGACGATCTTTTTGTCTATTTTGCTATTGAATCTGAGTTTGGTAGGACTTGGTAAAGAAGAAGAAAACTCGATTGTAAGTTATTTTAAAGGTGTTTGTATTGATTAGAGAAGAATGAGTTACAATGTGTAAACAAAAGAAGAAACAATCTCGAACTCGTAAGAATTAGGCGAAAAAGTACAAGCCGGCGAGAAAGAGTAATGAGTATGTAAACCCTAATCTATAACCGTCAGTCTCTATGTGTTCAAGTTCGGATCATTTTATTGGTTGTTCTTGTCCTCTTTTTACACATAACTAAGCCTCTTAAGCGGGTTGACCTATATAATGAGCCGACTAAGCTTAATTAACGGCCGAGCAAACTTAACGGCTGAGTAACTGGACTGTGTGTTTGAACTATTGAGCCGAGCTCTTATGGCGAGCTCGCGGTGCCAAGTTAAGTCATCCGAGCTAGAGTATTAAGCTGATGATGCCGAATGGCATTGAACTGAGCAGATTTAGTGGACCAAATTTCTTATTTGATAGACTTTGTGGTAGGATGTAATCCATCTCTGACATTCGCAACTTCATCTTTTGTCTAATTGTGGTTCAGCGCAATTCTTTCGATTGAGTTAAACTTTGAATTTGTTACTATTAGCCTTTTAAGGATTACATGTGGATTTAACAGTAAGGATTTGATTTTCTTCGGATTTGCTTCAATGACTTATAGGTGCATTTGTTGGTTGGGTCGTAATTTCTCTTTTTAGGGTTGTGTTTTTGGAGATTTCAATATGTTTGGGTATTTTAACCAGTTTCTAATATTAATCAGTTGAGAGAAAGAAAAAATATAAAACTTGACGTTAACAAAGAAATTGTTATGTATTGATTTGGTGATCGACATATTTATTGATGTTTATCTTATATCCCTATTACTTAGGATAACAAACAGTTTGTGTCTATCATGAATATGATCGACAATATATATAGGTTCTAAGTCAATGAATAAAACACAAGCTTTTACCGTCTCGTATTGAACACGTTATCAGGCACGATTAGCTCTGAAAACCCTAGCTAGAAAACACAAATAAAATAGCCTCCTTCTCACCTGCAAGTGATCGGTTCCGACGAGAAGAAGCCGCTTGCGACGGAAAGAAATTAGTTCGACGAGAAGAAACGAACCAGTCCTGCTCAAACGACGAGACCGATCAACCCTTCCGAGATCAAAGAATGAAAAATGGAATGGACTCATTTGTGGTAGACAATGGTACCAGCCATACCATCCTGAGAGACAAACGATACTTCATAAATCTGATTAATAAAACAGCCGACATCACAACCATAACTGGTACAGCTAATCTAATCGAAGGCTGCGGCCAAGCATGCATTTTATTGCCTAATGGTACACATCTAGAGATAGATGATGCATTGTACTCACCTAGCTCTAATAGGAGCTTGTTAAGTTTCAAAGACATAAGACTTAATGGTTTTCATATTGAAACCAAGGGTGAAGGAAATAAAGAATTTCTTCAGATTTATAATATCACCCAAGGAAATAAAAGAGTCCTTGAGACTATACCAGCATGTGGGACTGGACTTTACTATGTTAAGACTAGTCTGGTCGAGGCTAATGCCGTGATGAACAAAGAACTTAAAGAAGAGTTCACTCTTTGGCATGACAGTCTGGGTCACCCCGGTTCAGTAATGATGAGGAAAATCATAACAAATTCAAATGGCCACAATTGGAAAAATAAAAGAGTTATCCCTAAATACCTCACATGTGAAGCATGTTCACAAGGAAAACTAATCACTAGGCCATCACCAGCCAAAGTGAATAAGGAAATGATAAATTTTCTGGAAAGAATACAAGTTGATATTTGTGGACCGGTACACCCACCCTGTGGGACTTTCAGATATTTTATAGTCGTAATTGATGCATCTATAAGATGGTCACACGTTTGTCTCTTATCAACTCGTAATTTAGCACTTGCGAGGTTGCTGGCTCAGATTATAAGACTTAGAGCACACTTTCCAGATTTTCCTTTAAAGACTATACGTCTTGACAATGCTAGTGAATTCACTTTCCAGGCTTTTAATGACTACTGTATGTCCATGGAGGTAAGTGTGGAACATTCTGTAGCACATGTCCATTACTCAGAACGGTCTGGCTGAATCTTTTATAAAAAGAATTCAGTGGATTGCCCGACCACTCTTAATGAATACCAAACTCCCAATATCAGCTTGGGGACATGCTGTGCTACATGCAGCCGAGTTAATTAGACTTAGGCCATCAAGTGAGCATAAATACTCGCCATCCCAACTAATTACGGGTCATGAGCCAGATATTTCCCATCTAAGAGTTTTTGGATCTGCAGTCCAAGTGCCTATAGCACCACCACAGAGAACAAAGATGGGACCTCAAAGGAGGATGGGAGTATATGTTGGATACGATTCCCCCACTATTATTAAATACCTAGAGCCAACAACTGGTGATTTGTTTAAGGTCAGATTTGTGGATTGTCATTTTGATGAATCTAAGTATCCAGCATTAGGGGGATATTTTGGTAAGCTGGAAAAAGATATAAAATGGAATCAAACATCCTTAACATGGCAAGATCCTCGGACTAGAGATTGTGATCTAGAAGTCCAGAAAATAATACATTTGCAAGAGCTAGCTAATAAATTTCCAGATTCCTTTGCTGACCCAAATAGAGTAACCAAGTCATATATACCAGCTGCCAATGCACCGATAAGACTTGATGTCCATGAGGGACATAATCAAGCTGCTACTACGTCTAAACCACAGTTAAAACGTGGTAGACCATCAGGTTCCAAAGACAAAGAAGTTCGGAAAAGAAAATGTGCAAAGAAATCCGAATCCTTTGAAACCCTAGACATGGAAAAGGAAACTCATGTACCACCAAAAGAAACTTGGGACGCCAAGGATCAAGGTACTGAGGTTCCTGACAATAATGAGATCTCAATAAATTATGTCATGTCTGGAAGGGTATGGAACAGAAAACATGTCGACATGGATGATATATTTGCATACAATGTAGCACTTGAATTGATGGAAAATGAGGATCTAGAACCCACATCTATATATGAATGCATGCAACGACCAGATTGGTTAAAATGGAAAGAAGCCATTAATGTGGAGTTAGAATCATTGAAAAAGAGAGGTGTATTTGGACTGATCATCCGGACACCCCATGATATAAAACCAGTGGGATACAAATGGGTTTTTGTGAGAAAAAGATATGAGAAAGGTGAAGTTGTGAGATACAAAGCACGATTTGTTGCACAAGGATTCTCACAAAGACCAGGAATAGATTATGAGGAAACTTATTCCCCTGTGGTGGATGCTACGACCTTGAGATTTTTAATAAGTCTGGCTATAAGAGAAGGTCTAGATATGCGGTTAATGGATGTTGTAACTGCCTACTTGTATGGTCCACTGGATAATGAGATATACATGAAAATTCCAGATGGTATTGAAATGAAAAACAAAGAGAGTTCTCGAGAACAACATTGTATCAAATTGAACAAGTCTCTTTATGGATTAAAGCAATCAGGTCGACTGTGATATAATAGACAATCTGAGTATCTCCTGAAAGAAGGATACAAAAACGACCAGGTCTGCCCATGTATTTTCATAAAGAAGTTCAATAAGGGTTTTGTAATCATTGCAGTATATGTAGATTTAGATATCCTAGGAACATCTGGAGAAATTTCTCAAACTGTTGAATATCTGAAGAAAGAATTCGAGATGAAAGATCTCGGGAAAACAAAGTTTTGTTTGGGTTTACAATTTGAGTATGTAAAAGATGGAATCCTTGTGCATCAAGAAACATATACAGAAAAGATACTCAAGAAATTTAATATGGACAAATCTCACCCATTAAACAGTCCCATGGTCGTGAGAAGCCTTGGTCCGGACACGGATCCATTTGGTCCAAAGAGGGACGATGAAGAGATCCTTGGTCCAGAGGTGCCATATCTCAGTGCCATAGGAGCTCTGATGTATTTAGCTGGCCATACACGACCAGACATCAGTTTTGCTGTGAACTTACTATCTAGGTTCAGCTCATGTCCGACGCAAAAGCACTGGAATGGGATAAAACACGTACTTCGTTATTTACAAGGAACGAAGGATTTGGGTCTTATGTTTACTAACCAATCTAAGGAAGGTTTAGTTGGTTTTGCTGATGCAGGTTACCTATCTGATCCACATTTTGGTAGATCTCAGACTGGATATGTTTTTACACATGGAGGGACAACAATATCTTGGCGGTCCATGAAACAGACCATGGCAGCTACTTCCTCAAATCATGCAGAAATATTGGCGATGCATGAGGCCAGTCGAGAGAGTGTATGGTTGAGATCCATGACACAACACATCAGTACCACTTGTGGTATAACCAAAGGAAAGAATCCACCTACCATCCTATACGAAGATAATACAGCCTGCATTGCTCAGCTTAAAGATGGATACATCAAAGGAGACCGGACGAAGCACATTCTTCCAAAGTTCTTCTTTACCCACGAGCTCCAGAAGGCAGGAGAAGTCCAAGTGTTACAAGTCAGTTCAAGTGAGAATTCAGCCGATCTCTTCACCAAGTCCTTAGCCACATCAGTGTTCAAGAAGCTCGTGCATCAGATAGGCATGCGTCGACTGAAGGATCTTCAGTGATGCATTCATCAGGGGGAGTTCATGTGTTGTACTCTTTTTCTTTATCCACGGTTTTGTCCCACTGGGTTTTCTTGGAAAGGTTTTAATGAAGCAACATCAAAAGCATGAATGAACCCTGAACAGAATGAGTCGATCAAGGGGGAGTGTTATGTATTGATTTGGTGATCGACATATTTATTGATGTTTATCTTATATCCCCTATTACTTAGGATAACAAACAGTTTGTGTCTATCATGAATATGATCGACAATATATATATGGTTCTAAGTCAATGAATAAAACACAAGCTTTTACGGTCTCGTATTGAACAGAAGTATAATTTTAGTTGACAAAAAAAGAAATATAACAAATAAAAGCAAAAGATAGTGAACCAACCAACACTTGATTTTCTCTATACACGTCTCGCTTTCTCCATCTTCTACCCGTTATAAGAGGAAAACAAAAGTGCAAAAGGTAGCATTCAACTCTTGATATTTCTCTAGACAAATCCATTCTCTCTCAGTCTTTAATTTTTCTCTAGTTTTCTCTCTCTGATGTGTCTCATCTTCGAAGTTACGACACCTAAAAGCTCATCATCTCCTTTTCCATGTAAGTTCGTCTAGGTTCGAATAATCGTGTGATCGATGAACAACATCGTCCGAGGATTAACTTGTCCCTTCATGTTCTGCATTTTCTAGGTCAGCTTCTTAAAATTCTCTCTAGTTCTACTTCTAAAGCTATTACAATCCTCCGCAGCTTTATAACATATATATTTCATCCAGTTCTGCTTATTAGAGATACTCAATTGATAGGCGAATTATTCCTTTTTGAAGTATTATTAGTTAGCCAAATTAGATAAATAGATCTATACTTCTTCTATAGATTTTTGTTAGATGTTTAATTATTTTGTTTTAATTACAGCGTGGTCTTTTTGCAAAATGTTTGTCTACCGGAGTTAGAAATCTTTGCAAAATCCTTTCATTGTATTTTTTGTCAACAAAAAAAAATTGATTTAAGAAGCATTTCCTTTATTTATTTATGGCTCATTTTAATAAATACGTATACTTTTAAAAAATAAATTTCAGAATACTATCTTTGGGAGGACTTAAACCAGCAGAAAACTTATTAAAAAGGAAAGAAAACAAAATGCCACAAGAATTATCGAGAGGATTAAAGGGTTTGGTGTCCACAAGCAATGGAGATTATGAGCTTGCTCAACGAAAAGCTGAAGAAACAGGTCTGTCTCATCATTGTTTTTGTATAAACTATTTTGATTATAAATATGAAGATAAATCAGATAAAGAAAAAAGTTGCAGATGGACCATGTGTAATTTGCTTTGAGATTCAAAAAAATTACGTTGGGTTTGAATTAGAGAAAGTCGTTTTAGAAAATGCTTTATGAAATGGCTTTCATTAGAGGGTCACCCACCACAAGCTTTTAATTATTACTTTATGTTTGGTAGATTGATAGATACATATACGTAATGCAACACGTTATAACTAATTACCATGAATATACTATTCTGATCATACATTTCTACAAAAAAAAAGTTATAATTTTCCAAATATCATTATTCTTCTTTATAGTTGTTTTCTTTGTCGACTCTACATATCAATTCCGAGTCAACCATTTGAATTTAAAAGCTCCAAGCAAAAATTTGTTTTAGGTATATTATCCTTTATCATTTTAGAAACAAGAATGATATTTTGGTATATTGAATTCATCACATAGAGGCCTTTAACCACCCGGCCTAATAAGATATTTAACCAAAATATTGGCCTATTAATCTGTTGGCCATTTTTTTTTAAAAAAAAAGAATAATAAAAATGTATTTGGTATCTTGAATGGTCACATTCCAAAAGCTAAGAGAAGGTACGAAGCGGTGGAATGGCTGCGACAGATGGACCAAGGCGCGGCGGCGACACTGCCGGAAAAACCGTCGGAGGAAGAGTTCAGCCTCTCCCTCCGCAATGGCCTCATTCTATGCAACGTACTCAACAAAGTCAACCCCGGTTCGGTTCTCAAGGTCCAATACCAAAATGCAACGATCAAGGATTGCTATCTTCAAACACATTCGATTAATTTCTGACTTTCTAGTGATTTTAATTGTTGAGCTTTTAGGTGGTGGAAAATCCTGTCACATTGGCGATTCAGTATGCGGAAGGAGCGGCTCAATCGGCAATACAATATTTTGAGAACATGAGGAACTTTCTTAAAGCTGTAGAAGATATGCAACTTTTGACATTTGGAGCTTCTGATCTTGAAAAGGTTGAGTGTTTCTTTTGGGACTCGTCCATTTTGTAACATGTTTTTTGATATAAAATGCTTTTTTTTTTCTTTTGTTGGTTATTGTTGCTGCAGGGAGGTTCATCGAACAAAGTAGTAAATTGCATTTTGTGCTTGAAAGGGTTTTACGAGTGGAAACAAGCAGGTGGAGTTGGAGTGTGGAGGTATGGAGGGACTGTGAGGATAGTCTCTTTACATCCAAAAGTCTCTTCGACGAGTTTGTGTCTTGGTAGCGAAAGCAACACCGATGAGTCTGTGTCTTTGGACGAATCCGAGTCTTCTCAGTATGACCAGCTTCTTGATTTTCTTCACCTCTCTAACGAGATTGCAACTGAGGAATCTGAAACCGCAGTCTCCCTAGCCTTTCTTTTCGATCATTTCGCGCTTCAGCTTCTAAATGCTTACCTCAAGGAGAGTGATGGGATCAACGATCTACCTTTAAATGAAATGGTATATGACGTTTTATCAAGATTTTTAAAATATTCTATTTATTTCAATTTCTTAGATTTTTTTGGTTTCCTTTTGTAAGGTGATCGATACCTTGCTCAACAGGGTAGTCAAGGATTTCTCTGCAATACTTGTTTCTCAAGCGACCAAGGTCTGCATCAGATTATTATTATTATTATTTTAATGTTGACACTTTTCTACAGGGTTCATAGTTAGTTTCTGGCATCTTTACTTTGCAGCTGGGTTCGTTTCTAAGGAAGATATTGAAATGTGACAACCGAAATCTATCAAGAACAGAGTTTTTAGAAGCAGTCTTCACATATTTTCGGCACAGAAAATATTTGGTGTCAAAGGAGTTTTCAAAGTTTTGTAAGTGTGGTGGAAAGCCTGAGATTATCGGATCAAGCGTCCCAGAGTTTTCTCCTATTCATGCAGAAGCTATTGGTCTTCAACAGAAAGAGCTGGAGGTAATGATTTTTAATTTTCTAGTGATGCAAAGACCAACGGAAATCTCATATCTTTGTTTGCATTCATGTTTTTTGGGATGTAATAATTTGTTAATCCCACCGACTCATGTAGCATGTAAAATCAAATTACATGGAAACAAGATGCCAAGTTGAACAAATGCAGTCAGAATGGCATGAAGAACTTCAAAGGATAGGTTACATATATATTTACTCTTTACCCAAATTTCATCTTCTCAGTAATTTATGATCACGTAGTAAAATCTCCATCACACTCTATGGCAGTCCATCACGTTAAGGCCATGGAAGTTACATCTTCTTCTTACCACAAGGTTCTGGAGGAAAACCGCTTACTTTACAATGAGGTCCAAGATCTTAAAGGTATCACCACCACCTATTACATCCCTTGCGTTTCATTTGTTTTCTTTTTTTTTTCTTTTAGTGTGTTCTGAGTTGTGTTATCGCTGTGCTATAGGCACCATAAGAGTCTACTGCAGAGTCAGACCTTTCTTACAAGGAACAAAAGATATGCAATCAACCGTGGATTATATTGGAGAAAATGGCAATATTATGATTGTCAATCCTTTTAAGCAGGAAAAAGATGCAAGGAAAATATTTGCCTTCAACAAAGTTTTTGGACAGAACGTCTCACAAGGTATACTATTTTCATGATGCTTTCTTGTCTATCATACTGATCAATCGTTGTTTACTTTCCAGAGCAAATATACATTGACACTCAACCGGTAATAAGGTCTGTCCTTGATGGATTCAATGTTTGCATCTTCGCGTATGGACAAACTGGTTCAGGGAAAACATATACAATGGTATCATCTCTTCTTCTTTTTTTTCTGCTTGCCCATACATTGTCAGGGATGTCTTATCTACATTTTCGCTATCGTCCCTTGCAGAGTGGGCCAGATCTGATGACTGAGACAACTTGGGGCGTGAACTACAGAGCTCTACGTGATCTTTTCCAGCTTTCAAATGCAAGAACACATGTGATGGCTTATGAAATTGGAGTACAAATGATTGAAATATACAATGAACAAGTCAGAGATCTACTAGTCAGTGATGGTTCTTCCAGAAGATATCCTTTCATATAGTTCAAAAATGAAGAGTTCTGTTGAATTGTCTAACATACTCTCTACGAGTTTTTTTTTTTTTTTTTTTTTTGCTTAACTAGTTTCTCACGTTAGACATACGCAATAACTCTCAACTCAATGGACTTAATGTACCTGACGCAAGCCTGGTTCCGGTTTCTAGTACTCGAGAAGTTCTTGATTTGATGAGGATTGGCCAAAAGAACCGTGCAGTGGGCGCCACTGCTCTTAATGAGAGAAGCAGCCGTTCTCACAGGTATCGAACTCTGAACTTTTTCCTATGATCACGTAACGGTCGTTGAACTGGTGTATAAATCCCGCTGCAGTGTCTTGACCGTTCACGTCCAAGGAAAAGAGTTAACCACAGGATCCATTTTAAGAGGGTGCCTTCATCTAGTGGATTTGGCTGGAAGTGAAAGAGTAGAGAAGTCAGAAGCTGTGGGAGAGAGACTCAAAGAAGCTCAACACATAAACAAATCGTTGTCTGCACTAGGAGATGTCATTTCAGCACTTGCACAAAAGAGTACACACGTTCCCTACAGAAACAGCAAGCTTACACAAGTTCTACAGGATTCCTTAGGTAAAAACACTAATATTACAAGACTCTGTTTTCTTCATTTTGTAGTTTCATCACTCATGTTATATATTACGAACTTTACGTGCAGGTGGGCAAGCCAAAACTTTAATGTTTGTGCATATTAACCCTGAAGTTGACGCGGTAGGAGAGACTATAAGCACCCTTAAGTTTGCTCAAAGGGTTGCGTCCATTGAACTTGGAGCAGCTCGTTCAAACAAGGAGACTGGCGAAATTCGTGATCTTAAAGATGAGGTCTCGATAGCACCTGGTTCATTCTCGTTGCACTTATAGTAACTTTATATGTTTTAAAACACTCTTTCTTTACACATTTGTAGATATCAAGCCTCAAATCAGCACTGGAGAAGAAAGAAGCAGAGCTTGAACAAGTGCGAGCCGGTAGCATCCGGGCCACAACTGAATGTCAGAAAGCAAGAGCAGTTTCTCCTTTTTATATCCCAAGAACAAAGGCTGAAGCAAGTCAACAGCCAAATGAAAGTATGAGAAACTACGAGGTAAAACTCTCACTCAGACTGATTTATTAGGGCATCTCCATCCTCACTCCATAATTTATTCCGTTTATAGAGTAAATGGAGTGAGAAATGGAGTAGTGAACAAAAAATAAAACCATTTATAGAGTAATGCTTTTATTTTTTGTTAATTACTCAATTTTCCACTCCATTTAATTTATAAATGGAGTAAACTATAGACTGGGAATGGAGATGTTCTAAAGTTGGTTAAAGAGACTGATCTAATCAGTTCGGTGAACTTTGATATACAGACAAGAAGTTGCTCAACTGGCAAGCAGAGAAAGGCAGGGTTTACATCGGCAATAAGAAACAGAGAAGCAAGCCCTAAGATGCCAAATTTAGCAGAAGAGAGGTTAGATCCGAGATCACCATCTCCTACGAGTAGGAGGTCATTATCTACAGATAGAGGATCTTCCATCAAAAGTAGGAACAAGCCAGAGGTTACTCAGAACCTTCCGGTTTCAAGAACACCTTTTCCAGCTAGAGTACCGGTAGCCAAATCCTTTGCAACTGCTCCATTAAACCCATCAGGAGAAAACAGGGTTCGTATAGATAACACATCAGAGATACACAGTCATCAAAAGTTAAGCACTCGAAAACTCTTCCCTGAGATTGATGAGCAACATATGAGGCATGCACTAAACTTACGTCAAGGTGGTGTTAAGAAGACCAAAGCAGAGAGCATTAAAGCCAAGGGTAAGCAGCCATTGCCAGCTAGGTTTCAGAAACTTGATGTTGGGATCAGTTTACGTTCCGAGGCAGATTCTCATGTAACGACTGGAAATTATCAGACCCAAAAGGGGAACAACCACAATGTGATGCACTCAAGATTCCAAAATTTTGACGTTGGCATCAGCTTGTTCTCTGATCTCTGTGCCGGTGACAAATCAGAGTCAACAACACTCAAGAGTGATTCCTCAGAGACGGACAACGAGCATGTACGCGTTGAACCACCTTTGAGATTGAACAACTTACATAGAAACTTCACCAGAAACTCCAAGAACCACAAACAAAGGTTACTATAAAACTCCACAAGATCTTTTCATTACGTACAATCACAACAACTGTTGACTCCGTTTCGTTATACCATGCAGGACGATCTATGCTCACGAGGACACTTCAGGCTTGAATAAACTGGACGACAAGCCTTCAAACGGTAATAGTAATACTAATATATCTATGCCTGAGCTCAGGAGAAGTCGTTCAACGAATCACGGAAGGTTTCCGTAGAAATGTTCCAAGCTTGTCTCATAAATCCATATCACACATTATATTATGTATCATTTGGACAGACACAGTTCGACGTTGAGTTTTTTTTTTTCTTCCGGGTTTTGTCGTGTCTTTCACTCCATAGTTGTGGTTGCAGATTGAACCGTACTTATCATATAAACGAGTGTCCTATGTCGCAAGTATATTTGTTCTACGAAAGGCTGTTTACCTTTTACATTTTTCATTGCAATTGATTTAAGCTTAATCAATGGGTTATTAGATAATATTTGCACTCTCTTAACAAGTTTTGGAACATTACAACAGATCATTATATACTTTTAAACCTGCAAATAGTTCGCTAGGAAATTTCCTCATAACTGTTTTCTGTCACATAGGACTCATCGTATTCAATTTGCCTGTAAGTAAACCTTACAGGCAAATTATAATATTAAAAGATGTTAATGCTTATGGTGCTGTGTGTAAATGTAGTCTAAGTGAGCTTCCGTCATCATCCTTCTCCTCAAGCATTCTTCATCTCCTTCTCCGCAATATTCCATCCCCATCAATTTCTATTATTAGAAAACAAAACTAACGGATTAATCATATATATCATCGCAGGCTTCATATAATCTACAATTTACTTTAAATTATATATGTTCGATAACTCTATTATTTTAAATTATCGTATCTTGTTTATTATAACTAGGAGAAAATAATACACCACATATTTTCTCTCTTTTTTTTTTCTTTTGTGAAGCATAAAAAATAAAAGAATTAAATCACATGCAGATATTAAATATAAATTTCATTTTGAATCCTAATTTTGAATTTTTTATTATGGGAGGTGATATGGGGTTAGGCCTAAGCAACCTTTGGACAACTACTCCTAACAGACGGTTCTCCTGGCAAGTTAACAAGCTACTGAAACTGAGCCCCCTAATCTATGATTGGATTCACAAGAGGGTCTCGAATGGTCTCACCTGTCGTTTCTGGACTGATAATTGGTCCCCCTTCGGCAGCATGAGATCGTTCCTCCTGCTAGGTGATCATTCTTCATTGGGTATCTCCCCCTTAGCCACTCTCGCATCTCTCTCTGTAGCCGGTAACTGGAGACTCCCTCCTGCCCGCTCTGAAAATCAGGTTCAATTACACGCTTACTTAACCACTGTCACATTGAACAATGAAGAGGACTACTATGAATGGGATATTGATGGTAGAGTGGAGAATAAATACTCTATAGGCAAAGTGTATCATCACCTTCGTGTGCAGGAACCCGATGTAACCTGGTTTCAGACTGTCTGGAATAAAGGAGGGATCCCTCGCCACAGCTTCCTTGCTTTATTATTTGTGCTTAACAGGTCCCCCACAAGGTATAGGATCAGGGGCTGGGGCTTGCAAACCCCTACGTTATGCTTGCTCTGTAATGCGCCTGTGGAGAGTCGCGATCACTTGTTCTTTTAATGCAGCTATGCTTGGGAAATTTGGAGAACGGTTGCTTCCCGTTGTGAACTGAATCCGGCAAGATCTTGGGGCTTGGTTCTCTCACAACTGGAATCTCTCAACCGTCGCTCCTATTGGAGCTAAACCGGTTTCCTTTCGCCGGTTTACTAATTTATTAAGAATTGGTTTATTATGGTTTAGTAATATCGATTGTATATATATGATTTGTACAGTTGACCGTTGAGTCTAATGAGAATATCTTCTTCTCTAACAAACTTCTTCTCTCTTCTCTTCACCTTTCTCTCTCAAACTCTGAATCGTAATATGGTATCAGAGCCATCGCGCTCATCTTCCGACTGATTCTCCGATCATCTCCGATCATCATCTCCGATGGTTTCAGTGAAGAAAATCCCTCGACGAACGATTCGAACGAGAGCTACTACTAGCTCAGCTCGCAATCCAACTCGGATCTCCTCTCGCGCCGATACAGATGTCGAATCTCCTCCCCCGATCCTGACTACTCCACCGATCGGAGCTCCTCCACCGATATCTGTACCGATCTCGACTGATCCGACTCAATCTCCTCTGTATATGCACAACTCCGATCATTCTGGTTTACAACTCGTATCTATTCGCTTAGATGAATCTAACTATGATGATTGGAATGCTGCTATGCGTATTGCCTTAGATGCGAAGAACAAAATAGGATTCATCGATGGTTCATTAACTCGACCTGAGATCTCGGATCCTTCGTTTCGCCTATGGTCACGATGTAACAGTATGGTTAAATCGTGGATTCTCAACTCGGTTTCTCAACAAATCTATCGTAGTATATTGCGTTTGAATGATGCTACAGATATATGGAAGGATCTTCAAGGCCGTTTTCACATGACTAATCTCCCGAGAACATTCAACTTGACGCAAGAGATACAAGATCTTCGTCAAGGATCTATGTCTCTCTCGGAGTACTATACGAAGCTGAAGACATTATGGGATAATCTGGAGAGTACTGATGAACCAGATCATCCTTGTGTTTGTGGAAATGCTGTGAAGATACAACTTAAGGCTGAGCGTGCCAAGATTGTGAAATTTTTGGCAGGTCTCAATGAATCTTATGCAATCATTCGACGCCAAATTATCATGAAGAAAGCTTTACCATCTCTGGCTGAAATCTACAACATCCTTGATCAAGATGACAGCCAAAGAGGGTTCTCTGCTATTGCTCCTGCTCAAGCAACATTTCAAGTCTCTGATAACTCCTCTCCTTTGATAGATCAATCCATCTCATATGTGCAGAATGGTCCAAACAAAGGTCGCCCTATTTGTTCCTTCTGCAAACGAGTTGGTCACATTGCTGAACGTTGCTATAAGAAGCATGGTTTTCCACCTGGCTTCGTCTCTAAGTACAAGCAAGCTGAGAAAGGTGGTTCCTCTGCCAAGGTTGCTGCTCAGGTTTCTCATCCACCTGCTCCCTCGGCCCCTTCCTCTACGGTTGAGAATATGATTGGAAGTCTCAGTAAAGATCAGATTCAACAGTTCATTGCCTTGTTCAGCTCTCAGCTACAGGCTCCCTCAGGTTCTCTTCAAACCGACGCTGTTGAATCTGCTTCTGGTATTTTCTTTTCTCCTGCGACTTACAACTTTGTTGGTATACTTATGGTATCCCAACATCGTCTTTCTAGTCAGACATGGGTGATTGATTCAGGTGCTACACACCATGTTGCCCATGATCGAACTATATTCATATCTCTGAACTCTGCTCTTACAAGCTCAGTTAATCTACCTACTGGCTCTACTATAAAAGTTAGTGGTGTGGGAACTATCAGATTGAATGAACACATTTTACTCCATAATGTGCTCTTCATTCCCGAGTTCAGATTGAATCTTCTCAGTATAAGTTCATTAACTGATGATATTGGTTCTTCTGTGACATTTGATCCCTCTTCTTGCACGATTCAGGATCCTACCAAGGCGTTGACGATTGGTCAGGGTAAAAGATTGGGGAACCTCTATGTCTTAGATACTCAAGCATCACCTACTTCAGTTCTTGCAGTGGTTGATATTGGTACTTGGCATGCGAGACTTGGTCACCCGTCTTACAAGAAGCTTGATGAAATCTCTGATGCTCTAGGAACTTCAAGATTGAAGAATAAAGGCAAATCTTTTTGTCATACATGTCATCTCTCAAAGCAAAAGAAGTTGTCTTACATATCTCATAACAATATTTGTAACGACAATTTTGAGCTTTTACATATAGACTTTTGAGGTCCTCACTGGTACGTCTCCTGATTACTCTCAACTCAAGACTTTTGGTTGTTTGTGTTATGGATCAACGTCAACTAAACAGCGTCACAAGTTTCTTCCTCGTTCCAGAGCTTGTATATTCTTGGGATATCCTCCTGGTGTTAAGGGATATAAGCTTATGGATTTGGAGAGTAACAAGATTTATATCTCTCGGAATGTTCTGTTTCATGAAGATCTGTTCCCACTAAAGAAGAATTATGATCTACATGTTCCAGAATGGGTCAACCCGTCTTCTGAGCCTCTAGCTACTCTTCCTCATCCTACTCCTACTCCCTCTCCACCAGAAATTCCCCCTTCCACTTCTTCCTCTCCTCCAGAAATTTCTAAAAGTCGTGTTAAGAAAGTCCCTATCCATCTTCAGGACTATCATTGTTACACTCTCTCATCAAATAACACACACTCTACTTCAAACTCCCTTTTATCTTCCAAACTTTCTCCATCTCATTTTGCTTACATAAATTCCATCACTAAAATACCCGTTCCTACTTCTTATGCTGAGGCTCAGAAAGACAAAGAATGGTGTGACGCGGTTGATCTTGAATTTGGTGCTATGGAATCTACTCATACATGGGATGTTACAAGTTTACCAAAAGGAAAGAAGGCAGTGGGGTGTAAGCTTCTTTATTCTCTGAAGTTTAACGCTAATGGAACACTTGACAGAAGGAAAGTGAGACTTGTCGCAAAGGGATATACACAGAAGGAGGGATTGGATTTTAATGAGACGTTTTCTCCTGTCGCCAAGATGGTCACTATCAAGTTATTGCTCAAAATCTCTGCTTCTAAGAGATGGGTTTTGCATCAACTTGATATCTCTAATGCATTTCTCAACGGTGAACTTGAAGAAGAAATATACATGAAGTTTCCTGAGGGATATGCAGATAGACTAACTAGACAGGGGGACACTATCCCTCAAGATGCCGCTTTGCGACTTCGACGCTCTATATACGGTCTGAAACAAGCTTCTAGACAGTGGTTCAGGAAGTTCTCTGAATCGTTGCTTATGATGGGATTTCAGAAGTGTCATGGAGATCATACATTGTTTGTCAAGAGTTTTCATGATGAGTTTGTGGTTGTACTAGTATATGTCGACGATATTATCATTGCTAGTACAAGCACAGATGAAGCATTACGTTTGACAAATGATCTCAAGAAGTGTTTCAAATTGCGTGATCTTGGAGTTTTGAAATATTTCTTGGGATTAGAGATTGCTCGAAAGTCTGACGGGATTTCTTTATGTCAACGAAAGTATGCATTGGATCTTTTGACATCTGAAGGTATGTTGAACTGCCGGACTTCTTCTGTTCCTATGGTACCGAATTTGAAGCTTTCCAAAACACAGGGGGAGCTTCTTGATACACCGGAACGGTACCGTAGACTTGTAGGACGTCTGATGTATCTTACTATCACTCGCCCTGATATTACCTTTGCGGTAAACAAACTCTGTCAGTACTCATCCGCTCCACGGCTTCCTCACCTTCATGATGTATATAAAGTTCTTGAATATATACATGGAACTGTTGGTCGTGGTCTCTTTTACTCTGCTGAGGCTGATCTTACTCTCAAAGGATTTGCGGATGCAGATTGGGCTTCTTGTCAAGATAGTCGACGTTCTACTACTGGTTTTACTATGTTCATTGGTTCTTCTTTGATCTCATGGCGGTCTAAGAAGCAACCAACTGTCTCACGGTCTTCTGCAGAGGCTGAATACAGAGCATTGGCGTTAGCGACTTGTGAGATGATGTGGTTATGTCAGTTACTTCGTGACTTACGCATTCATCATCTCCCAACTCCGGTGCTCTACTCCGACAGTACAGCTGCACTCTACATTGCTATTAATCCAGTCTTCCACGAACGCACGAAGCATATCGAGCTTGACTGTCATACGGTTCGTGAGAAGCTCGATAAAGGTCTTCTTCGAACACTACATGTTCGGACAGTGGACCAAGTAGCAGACATACTTACTAAACCATTGTTTCCTCATCAGTTTCGGCATCTTATGTCCAAGATGAGCTTGATTGACATACATAGCTCATCTTGAGGGGGACTATTGGAGCTAAACCGGTTTCCTTTCGCCGGTTTACTAATTTATTAAGAATTGGTTTATTATGGTTTAGTAATATCGATTGTATATATATGATTTGTACAGTTGACCGTTGAGTCTAATGAGAATATCTTCTTCTCTAACAAACTTCTTCTCTCTTCTCTTCACCTTTCTCTCTCAAACTCTGAATCGTAATAGCTCCCCTCAAGGTGTACTGACTCTCCTTTGTTGGCAAGGTTGTATCTACTGGGTATGGTCAGAAAGGAACGCTAGACTTCATCGCCAAGTCTTCAGATCAGAGGATGTGATCATAAGGTTGCTTGATCGGCAGATTAGGGACCGTGTGCTGAGCTTCCGCACAACGAACCCCGCGGCTTCCTCTTCAATGATGCAGCGGTGGCTCTCTTAACCCCTTCATCCTATCGGCTTCTCACCTCTCTTCCCTATCGCTCAACTCCATCGTCATGACTGATCTCAAAGGAAACCGTCGATG
This sequence comes from Raphanus raphanistrum x Raphanus sativus, assembly GCA_019705995.1. Lineage (NCBI taxonomy): Eukaryota > Viridiplantae > Streptophyta > Magnoliopsida > Brassicales > Brassicaceae > Raphanus > Raphanus raphanistrum x Raphanus sativus. The sequence goes on along the minus strand of CM034036.1, from coordinate 22,821,234 downwards.
TTCTCTATGTCCTGTCTCTTTAACTTTTTGGGCTTTATTATTAGGTTGGTTACCTAATGGATTCTGATATGGGTATTTTGTTTAATGGATTGGGCCTAAAAACTAAAGCTTTGGCTTGTAATTTTTACATTTCTTATGCATTTTAATATGAAGAATCTTTTCAAAAAAAGATATGGGGTTAGGCCCGACTAATCTCTCGAGGCTGGGATTGGTAATATCAATATATGTAATGTAAAATATAGGCAATATCTTTTAAAAAACTGCAAACGTTTTCTTGGCATGCATCTGAAAATAGTTGTAAATATTTTAGGGTAGTTTAGGTGGTTTTTATATGGTGTAGCAAAATAGAAGAAGGAAAATATAGTTTCTATAAGGTTGATATGGGGAGTCCTTACAAAAAAAGGGAGACGGCTACGACGATGATGATGATATTGTATTGTAATCGATAACAAAATGAAGATATGGGGAAAAAATAGATATACTTACTTCAACCGGGTCGTGTTCTACTGGTATAGCTGAAACTAATGGATTCAGCTCTGTATCCTCTTGTCCTAAATAAAAGAATAAGATTTAGCGTTGATGAAGATTATATATCTATTATTTGATAATAGATGTTATAACAGAGTAGGCCAAGATGATTTGTATTATTAGAGTAGAGAAGTATTTATACATTGTACAACTAGGGTATATACTGTATTCTCTAGTATTTACACAATAGTCCTCAGATATATCTATATTGCCTTATACGCCTCCTCAAGATGGTGGGGCTGAAGTCACACCAATCTTGTTGCAGATATTCTGAAAAGGTATACGCTGTAGAGGTTTGGTGAGACCATCAGCTAGCTGATCATGCGTTGATACATGTGACACTCGGAGCATTCCATGTTGTATCTGACCACGGACAAAGTGATAATCAAGGGCAATGTGTTTCATCCGAGAATGAAAAACTGGATTTTGGCAAAGGTAAGTGGCCCCTATGTTGTCACAGAAGATCGTTGGAGCTGCCGGTAAGGTAACTCCTAGCTCGGTGAGCAATGAGCAAATCCATCGTATATCGGCAGATGTGTTTGCGACGGCTCTATATTCAGCTTCGGTAGACGATCGTGCGACGCCTTTCTGCTTCCGTGATGTCCATGAAATTGGATGAGAGCCCAGATATATTATGTGACCGTTCGTCGAGACGTAGTCATCTGAATCCCCAGCCCAGTCAGCGTCGGAGAAGCCATGTAATGGCGACTGAGCTTGCTTGCGGAGGAAGATGCCATGGCTGAGCGTCCCTGAGAGATACCGTAGTAGACGTTTGACGGCAAACCAATGATCAGTTGTAGGTTGATGCATGAACTGAGATAGTTTGTTGACAGCGAAAGAGATGTCCGGTCTTGTTAATGAGAGATATTGAAGGCTCCCGACAGTTTGACGGTACTCCCGCGGGTCTGTGAGCTTTGCGCCGGACGTCAAGGTGAGTTTGGGGGAGCTAGCCATTGGCGTCGATACCGGTTTCGAGTGAAGCATGTTGGTCTTTGTCAGTAGATCCGTAACATATTTCCTCTGCATAAGATGCATACCAGTTGGAGTCCGAATAGCCTCTATCCCAAGGAAGTAACTTAAGTTCCCCATATCTTTGATTGAGAACTTCCGAGCCAATGTTTCAATCACGTTCTGTACCAACGTCGGGGATGTGCCAGTGACAAGTATATCATCGACATAGACCAAAAGATACACAAACGCCTTGCCTTGCTTGAGAATGAAGAGTGAGGTATCGGATAGAGAGTTGTAGAAGCCAATGGTGACCAGAAATTTCTGCAACTCCTAGTACCAGGCTCGCGGTGCTTGTTTGAGTCCATAGAGAGCCTTCCTTAAGCGACACACTTTATTGGGGCTATCTTTATCAACGAACCCAGGAGGTTGACAAATGAAGACTTCTTCTTTCAAATGGCCTTGGAGAAAGGCTGTATTCACATCTATTTGTCGCACTGGCCATGAGTTATTAACTGCTAATCCCAAGACAATCCTGATCGTGGTTGGTTTGATTACTGGGCTGAAGGTATCAGTGAAGTCTATCCCCTTCTGCTGATGATAACCTTTTGCAACGAGGCGCGCTTTGTAGCGCTCAATGCTTCCATCCGGACGATACTTGATCGTAAATATCCAGTGGCACCCAACAACATTCATACCTTCACAAGCATCTTCCAAGTCCCACGTATGGTTTTGAACCTGCGAATTAAACTCGGCAAGCATCGCAGCTCTCCATTTAGGATGTTTCATCGCTTGTTGCCAAGTCGTGGGAATCCAGTGGGGATCGTCTTGCAGGTTTACCATGTGATTGTACTTGCTGACAGGTTTGAAGATATTGTTGCGAGATCGGGTCGTCATGGAGTGTCGCGTCGCTACGTCTTGTGCTGGAGCTTGGACTTGAGTTTCCAGAACGGGTTCAGGTTGTTGAGGTGACTCTGGTGCTTCCGCTTGTATTACTGGTGCCGAGTTATCAGTCGTCGCAGGTGCAGGTGGAGAGGCTGCCGGCTCTTCCTGTGGTGGAGGAGCTGAGGTCGTGGGCAGGCTGTTCGCAGCTAACGGGGGTGATTGTACTCGTGGTGGTGACAGGTTTAAGGTTGTGTGAGGTTGATAGGGAAAGGATGTGGGAGAGGGTTCGGCTTGGGTTGTTGGTGATGGGTTAGAGAGTTGCGGATATGGGAAAGTGGTTTCGTTGAAGCGGACATGGCGTGATGTGTAGACACGGTCTGTTGTGGGATCAAGGCAGAGGTACGCGCTTTGAGACAAAGAATAGCCAATAAAGACACAAGGGATTGATCGGTTTTCAAGCTTGTTGGGAGCATAAGGCCTTAGCCATGGATAGCATAGGCACCCAAAAGTACGTAACTTGCCATAGTTTGGTGTTCCTTGAAATAGTTTCTGGAATGGGGATTGGTTGGATAGGACTGGTGTGGTGAGTCGGTTGATAAGGAAAACTGCCGTAGAGAAAGCTTGCGGCCAAAAGGTGAGTGGCATATTGGCAGTGGAGAGTAATGCCAGACCAGTTTCAACAATGTGACGATGTTTTCGTTCGGATAGGCCGTTATGCTCTGGGGTATGAGGAGGTGTAGTGAGATGGGAAATGCCATGGGTTGCTAGGTAAGATCGCAGTGCGATAAATTCCCCTCCATTGTCTGAAAATAGGTTTTGAATTTTGGTATTGAATCTGTTTTCCACAAGTGGTTTGAAATGGGTAAATATGGTTTTAACTTGAGACTTAGCCGTTAATGGGAACAGCCAAGTATATCGGGTATAGTGATCAACAAAAACAAGGTAATATTTTTGGTTTTGTGGGGAAGAGATTGGAGATTGCCAGACATCTGAGAAAATATATTGGAGTGGTTTTGAAGAAGTAATAGAACTTTGTTGAAAAGGAAGTTTATGAGTTTTATTGAGAAGGCAATCATTGCAAGGAGTAGTACAAGAAGAAGTAGTGTTTAGGCAAGGTAAAGAAAACTTGGAAACAACAAATTTAAGAGTAGACAAGGAGGGGTGGCCTAGCCGATTATGCCATCGACTCAGTGAAGCTTTGGTATCGGGATAGGTAGCATTGGCTGAGGGGTTATGGTTCGGTTTAGGCCACTCGTACAAATCACCCTTCGTTTGACCTTGAAGCAGCCGAGCCCCCGACCTGAGATCCTTCACCTGGAAATGAGCAGGAAAGAATTCAACAGACACCTTATTAGCATTGCATAGACGATGTACTGAGATCAATTTTTTCTTAACAGCAGGAACACACAAGATATTATCTAACTTGAGAGGTTTAGATAATGTAGGGATAGACATAGAACCCGTGTGTGTGATTGCCATTGTTGATCCATCGGCCACTGCTACTTCGTCTCCACCATGATACGGCTGGTGTAGTGCGAGATTGTTTAGATCAGACGTGAGGTGATGAGTCGCACCACTATCAATGAGCCATGGCGTGATGTTGTATGGTGACGGCGCAACATAGTTGGCTCGTGGTTGCCAAGGGTGAGACGGTGGAGCGTACTGCTGTTGGGTCGCGTTTTGTCCTCCAGACGCCTGTTGATGGCATCGTCTTGCACTATGACCGTAAACACCGCAAATCTGGCACCGCCCCTGATATCCCCGTGGAGCATTGGATTGCTGAGGCTGTGGCGATGGCGAGTTGAATTGGTGTTGCTGCTGCCAGTTGTGATTTCCGCGGTACCCTCCGCGACGTGCTTGATTGGACTTGTTGTGATTTCCTCGGTAGTTAGAGTAGTTGGCAGTGATCGGAGTTGCAGCAACCGTGGAGACAGCAGACTGAAGCTTAGCTTCGTGATTGATCAGTTTCTCATGAAGTTCCGCAAGTGATGGTGCAGTGTCTCTGCTTTCTATCTGATCCACCATCGTTTTGTATTCATCGGGGAGGCCTTTGAGTACTTTCTCCACCTGATCTTCATGATCCAATGGTTTCCCAAGGATTGCAAGTTCATCAAACTTAGTGGTAATCCCTTGGAAGAAGTCATTGATCGACTTGTTTCCCTTAGTCCAATTGTCAATCTGCTGGCGCACTTGCAGGACATGACCTCTGCTCGGTTTTGCATAGGTCGCAGTGAGAGTCGTCCAAATCTCCGCCGCTGTCGTTGTTGCGGAGAGGATGGGTTGAATCGCGACAGTTATGGCACCAAGAAGCCCACTGTAAATCAATCGATCCTGGCGCTTCCACAGAGTGAACGCCGGATTGGGAGCTACGCCTGCATCGGTGGTTAAGGTGGGTGGTGGGACAACCATGGATCCGTCAATGTGACCGGAGAGATCATAGCCGTCGAGTAGAGCATGTACTTGTCTGCTCCACATGAGGAAATTGGAAGATGTGAGCTTGGTCACATTGTTCATGTTGACGTTCATCAACGTCGGAGTCGTCGAGACTGGAATCACTTCGCTGGTAAAGGTTTGAGGAGAGCTCGCCATTGTTTAGAGAAGAAGAAGCGTGAGAAAAAAAAAATATTTTTGAAGATGGCGGCTTTAGGTTTTAAGACTGCTCTGATACCATATAACAGAGTAGGCCAAGATGATTTGTATTATTAGAGTAGAGAAGTATTTATACATTGTACAACTAGGGTATATACTGTATTCTCTAGTATTTACACAATAGTCCTCAGATATATCTATATTGCCTTATAGGTGTGTTCAACAAACCTCTTTGAGTTATTGACGAACTTGTGGAAGAAAGTAGTAAGATGAAGAAGAGAACACACAGTGTGAGGCACAGGGTGTGCTTCATGTTCTTGGCTGAGAGAGAGAGAGAGAGAGAGAGAGAGAGAGAGAGAGAGAGAGAGAGAGAGAGAGAGAGAGAGAGAGAGAGAGAGAGAGAGAGAGAGAGAGAGAGAGAGAGAGAAGCTTTGTGAATTGTGATCCATAGGTATATATTACTAGATATTTGCTGTGCACAATTTGATCCCAAAAAAAAAAATTGATGTGCACAAAAAAAAGTATATACTAAATATTTTTTTATATACTAAATATTTGCCCAAAAAGAAAGTTTATACTAGATATAAGTACTTTTCTGTGCACATACGAAGTATAAATACATAATCCATTTCAAAAATAAATATTTTATAAAAGGTTTTATTTTTTGTTGAAACTCTTCGTGACACCTTTAAAAGTACGATGGACAATTATAAAACAGAGAGTAACTGATCTGAGGAAATGGGATGTGTAAGTGTAACTAATTTCTTTTTTTGTAACTTTTTTGTAACTAAATTTACAAAATAAGATTCCGTCGATTAAATTTAATCATATCAACCAGCAAATGTAAAATCAAACTAAAAAGCAAGATTGTTTTTTTTTTCAATTAGAGAAAAAATATTTTGTTTAAAAATATATATTTTGTTTTGCCACCTATTTGTATAGTTACAAAATGTAGAAAAACTTCTCCATAAAAACGACTTTTTTATCAAACATAAAAACGACTTATTTACCGTTGTTACAAAAAAAAATCGGTTTGTTTTATTATTTTATACACAGATCACATAGTGTGAGATTAAATAATGCTAAAAATAAATATGATTGATATAAAATATTGGGAAATATGGTCTCATATCCATTGTAGGATTTATATTGATTGTATACCCATAACAAAGAAAGCGCTATAATATTTGTGTATTAATGGCTGTATTAGCTTTGGCAAGCACACATTTAGATGTGATCAATTTTCTTTCTTTTTCTTTTTTTCTTACAAAAATGTTTTCTCCATCAACTTTTAATTGCTTTAAATTTCTATTAAAACAATTATTGAATTTTGTATTTTACATAATAAAAACATAGATTTTTTTCTAAACTTAATATTTTTTGAAACTTTCAAAACAAACATATTTTGAAACTTTCAAAACAAACAAACTTTCAAAACAAACATACGTCATATGTTACATACTATTTTGAATTACAGTAAAGTACGATACATTTTTTTTCTTTTCTTTTGCAATTTGTATTTCCTATTATGCCTCCTGATTCTTCTTATTCACTATTTGATCTGTTACACTGTTTTGATCTCCAACAACATCGTCACTCATCATCTTTCTCTAAGAAAATTTTAGAAAATTTCATATATACAAAGTTTGTGGGTGTGTCGAGTATTCCATACCATAACATGTATAGCATAATCACATAATGGATAAGAGTTTGGGTTTAGGTTTTAGGATTAGAGTTTGTGTTTAGGGTATATAATTTGGGTATATGGTTTGGATTTAAAGCTTGGATTTAGGATTTATGGTATATTGTTTGGGTTTAGGGTTTAGGGTATATGGTTTCAAACCAAACATATATTTTGAAACTTTCAAAACAAACTTTCAAAACAAACATGCGTCATATGTTTCATACTATTTTAAATTACAGTATAGTACAATACATTTCTTTTTCTTTTCTTTTGGAATTTGTATCTCCTTCTCTGCCTCCTGATTCTTCTTACTCATTACTTGATCATTTACACTGTTTTGTTCTCCAACACCGTCGCCACTAATCATTTCTTTCTAAAGAAATTTTAGAGAATTTTATATATACAAAGTTTGTGGATGTGTCGAGTATTCTATACTATAACATGTGTAGCATAGTCACGTAATAGATAAGAGTTTGAGTTTAGGGTTTCGGAATAGGGTTTGGGTTTAGGGTATATAGTTTGGGTATATGGTTTGGGTTTAGGGTATATGGTTTGGGTATATAGTTTGGATTTAGGTTTGGGTTTAGGGTTGAGTTTAAGGTATATTGGTTGGGTTTGGTTTGGGTTTAAGGTGTAGGGTATATGGTTGGATTTAGGGTATATAGTTTGAGTATATGGTTTGGGTTTAGGGTATATGGTTTGGGTCTAGGGTTTGGGTTTAGGGTATATTGTTTTGGTTTGGTTGGGTTTGGGGTTTAGAGTATATGGTTTGGATTTAGGGTTTAGAGTATATGGTTTGGGTTTTGGGTATATAGTTTGGGTATATAGTTTGAGTTTAGGGTATAGTGTATTATCTACAAACCTTTCATCTTTTTCAACCTTTTTATTTTTTTCATACTCTTCATGATAGTTGTTGTTATAAAATAATTTTTCTGTACTATATATTGGACAAATATAGTATAGTATGATATCGAGCATTATATTAATTATTTCTCACGCGCAGAAAAGGAGAGCGTTGTCTAGTTTGGTACCAAATTGACACAGTTTTTCATGCATGGCTATATTCTTCATATATGGTGCTGCTATGAATATTAAGCAAAATCACCCTAAATATTCGAGTACAAATGCAAATGAAGGGGGACAAGGAAATCTTTTGTAATATGGCGAGTGCAATATTCCTATATATAATTGAGAATGTGTGGTCCAACCAAAGTCTTACAAACTAAATGATGAAGTGTTGCCTGCTTTGTCAGAGTTTCCAATCTAAGTCAACGGTTCTAACATTGTTTGACAGCTGTTTTCCATCTTTCCATTCTCTTTACATTTTCTTTTCTCAGATTCACATGTTCCTTTTTTTGTTGTGTAAATATCATTTCGAAAAATGAGCAAAGGGTTTTACAAAGAGTTTGTGACAATTTGCAGAACCTAAACAATTGTTTCCACAGCAAAAAGTTAAAAACATAGAAGCAAACTACAACCAGTAACACTTTAACCTTTTGCTTGTAAAAATCCATTTAAAAAGTTGGAGATAAAGATTGATACTGGAATACAATTCCAATAAACACACGATTGTAAACAACACAATAGCGGAAAGAAAAATCGACGATACTCTTGAATACGGACCAGATCTCTCGACAACGTTTAATAGCATGAACCCTAATCTCCCGATGACACATTTGAACACGAACCCTATTCTCCCGACGACACCCAAAGGTACGAACCCAGCGAAGACCGACGATGTTAATCATATACATTCCATGCTTTTAATCATACTCAAGCCTAACGCTCTCTTAATCGTTACCTCCGAAGTGATCCAATCTCAGATTCTTCTTGGAGACCTTACTGCAGAATAATCTGAGTGAGAGACAAAACGATTCTGTGAGTAGAGATCGACAGATATGTGAACAAGAAAAATGAAGAAAGGATAGAACAAATAGTTTACTGTTGACCTTTCAGATCCTCATACAATCTGCTGAGAGAACAAAAAGAGATTATAGAAGAAGAAAGAAAGAACAAAGAGACATAGAGGTGTAGAAGAAGAGTGGGAAGGAGAAGATTCTTGGTCATTAGATTACATTTGATTAATGGTCAATAATTGTTATTCTTTATTTAAAAGATCAACCAATGAAAAAGAAAGATGGAGATAGACAAAGTAATGATTGTTAGCCACTAGATCAAATTCAATCAATGGTCCTAAATAATAATAAAACTAGATTTTGATCCGCAATTTTAAAGCGAAGGTTTTTCTATGGATAGTAAGTAAAATTTGTGAATTAATATTTTAAAATTATTGTATATTATTATGTTACAAAGTCATATTATATTAAAAAGAAAATTGTTTAAAATTATATAATTTATAATTTAGTTTATTTAATATTTTGTATATATATATATATACTTTTACGTAATTTTTCTTATCCTTGGACATTTTACCGGACCCAGAAAATCAAATCGAAATCAACCTGAAAATAGAAGTGTAATTTGAGTATGCGTCCATGATAGCATACAGATTAGATTTTTTTTGGATCCGCATGTCTATGATCAATCCAAGTCCTACCCGAAACTCGATCAGATACCTAAAGTACATGTTTTTGTGTATATTAGATATATTGGGTATTTCATATAATTTTTGGTATTACATATACTTTTTTAAGTTATGGTTCGTGTTTACTATTATAGTTTTGGGTGAAGCTCCAATATTCATAGATCTTATTCTATAAAATGTCCAAGCATAAGAGAAATTAAGTTATGGTTCGTGATCAGGACATATTCGATGGTGGGGCACGAGTATCGGTACGCGTGACCGAGAAGGCGGACCGAGCTCGTCTGTAGATATCGCTAGAGCGGGATGCGCTCGTTCGCTCGCTAGAGCATTCTTCCCAAGGGGAAGGTTTTTGTTTTTGGTTACAGCTGGACCGGTCAAGGCTGCCTACACACCTCAGGGGGAGGATCAAGCCATTCATAGTTCTTGTTTTTACGAGTAAAAGTGGCTGGGGGAAGCGCATTACTCGTTTTTTTGTGCGAGTAAAAGTGACTGCGAATTGCATTTACTCGGGTTTTTTTTTGGGGGGGGGGATGTGGTCACGGATCGTTCACTCGGGGAAGAATTCATTTTCTTTAGGAGTGGAAACGTCGGAGGTGCATGGAGTTCGAAGCCCGCGGAACCGCTTCTCTTGTGGATGTTTCGAGTCGGTAGACGCCATGTTTAATGACTTGGGTGATCTTGTATAGTCCCTCCCAATTGGCTCCTAGTTTGCCGGCCTGTCACTCTTTAGTATTTTCAAACACTTTGCGTAGAACAAGGTCGCCTAGTTCGAGAGGTCGGGATTTTACTTTCTTGTTGTAGTAACTCTCGATCTAATGTTGGTAGTTCTGGATGCGGAGTACCGCTTGGCCGCGCTTCTCCTCGATGCTATCCAAAGCGTCGAGCAACATATCTCGATTGAGCACATCGTTCGCCGGTGTTTTGGAGCGTCGTAAGCTAGTAACATGACCTCAACGGGTGGCATTGCTTCGACTCCATAAGCCACCGAAAAAGGAGTGGCTTTGGTTGCTCCGCGGGGAGTCATTCTGTGGGACCATAAGAAACCATCCAACTCCTCGGTCCAGCAACCCTTTTTCAAGCCGAGTCGTTTCTTCAGACCGTCGATGAGGAGTGGATCGTTGTGAGGCATGTGGACGCCGCTTGTGTCGGTGCTCGAAAATGTTATTTGATGGTTGTCCTCGACTGGCGATGGCCACTTGTGCGAGGTTACGGCCTGTCGTCTATAATCCTTGACTGCTCGGACGGATTCGTCGCCGTCTATAATTCTTGACTGCTCGGACGGATTCGCCGCAGGAAGGGGATCCATCCATGATCACGTTAACCTTTGGAAGGCGACTGAAGCGTCTTGATACGATCTGTGTTCGCAGGTCGGTTGGTTTGTCCGCGACGTTTTTGGCCGGAGTGGGGCGTTTCTTCGTCCTCTCTAGCTGTCGTCGTAAGTCGGAGTGCTTGGAACGATTGAGCTGTATCCTGAGGTCGTCGATTTTAGAATTGAGGCTATTGCGTAAATCAAAATCTCGAGGGGGGGGGGGGTTGTTTTTCCTCCACCTTTCTAGCTTTGGATGCACTGTCAGCGATTCCGAGATCCGGAGCGGCGCTCTGACCGGACGCTGTCCCGGTTGCAGCCTTGCACTTTAATATCGTTCAAAGATCGGGTTCTTCTGTTGTGATGAACATATGATCGTTCCCTCGGAAAGGCGTCGGCTCAGGTTGTTCGTCCTCCGAGGAATCGTTTCTCGTGAGAGGATAACCTCGACTCGTCGTTGGTTCTTGGATGATCCTCGTCAGTTGACGAATCATCTTTGTCTTGAGCACGGCCTCTTCTGTGTTGGCCTGCGGAGCCTTTCCCTTGGATTTATGACCCTTCTTTTCCTTGTTTTTGCTCCAGCTTTTATTGCTCTTAGGTTATGGATTAGAGGGAGGTTCGATTTCCAGTTTGCCGCTGGCAACAGACGATTGAAACTGCTTGTAGAGAATGTTGCATTTGTTCGTATCGTGCGTATCAACCTTATGGTAGATGCAGTACTTGCCGAAAGTTGGGGTGTTCGGACCCGAAGGCTCGGAAGAGGTTTGGGGTTTCTGGTCGTACTCAAAGGTTGACTGATTGTATATGTTCCATCTCTTTTCCCGAACGACGACTGTGGACGCTGGGAGATTTTCCTCGTTGACAACATACTTGAAGTTACGTTTTGGTTGTTTTTCTCTCTGGACGAATGCTGCCTTGGTTCTTGTCGGTTATCAGCTGCTTCGGTCGAGTTTTGCTTCGCTGCGGCGTCCTTCGCAATGCTTTGTCGTCCGAGTATCACTCTGGTGTCTTTGGTGTCTTCTTCCATACGTATGAAGTTATGCGATCGTGCAATTGCATCTGCGAGGGATCGCGTCGGATTTTGGTAGAGATCAGACTGAAACAACGACTTCACGTGAATGGTATTCTTTAAAGACTCAACTGCGATGCTATTGGGGAAATCTACCTCGGAGACGACGGATTTGAACTTCTCCATGAAGTCATAGAGGCTTTGGCCGTTGGCTTGGGTGATGTTCCACAGGTCGGACGCGGTGGCTTCTTCGCGAGTGAACATGATGTAGTTCTTTAGGAAGACGGTCGAAAGATCATGGAAGCTATCGACGGAGTTTTCCCGGAGTCTGGGGAATCAAGCAAAAGCTGCCCCCACGAAACTTTCGACGAAAAGCTAGCAGAAGCTGGCTCGTCGGAAAAGTTCGCTCGCCGCATCGCAATGTTGAAAGACGTGACGTGGACGGTAGAATCAGAGAGGCCGTCGAAGGTTGGCAAACGGAGCTTGTCCATTTTTCGGAGTCTAAGTCTCGTTATCTTCTGCATGAACGGAGTCCGGAGAGATTCAGCGAGGATGCGCTCGATTTGCGGGGCGGACGTCGTCACCTGATGAATCTGAGAACTTTTATCGAGGATCGACTGCTTGAGGGCCGCGAGTGCATTTATGGTTTGTACGTCAGGGACATCGGGAGTTTGTTCGGGGATCTAGTCGTCGACGTCATGAGTTTTGTCTTGTACAGGTGCGGCGCCGGCTATCCTGTCGGTACTGAACATGTGTCTTTGGTACCTCGCCGTTGAGACTTCAGCGTTTGCGGCGAGGGGTGCAATGAGGGAAGCTAGGGCCGTGAGTTGGTTGTGAGTTCGAGCCCCACGGTGACAGCCAACAGTTTGATCGGAAAACAGTGTTGTACTAAAAGTAGACATATTTCTATTGTGGGTTTAGTCGAAGACATTTATTCAGACCGGAAAGAGTTTGGTCGGTTACAAAAGAGGAAATAAACGATGAAAAGTGGCTGGAGCTCGGAGAGCTTTGAACGGAAAAGTACAAACGGCGAGAATACAAGAAGGTGAAAATCCTAATTCTAGCCGCCAAGTGAGTGTATGTGATTCCAGATCTCATTCACGTTGCTTTTCCCTCTCCTTATATATTCAATCTCTCGTCGCTTCATGACCTAGTTCCCATCGTCTTCATGGGCTTTTGCTCGTTGGGCCGAATAGTCCGCTCTGTTTCTTGGGCTTCGAAGCCGCGCTTCCTCGGGCGCTGAACTATTGGCTAAAAGTGCCCTCAAGCCGAGTGGACGAAACGGATCCTCGAGCCGCCAAGCCGAGCCGACGCGATGTCGTTGATGGGCTGGGCCATCTATCTTTCGGACCTTAGGGAGGATGTAAATCCAGTCCTTACAGTCGTCACACTTCAACCACGCCTTGAGCCTTGTTCTCCGTTGCCCTCCTCCCTCTTTTATCACTGTCACACTACAGGAAATGTGGGTATTAATAGCGGCCGTTAAACGCTATTAGTCCTGTACCATAGCGTTTCTTTAAACGCTTTCACATCGCCCGTTATAATAGGTCCGACACTTTCTATAGCGGATCTTTCGTATGCTATAGTTAAGTAAACAACGATAGCATCGTTTTCTATGCAATTGGTAAATCTTAAATAACATGTTATAATTTTTATTAATACTCATTAATCTGAAGTTACCTATAGCAATTTGTTATACAAAGATAGCAAATGTTTCGTGTTATTAAATCGTTTTATTTACCCGAATATTTAATATATATATATATATATATATATATAAATTGATTTTATATTTTTAAAATGGATTATTTATTTCAAATATTTGTAATTTTTAAAATTACTCATATTAAAAAAAGGCCACCGTAATATATTTCCTTGTTTAAACAAACCATCAACACTACAAAATGAAATATTATCAATCTACCGCTAAAAACCCTTCACAATCATCCCTAACATAAAGACTATCATCATCAGAAGTTTCACCACACAGATCATCGACTTCTTGGACAGGTAAAGCTGCAGCACCTAAAACCTCTTCTGTTTCCAACTCATGGTAGCCTCTAGGTGGTGCTCTCATAACAACATACCAATTAGAATTATCATCTTCCCTAGAGTAGAAAACCTGTTTTGCTTGAGAGAGCAGAATGAACGGATCTTTCAAATAAGCTGCCTGGTTCATATGAAGGTTAACGAGAGTGAAGCCATCTTCTTCCTTCACACCATTCCATGTGTTAGCCCAATTGCATCTGAACAGCGGTACTTTGAACATGTGATAGTCCAGCAGTAAAATCTCCTTTATAACTCCATAATATGTAAGCATATCAGCAACTTGTCTCATATCTCGAGCACTTGATCTACACATGCTAAATGCTTCATAACTTACTCCACTGTTTTGAGTCTTCCGCTTAACCGCATCCGTATGAAACCGCTGGCCCTTAATAATAAACCCTTTATGTGCTAAAGCAGCATTTCTTGGTCCGAATGCCAACCACCTCAACTCCTTAGAATGAATATTTGTTGAGTCTGACTGAATCTGCGAAGACAACATGTTCATCAATCCAACAATCTAACAACGTGTTCATCATCAAGCTAAGAGCTAAGCAGTATTGTCAATCTAACAATCTAACAACGTGTTCCTCCAACAATCTCGACATGTTCATCAATCCAGCAAGATGTATAAAATATTATAGAAGAAAAGGAGTTGGAGTTGAAAACCTTTTTTTAACCCATTCTGCAAACTGCTCAGTATGGTGTTTCCACAGCAGAGTTTCATTTCTAGCACATCGAGCATCATTAGCTTGTAATTCTTCTAAATGCATCCTGATTTGACATTAAGCAACAGGTTTGAACAACAAATTATAATTAAAAGTAGATGAAACAGAAAGGGTAACCTCTTACTCAACATAAGGATCCATAGATGCCATGTTCATTAGCACATAGCGATGAGCAATGTCTCTATCTTTATCTGAAAGGGTGACCTCTACTCCCTTCTGCAGAGGTCGACCTTCAACCACGACTCTATCAGCCTCAATATCTTCATTACGATTAACTGGTTCTTGAACTTGTACTGAATCTTGAAGGAACTCTAAACAAAATGCAACACATTCTCCAGCTAAATACCCCTCAGCCATACATGTTTCTGGCCTTGCATAATTCTTAACAAAGGCCTTTAGTGTTTTCATGTACCTATAACTCAGTCAAGCAATATTAATATTAGTCAAACATCATTGCAAGAAATACATTAATCGAAGCAAATGAGTACATCAAACCTTTCAAATGGATACATCCAGCGGAAGTGAACTGGTTGATATATGGTGTTTTTCACATCATTGTATATAGGTTTTCATTTGTTTCAAGTCACTAATTCGTGTCAGTCTAGTCCTTTTTGACCTTTTACAGATCTGGAGTTAGTAGAAGAGAGAAGAGAAGGTGCCTGATGAAAAGATGTCCTTTTGGAGCAATCCTGCGGAGAACACTCAAGTAGAACAGTCCCGAGACTGTTCTCTCTCAGGCGGAACAAGTAGACGGAGTGATCTGGAGATTGTTCCCGACGAATATGGAAACTCTTTATTTCGGGAATTAAAGCCCTGTTGCCCTAATCTCTTTTCTTCTGATTGGCACCTCCATATAAAACGCCATCTATCTTTTTACTATTTTCTTACGCTAGTTTTTACAAGAGAACACTGTGATTTGCGATCGGCAACTTGTAAGGGAGAAGAATCCATCCTCTCACAGAGAAGATCATCTGAACCCTATTGTTTTTTACTCTGTTCTTATGCAATTATATTCAGGATTTATGTCTTTGATTCTTTGCATCATGATCGAGTAGTAGCCTTGCTCGCCTATGGTTTTTAGGGTGTTGAGACATGAGCTAAACATAGATAAGTAGTCCATAACTGTTCTTCATTCATACTGTTCTTACTGCTTTCATTAATCTGATCACTTGATGTTAGATCACTAGTTCATCACCTAGTTAACCGCTTAGGAGATAACTTGACATGTATTGATTGAGCTTAGTTTCCCTAATCAGCGAAAGTAGATATTAGGGTGGTAAGTGAACCGATCGGACCTGTTCTCTAAAGCTTGCAATCGATCCTCATCCCAACGACAGTTAGGTGGTGAGATCGATCTGCAAAGCGATCACTTCCACGGCAGTGGAGTGTTCCAGCTGAGTGATCCGAGTTCTAGAAAGCATTTCATCGCGCTTGAGTAATTGTTTGGCTCCAATTCAACACCCAATGAAATACCCTAGGCTAGCTCTTGTTTAATTGAACCAATCTCGTGTTTTATTTGCTTGTTAACTATCGTCACTTTATAACCAAATCCATATCTTCATCTTAGCTTGATTTCGAAACTTATAGAACTAGAGTGTAGACTGGTCCTCTGGATTTGAATCTCAAGTACTACAATTGCAACTGTTAACTTGGCAGTAGCAAGGATTCATTTTTAGTGTATCAAGTTTTGGTGCCGTTGCGACGGGGACCAGATTTTTTACCTTTAATTTTCGGTTTCATATCTAATCCAAGATATCTAACTCGTGTTTATTTCTTTGTTTCAGCTGATGATCCAGGTGCATGACCAGTAGACATACTCGGAGCAACGCACAAGGACCATTGCATCAGCTTACCAACGAGGAACTAGCGAGATTGGACGACAGAACCGTCAACAGCCGAGATCAACGAACACCAACATGGGTGATCACCAAGATGATCTCACTGCTGCGTTTGCACTCATGCAACATCAGATGCAGCAAACGATCCAAGCGCAGCAAGCTGCTGCCGAGCAAGCTGCTCTGAATGCTGCGAACCAGCAGAACCAACATGAGGAAGTTGTCCAGATCGGCCAGAGAAACTTACTGCGCAATCTGCCTGCTACGCGATCTGCCATCAACCCTCCACCGTGCACTAGGCAAGACTTTGAGATCAAGCCAGCCTTGATAAGTCTAGTGCAAAAGAAGATCTTCAATGGACTTCCTGCTGAGATACCGATGGACCACATCGAGCACTTTGAGAAGATGTGTGGTTTCACAGCGAATTAAGTACCACCCGATTTCATCAAGTGTACTCTGTTCCCTTTCTCTCTTGATGGGAAAGCTGCTCGCTGGCTTGATTCCCTACCCACGGGATCACTCACCACTTGGGAACAAGTCCGAGAGGCCTTCTTAATCCACTTCTACACGAAATCGAAGACGACAGCTCTGAGACAGAAGATCGTGACCTTCAAACAGTTGGTGGACGAGCCGTTCTGTGATGCATGGGAGCGATTCAACGTCTACCGCAGAGAGTGCCCGCATCACGGTTTTGAGGAAGACTATCTGCTGGGAGTGTTCTACGATGGAGTAGGCTGGGAGTACAGGAACGCTTTGAACTCAGCCAGTAAGGGAGATTTCATGACCCAATCCACTCAAGGTGCCTCCGAGTTGATCGAGAACATGGCATCAAGCTCAGCTGATAATAACCGCGAGACTGATCGCACTCAGAAGGTGAAAAGCATCGATAACAGCAAGATTGATGAGCTCTCTGCCAAGGTCGATCAGCTGATTAAGAGCAACCAGAACCAGGTCTTCATCATGGAAGAATCCCCTCAGGATAAAGCAACCGCGGATGGCACATCAGAGGCAGATCAGTCAGCTGAGGATCAGCATGAAGTGAGCTATGTGAATGGGCAAGGATGACAGTTCAAGAACTATCACCCGAACCCTAACGTGAGGAACAATCGATAAAGCTCAAGGAAATCAGGGTCAGAACAGTGGATACCAAAGGCCTTATAGAAATCAGGGAAGAACCTTTGTCCTCAACCCAGCTCAGAATGCCCAGTTCCATAGCCAGAAACAGCCGGTTAATCAGCAGGCTGCACAACCAGCTCAGACTGCTCCGCATGATGACATGAAGAGCCTCGCCAATATGATGAGCCAACTGCTCCAAGGACAGCAGATCCAAGGGAAAGCACTGGACCATGTCACAAACGACATCAACACCAGGATGAATCATATGTTCAATGACCTGAGTGTCAAGTATGACAATGTCTTAAGCCATATGAGACAGATGGATATTCAGATTGCTCAGACTGCTGAGAGTGTGAAGAGACAGCAAGGAACTCTCCCTGGAAAAACAGACAAGAACCCCAAGGAGTGCAATGCAGTAGGTCTAAGGAGTGGAAAGCAACTGCCTGATCTGGACCCCAGGAGATTCACATCGACTGAGAAAGGGAAGCAGAAGGAGTCGGATCAGCCACCTAAAGCTGTACCCACAGATGAGGAAGAGGCAGAACAACCTACTGAGACTGTTCCGACTGAAGCATAGCGACCCGCTGGGGTTGTTCCACCGACTGCAGCACCTTCTTCTGCTCGTCAGTATGTACCAAAAATATCTTACCCTGTTCCAGCTAAGGCTACACGCAAGGATAAGGAAGAGATGAAGTGCATGAAGATGCTGGAAGACCTAACTGTCAAACTCCCTCTAATGAGTGCGATCCAGATGATTCCATCCATGCGTAGCTTTGTGAAGGGACTGATCTCTGGGAAGATATCTGATGACAGCGAGTTCATGATTGTCTCTAAGGAATGCAGTGCGGTGCTCCAGAACAGAAGGATCAAGAAGTTGGGTGATCCGGGAAAATTTGTCCTCTCAGTTCAGATTGGGAGAACAGTCTTCTCATGCTCACTGGTCGATCTAGGGTCAAGCATAAACCTCATGCCATATACTGTGGCTAAGCGCCTTGGATACACGGACTTCAAGCCTACCAGGATGTCCCTAGTGTTTGCTGATCGATCTGTAAAGTCTCCAGTTGGAATCCTCGAAGATCTTCAAGTTCTGGTTGGGAACACACTTGTTCCTGCCGATTTCGTTGTTCTGGAAGTCGAGGAAGATTCAAATGATCCCCTGATCCTAGGTAGACCGTTCCTCTGCACTGTTGGAGCTATCATCGATGTCCGACAAGGGAAGATTGATCTCGACCTTGGAGATATTGTGATGAAGTTTGAGAAGGAGCAGATGCTCAAGAAGCCGATGCTGGATGGACAAACTTTCACTGTCCAAGAAGATGGTGACCCGCTAGAGCCGCATGAGGGAATGATCGAGGAGATTCTCACCGAGGATCCACTTGAACTCGCCTTAGTCAGAGCTGAAGCCGAGCAGAGCTTAGAGAGTGTTGATGCTGATGCCTATGCCAAATTCCTGGATTCAGCCAGGAGTATTGAAAGGATGGTTGCGAATCTAAGTCTGGGGGAGAACAGTGAGTCCAGCAGATCGGCTGGAACAACCGCGCCTCAGAACCCGTATGTTCCGGCAGCTCAGACCGATGACTCAAGGAGCGAGCTGAAAGCTCCAAAGGTAGAGCTCAAATCCCTTCCCAAGGGACTCAGGTATGCATTTCTTGGACCCAACTCTACATATCATGTCATTGTGAATGCTGATCTGAACAATGCCGAGACTGCTCTGCTTTTGTGTGAACTGAGAAAATATTGTAAGGCATTGGGTTATTCTCTAGCTGACATACCTTGCATTTCACCTGATCTGTGCTTGCATAGAATACACCTGGAAGATGAATCGATGACTTCTGTAGAACATCAGAGGAGGTTAAACCCAAATTTAAAAGATGTTGTAAAGAAAGAGATAATGAAACTTCTAGAAGCAGGTGTGATTTATGCGATCTCTGATAGTAAGTGGGTTAGTCATGTGCATGTAGTACCTAAGAAAGGTGAGATCACTGTGATAACCAATGAAAAGAATGAATTGATCCCCACTAGAACAGTTACTGGTCATCGCATGTGCATTGATTTTCGTAAGTTGAATGCTGCGACTCGTAAGGATCACTTCCCACTTCCTTTTATTGATCAAATGCTTGAGAGATTAGCTAACCACCCTTACTATTGCTTTTTAGATGGTTATTCAGGATTCTTTCAGATTCCCATCCACCCAGACAATCAGGAGAAGACGACGTTCACATGCCCTTATGGAACATATGCATACAGGAGGATGCCCTTCGGCTTGTGCAATGCTCCAGCGACCTTCCAGCGATGCATGATGTCGATTTTTACTGACCTGATCGAAGACATTATGGAGGTTTTCATGGACGATTTCAGCGTCTATGGAAGCTCCTTTCATGTCTGTTTGTCAAACTTGTGCAGGGTGCTGAAGCGATGCGAGGATAAGCATCTGGTGCTGAACTGGGAGAAATGCCACTTCATGGTCAGAGATGGGATTGTTCTGGGACACAAGATATCAGAGAAAGGCATTGAGGTGGACAAGGCAAAGATCGAGGTCATGATGAGTCTGCAACCACCAACTTCAGTGAAGGGAATCAGGAGTTTCTTGGGACACGTTGGTTTCTATAGGAGGTTCATCCAGGACTTCTCTTAGATCGCGAGACCACTCACTCGGTTGCTCTGCAAAGAAGCTCAGTTTGCCTTTGACAGCGACTGCTTAGACGCATTCCACACGATCAAGGGGGCTCTAGTGAGTGCACCAGTGGTCCAACCTCCAGACTGGGATCTCCCTTTTGAGATCATGACAGATGCAAGTGATTTTGCAGTGGGACCAGTCTTTAGACAGCGTAAAGATAAGAAGCTTCACGTGATATACTATGCAAGCAGAACCTTAGATGAAGCTCAGTGCCGATACGCAACCACAGAGAAGGAGCTCCTTGCCATCGTGTTCGCTTTTGAGAAGTTCAGATCCTATCTTGTTGGATCAAAGGTGATTGTGCACAAAGACCACGCGGCTCTCAAGTACCTACTCACGAAGAAGGATGCTAAACCGCGGCTCTTAAGATGGATTCTCTTGCTCGAAGAGTTTGATCTGGAGATAAGAGACAAGAAGGGGGTTGATAATGGAGTAGCAGATCATCTCTCCAGGATGAAAGTGTCAGATGAGACAGTTCTTGATGAGGAACAACCGATGGATTATGTCAATGCGATTGGTCTGCGCAACATGGAACAGTCGTCACCTACCATCAAGGACTGTTCCCGCATAGAAGGAGCATTCGTTGCAGTGATCCAGAAGGAGTACCCGAACCTTCCATGGTTTGCTGAGATTGCCAACTTCCTGGCAGCTGAGAAAGAGCCTTTGAGGTTCACTGGAAATGAGAAGAGGAAATTTCTAAGGGAAGCAAGGCACTACTTCTGGGATGAGCCGTATCTATATCGGCAAGGCAAAGATGGGATCTTCAGGAGGTGTGTTCCAGAGGCTGATATTCCAGGGATCCTTCACCACTGTCAAGGTTCCTCTTATGCTGGTCACTTTGCCACCTTCAAGACAGTTTCCAAGATCCTCCAAGCCGGTTTCTGGTGGCCCACTATGTTCAGAGATGCTCACGCTTTCATATCACGATGCAATTCATGTCAAAGGATGGGGAGTATAAGCAAGAGAAACGAGATGCCTCAGAACTACATCTTAGAAGTTGAAGTGTTCGACTGCTGGGGGATCGATTTCATGGGACCATTCCCAGTCTCTCACAAAAATGAGTACATCTTGGTTTATGTGGACTATGTCTCCAAGTGGGTAGAAGCGATTGCTAGTCCAATCAATGATGCGCGAGTTGTAACCAAGATGTTCACCTCCATCATCTTTCCAAGATTTGGAGTGCCTAGAGTGGTTATAAGCGATGGTGGAACTCACTTTATCAACAAGTTGTTCCAAGGATTGCTGAGCAAGAATGGTGTGAAACACAAGGTTGCAACCGCCTATCATCTCCAAACAAGTGGTCAAGTGGAAGTTTCCAACAGAGAGATCAAGAGCATCCTGCAGAAGACTGTCAACACCACCCGCAAGGACTGGTCCCTTAAGCTTGACGATGCTCTCTGGGCGTAAAGAACAGCCTACAAGACCCCTTTAGGGACCACTCCCTATCATCTGGTCTATGGCAAGGCGTGCCACCTACCTGTTGAGCTAGAGTACAAGGCGGCTTGGGCTGTCAAACTACTCAACTTCGACATCAAACCCGCCAAGGAGAAGCGAACCATTCAGATCCACGAGTTGGAGGAGATCAGGCATCTAGCCTATGAGAGCTCTAAGATCTACAAGGAAAAGACCAAGGCGTTCCATGACAAACGGATCGTCAGCAGAAGCTTTGCTCCGAACGATCAGGTCTTACTCTTCAATTCACGGGTTAAACTGTTCCCTGGAAAGCTTAAGTCCAGATGGTCTGGACCCTTCACCATCAAGGAGGTTCGCCCCTATGGAGCTGTTGTGTTGATGGACACAAGAGGTGGAGAATTTGTTGTCAATGGTCAGCGTCTCAAGCCATATCTTGCTGACACAACAATCGCTGAAGGTGCAGAGATACCCTTAAGCGATCCCCCTCAAGCCTAATCGGCTCATTGAAGTCAAGCTAGTGACAGAAAACAAGCGCTTGGTGGGAGGCAACCCACTGGTGAGTGTAAATATTGTTTTCTTTTTGTCTTTATCTTTCTAGGAACTAACTTGCAGGTTGAAAAATCAAGAAAATTCGAGATCACTCCAGGAGAGCACTCCAGCGGTTGTTCCGCCGATTGTTCCCAGGTAAGTACTCGAACAAAAAAAAAACAAATAAAAAGAAGGGGAAGCGGTTTGGTGGACCTACTTAAGGCCCAAACACTCCACTCCCCCACTTCATCTCTCTCGCCGCAAACCACCCCTTTAGAACCCTAAAATCGCGAACACACCTCCTCATCTCTCTCCAATCGATTTTTGGTTCTCACCTCATGGGTTCTCTTGAGACTGGTTTGTTTTGCAGGAATCACCTCTCCAACCAAGGTAATCGGTCAACAATCCTTCCCCTCTTTGCGCATGCAAATCGCGATTTGGGAGTGATTTCTTGGATCCTGTTTTTCCTATATGCTTTGTGATTTCATCCTAGATTGTAGCTCTTGATAGTATACTTGCTACTAGGATTGAATTGATGATTGATTTTGAATGGAAGAGGAACCGATTTGTTGATTGCGATTCTTGGTCTTTGCGATTTGAACTGTTGAGATTGAGGCTTGTGTGGGTTGTCTAGAAATCGATGGACTTGGGTAAAACAAGAAGATTGGATTGTTCCATCGCTTCTAGAGCAACCAACGGACTGTGCTGATATTGGGCTATTGTTTTTGTTTTGCAGATGCCTCCAAAGATGAGAAACGCAAGGGCCGCCAAGAACACAGCTTCTCCAGCAGTGAGAGCTCCACCTGGTTACCCATGGCCGAACAAAACCAAGGGCGAGCCCATAGACCTCAATGATTCGATGCTCCTTGACTACAATGTTGAGGGATGGGACAAGGAGTCAGCGGCAAGATACAATCGGCTCCTTCTGGCGGAGATCTTGCCCACTCGGTTCGTGCACCAGGAGACCTTAGCCGATCTCGGCCTTGACACCGAGGTGTTTGACACGATGCAGGGCATGGGACTCATGCCTCTCTGTTTCCAAGCCCAGGTTCTCTACCCGGATTTGGTTAGGCAAGTGCTCGCAACGTGCCATATCACTTATCTGAACCCCAATGAGCCTACATACGAGAACTGCTTCTTCTCCTTCATGGCTGATGGCAAGTTCTGCTCAATCTCTCTCAACGATCTGAACGAGCTACTTGAGATTGCAGACACGCCTAAGGAAGTTTCAGTGGAAAAGAAGTTCAAGCCGGCAGACACCTTTTGGGACCTCATTGCAGCCGGCAAGTTCACCTCTCGCAAGGCCTACCAGTCGCAGATCCGGAACCCTGATATCCGGATCATCGCCAAGATCGTGTCCAACGTCCTGTTCGCGAAGGAGTACACCTCCAAGATCACGAATGGGGAGCTCCAGGTTCTCTATACGGGTCTTGAGGACGAGATGCGCAGAGAGAAAATCTCCCCGATCCAAGAAGTCAAGACCAACCCAGGGTTCCATCTCATCTCCATGTTCGCTGAGCGCAAGGACACCTTGATTCGGACTGATGACAAGAAGGATCGTTCCGGCAGTCTGCTCACTCCCTTGTTCCAGCGCTTCAACATCAACCTCAGCTCCTACACGGTTGTCTCTAAGATGGAGTACATTGATACTCCTTACCTGATCGCCTGCCACATCTTGCGTGACGAAAACACCTACAAGTTCCAAGACAAAGAAGGGAACCCTCTGTACTGCAAGCTCCATATGCCTGGGTTCACAGACTTCTTATCTCTGGAGAACATTGTGTTCTCACTCGGTGAAGAGCACCTCTGCGATGATCCGCGAGCGCCAGTGCAGAACAATGATGATGACATGGATGATGTGGAGCATGTGCCTCCACCGGCTGATGGTGAGTAAGACCTGGAGGACTTCACCGATGTGACCGATGATCACGCCTACAGACGCTGGATGGTTGAGTCCCAGAAGAAGAACAACAGCCTCACGAAGAGGATACTCAAGGCGATCACAGGCGGCTGCATTGGAGAACAGGAGGAGCATACACCGCAGAGAACAAGGCGCCCAGGCAAGGAACAAGCGGGAACATCGACTGGAGCAGAGAGACTGCCGAGGAACAGGAGGACAACTGGTCACTCCGGTAGCGGCGATTCAGACTGAGTCCGAAATGACTATTTATATCCCTTGTCTTATCCATCTGAATTATTTATTTTTCATGATATTTGCTTCTGTTTGGTGTGTTTCAGCTTCCTCTGATTTATTTTCACAACCAGGGATGGTGTGAACTAAGTCTGGGGAGCGATTGTACTATATTTGCTTGTGTGCTTTTTGAGTCAGTCCTTGTGTCATTTTTATGTTTTTATCGAGTCAGTTTTTAGGATCGAGTCAGTCAAAACTATTGTGGGAATCAGGACCTTATTTTGTGATGCTCTTTAACCACCTCGTGCTTTAACCTTCTTATTCAGTGACCTTAGCAGTGATGAAAGACCCACACATGGACCTAGAACACCCTGACTTATCTCATTTGACACTCCAGAAGTTCTATACCGATCAGGTTACACTGGGCAGACTTAACTCCACTTTATCTGAACCTAATCTGGACTTTAATTCTTCTTGTCATGGGCACTAGATCAGGGTAGAATGAGAACTACACTCAGGACTTCTTATCCGATTTTATCCCTCTTGCTGTTCCTGAGTGACTAGCTCATTCTTAGCTAGTTCCCACCTTGAACCCTGACCTTTTGTTCCACCCTCATGCATTTGCTTTTCTAGTACTTTATGTGCAGATATGTGCAAAAAGGTCGGAGAGGAAAGAATCGACGCAGTTCTTACTCATCGATGCTCACACAGTGGAAGAAGGCGGAACAATCAGTGCAGACAAGAGAACAACCAGAGTGCATGTTCCGATACCAGAGAGAACAACGAAGAAGTAAGTGGCTAGAACGGACCAAATGAATCACCAGTGGCATCATGTACATCACTTGTTACCTCCTTACTCGTCACCCCAGCATTTTGTATTTCAATATGTATATTAAAAAAAAAAAAAAGGAAAAGTTTTTTGTTTTTGCTTTGATTTACTGGTGACGAGAAGGGGAAGAATCCATGATGCATGCCACTGGGGAAGTTGAGAAAGTGATGGTGGTTTCCGTGAAGTGTTCTGAAGGGGAAGTTGAATCGCGCAGAGCAGTCCTATGATCGATCTATCAGAGAGCAGTCCGATCAGCAGAGATGAGTAAGGACTATGGACCTCAATGGAGCCGTCTTCTCACAACCATTTTGTGCGATATCCTGCATCCGCTCTTGGTAAACCCTAAACACTCTTGAACTCCACCATAAAAGTTAGCATGTTCTATACCTAGTCCGTTCTCTCTGAATAGAGCATGTGACAAGAAGCTCATGCTGATCTTAATTGAACATAAGGAGTTTTGTCTCGAAAGTGTTGCCTTTAGGAGTTTTGTCTCGAAAGTGTTGCCTTTTCAGGTTCAGATGTAGAGTAAGGAGCCGATCCTCGAACAGCGATCAGGGGGTTCTCAGTAAGTGTGTGTGGTCCTAATCTACAGCTTGTATGGTTCAGAGATTTGTGGTAAGAGTATGGTTGCTGAGAATAAGCGAGTTCCCACGCTTTCAAACCTTTCTCACTGTTCTTGGTACTTGCCTTGTTCGAGGACAAACAAGGATCTAAGTCTGAGGGAATTGATATATGGTGTTTTTCACATCATTGTATATAGGTTTTCATTTATTTCAAGTCACTAATTCGTGTCAGTCTAGTCCTTTTTGACCTTTTACAGGTCTGGAGTTAGTAGAAGAGAGAAGAGAAGGTGCCTGATGAAAAGATGTCCTTTTGGAGCAATCCTGCGGAGAACACTCAAGTAGAACAGTCCCGAGACTGTTCTCTCTCAAGCGGAACAAGCAGACGGAGTGATCCGAAGATTGTTCCCGACGAATATGGAAACTCTTTATTTCGGGAACTAAAGCCCTATTGCCCTAATCTCTTTTCTTCTGATTGGCGCCTCCATATAAAACGCCATATATATTTTTACTATTTTCTTACGCTAGTTTTTACAAGAGAACACTGTGATTTGCGATCTGCAACTTGTAAGGGAGAAGAATCCATCCTCTCATAGAGAAGATCATCTGAACCCTATTGTTTTCTACTCTGTTCTTATGCAATTTTATTCAGGATTTATGTCTTTGATTCTTTGCATCATGATCGAGTAGTAGCCTTGCTCGCCTAGGGTTTTTAGGGTGTTGAGACATGAGCTAAACATAGATAAGCAGTCCATAACTGTTCTTCATTCATACTGTTCTTACTGCTTTCATTAACATGATCACTTGATGTTAGATCAGTAGTTCATCACCTAGTTAACTGCTTAGGAGATAACTTGACATGTATTGAATGAGCTTAGTATCCCTAATCAGCGAAAGTAGATATTAGGGTGGTAAGTGAACTGATCGGACCTGTTCTCTAAAGCTTGCAATCGATCCTCATCCAACGACAGTTAGGTGGTGAGATCGATCTGCAAAGCGATCACTGCCACGACAGTGGAGTGTTCCAGCGGAGTGATCCGAGTTCTAGAAAGCACTTCATCGCGCTTGAATAATTGTTTGGCTCCAATTCAACACCCAATGAAATACCCTAGGCTAGCTCTTGTTTAATTGAATCAATCTCGTGTTTTATTTGCTTGTTAACTATCGTCACTTTATAACCAAATCCATATCTTCATCTTAGCTTGATTTCGGAACTTATAGGACTAGAGTGTAGACTGGTCCTCTGGATTTGAATCTCAAGTACTACAATTGCAACTGTTAACTTGGCAGTTGCAAGGATTCATTTTTAGTGTATCACTGGTCCTCCCAAGCGTGCCTCTTTTGAGAGATGTATTGGAAGGTGGAACATGATATCAAAAAGAGATGGAGGGAAGAAGCGCTCCAGTTGACACATTGTTTCCACAAACTCTGTCTCCATTAATATAAGTTTCTCCGGGTCAATGATGCGTTGGCACAACCTGTTAAAGTAGCTGCATAATCTGTTAATGGCAATCCTAGGACCACTATGCAACAACCCTCTTAATGCGCTGGTAACAAGTTATGTACTAGCACATGATGATCATGCGAATTAAACTACCTAAATTAGGAGGGTTAACTGAAACGCTATTCGCAATATTACCACAATAACCATCAGGACCTCTAAACTGAGATAACCTTTTGCAGAAAATGGTCTTCTCTTTCTTCGATAGCCAATACGATGCTGGAGGTAAGTATGTTTTCGAACCCCTAACCTCTGTGTGCAAGTGACTTCTGATTCCAATATCTGCTAAGTCTTTTCTTGCTTTCAAACCATCTTTTGACTTCGAACTTTGCATCAAGATAGACAGTATAGCATCCGACACATTCTTTTCAACGTGCATAACGTCAATATTATGACGAACAGACATATCTTAAGACATTAAACAAGAAACTGTTAGGCATATTCATATACAACAAGGAGAGAATATAGTTCCTGATTACTCTGCTTTACCTTCCAGTATGGTAGTTCAAAGAATATTGATCTCTTCTTCCACCGCCATACATCATTTGATTCTTCACACTCTTCTTCTTGAACCATCTCATCATCTTCTAACTCTGGTCTTCTCCTTTTTTTCTCCTTATGTAGAGGTCTTCCAAAATCATTCCTAAAAGCTTGTAATGTCTCATATATCTCAGCGCCAGTTTGTATCCTACTCGCATTCCCTTCCTCCACTGTGTTGTCGAACCAAGCTTTTTTATATCTGTAACGATGGCCAGGCGGTAGTCTCTTTCTATTTCCCATGTAGACAAACTTGCGGCTGAACTTAAGCCACCTAGAAGGTGTATCCTTTCCACATACATTGCATGCTTGTTTCCCCTTCACTTTACATCCAGACAAGGTTCCCAATGCTGGATAGTCACTGATACTCCAAAGCAGCAAGGCTCTAAGTGTGAAATTCTCCTTCGCAAATGAGTCATAGACTTCAATACCCTCAGCCCACAAATCTTTCAGATCATCTATTAATGGTGCTAAGTAGACATCTATGTTATTACCAGGAGCTGTTGGACCAGGGATCAGCAATGTCAACATTATATTCTCAGCCTTCATACACATCGTTGGAGGCGTGTTGTAGTTCACTAACAACACTGGCCATGTGCTGTGATTGGTGTTTTGCATGGAGAAAGGGTTCATCCCATCTGTAGAAATTCCAAGTCGAAGATTCCTTGGTTCAGCAGCAAAGTCTGGCCATTTATTATTCACTTGTGCCCAAGAGATAGAATCAACGGGGTGTCGCATCGTACCATCTTCAGTCGCATTGGTATAGTGCCAACGCAGATCTTCAGCCATCCTCTTTGATCTAAACATCCTCCTAAACATGTCCTTGATTGGAAAATATCTAAGGACCTTTGCCGGAATTCCCACCTTTATCTCATTACTGTGCTTATCCATTTCCCATCTTGAAACTTTGCATCTTGGACAGCTTTGTAGGTTCTCATACTCCTTCATATACAGTATGCAATCATTCTTGCAAGCATGAATATTGTCGTAGCTGAACCCAAAGATCTTCAGAAATTTCTTGATTGCATCCATACTCTTTGGAAGCACATTGTCTTCAGGTAGCATATCCTGAAGCAAAACCAACAGCTGATCGAAGTAATTTTCAGACACACCACTTTTAACCTTGAATCTGTAAAGTCCCATGATTGCTGAAACCTTCGTGTGTTTGATACAATCCGAGTACAATGGCGTTTCAGCGTCTCTTAACTTTTTCCTAAACTCAGTTTCCTCTGCTGCTTCATCACCATCATTTGGCTCCACCCCACTTTCATTCGTCTGATTTGGACCATCTTCATCTATAAAGAATGCTGTCTTAAACAACTCATATGCCTCCCTTTCATTGCCAGGACCAGTGTCTTCTTTAGATTCTCTTTTTTCACCATGAATACTCCAACAAGAGCTCTTGTACTTCTTATCCATACCCCTAATCACTAGATGCTCGACTATTTTATCAACTAGCTGATGGCTTAAATTGCGGCAATCTCTGTAAGGACACAGCATTTCAGACAGATTTCCCAATCTTCTTGCTGATGAATACACTAAATTAGTTGCTCCTTCTGAGTACTCGTCACTATTCCTACATGATATATCAGAAAAAGTAGTTAGCTTTCTTTCAATCGGTGAATACAAGTGAGCTCGAGAGATCTTAGGTTATACCTTGGCAGCCAAACCCACGTCTTATCCATTTGCTTTATTTCAATCGGCGAACGGAACTAAGAGTCATCCAAATCAAAGATCACGAGACATACACGTCTTTCAGATCTTAGATTTGTTCTGAAAGAAGAGGATGTTTTGTTCGGAGTTGTGTTCTGAGAGAAGAGAATGAGAAAAACAAATGAACGGTTCTGATCAAAGTTAGTTCAGTAAATCAAACGGTGTAGGATTAATCAGTCTGCGATCTTAGTGGTGGCTCCTCATTGGCTTAGAAAAGAACGGCTCTGATCAATGATGGCGAGATGCATCCATCAGCGTATGCAATTTCTACGTCTGCAATCCTGGAGGTTACTTCCCATTGGCTCTAAGTATTAATTTTGTTTGAAATCAGAAATTAACATAAAATAGATTTATAAGCAAAAAAAAAGTAAATTAAATATTAAAATTTTTATTACTAGTATTCCAATTTTTAAAAAATAATTTCGTATATATATAAAAAATTTATATGAGTTTTTATAAAACTCATCAATATAACTCATGTATTCATAAACACTAAGACATAGTTGTATGTACAAAGACTATAGGGTTTGGAATTTTGGACAAATGAGTTTTATAATTTTTTTAACAAATGACTTTTATAAAATTAAGATTACAATATGATTTCTTATAATTTAAAAATCTATCATCTAAAACAATTTAGGGATTTTTTGGGGTTTAGGGATTTGGAATTAGGGTTTGGAGATTTGTTTGGGGTTTAGGGATTTCTTTGGGATTTACGGATTTGGAATTAAGGTTTGGAGATTTTTTTGGGGTTTAGGGATTTGAACATAGGGTTTGGAGATTTGTTTGTGGTTTAGGGATTTGTTTGGAGTTTAAGGATTTGAAGGATAGTACACAAGATTATCTATAATAATAAAATTGAAAAAAAATTCTCCGCATGCCGCCACCTCATACTTCATATCCCCATATTGCGCCACGTGTCGAGTAAAGAAAGAGCTTTTTTTTTTGCTCTAATTCGCATAGTAATTGTTGGGTTTTGTGTTCATTCATTGAGCCATCAATACTTTGATATCTTTGGTCCATTTTGTGCTTAGTGTTTTGTGTGTGTGCTTCTCCAGTTTGACGACGTGTCCTTCCGTCGTCTTCGACTAAGTTTTTGTAACGTCTTCTATTTTCCTTAAACTCAAGATTTAATACAATTAATAAGCTTCACCTCACCTCTCTTCCCACTCCGTCTCATTTATTCTCATTAACGAGCGGCGTTTGTAACAGATCCAAGGTCGACTTATAAATAAGTGTTTTTGGAGCGATGAAGATCTACACCATTGAAATATCTTATAGCTTAAATAATCAGAAACATCCCGTTCAAATATGTCGTCTTCCTATGTTCTTCTCACCAATATGAGAGCATTTTGTTGCTCAAACACGGCTGAGGTGTGTTTTATGAGGTTTTGGAAAGGTGGAGAGGTTATGAGTGTTGACATGCTTCTTCTTGATGAATATCTATCTTCGACAATTTTATGTTTCTTATTTCTGTCAATTACGCATTTCATAAACCCAGATGTTTAAATGTTGGTTCGTTCTTGACGTATTGCAGTCTACACTCATTCACGAGACCATCAACTTGATCCAAAGTGAAGATGATCAGGCCTCATCTCGGGAGGATAGAGAAATAGGTCCTACGCAATACCTTTGATGATGAAGACAAGCATTATCTTCCAAAGATTTGTTTTTGTGTTTTTGTATAATTTTTTCTGTAGTTCTGTTAGCTCTTTTTATCTCTACGCTTGAAGCGTACTCTGCTATCAATTTGTTTTTCTTCTTAAAAATGATTAGATTAGTTGAACACAACCAAGACTAAAGTGGTATTTGTCTGTTTTTTCTTCAGGATTATTCAATTATAAATATTCTAGCAAAAATCCTTCGTCTCCTCCTCAGCCTACCAGAAGCGACCTCCTTCATTGATTTTTATTTACGTGCCGCCGTTCTCATATGACAATAGCACTAAACAACAACAACAACAAAAAGCCTCCGAACGCATCTCAACTTCTCACTACCAGCCTCCCCTCTACAGATATAGAACGGTATCATAGTGCTATCGAATCTCTTAATTTATATTTACGGTCTTCTTTCAAAATTTTGATATTTGGTTCCAAAATCTAGCCTGAGCGTCTTAGAGAGCATGACAAAGAAGGAAGTAAGATATGAAATTTCTTTTAAATCTGATGTGGACACTGGACACAACTAAAAGGAGAAACGCTTCTTTTAACCCATTTTCATATGACACAACTCGCACAGTACTCAATCACTTATTTATGTTTCTCTATGGTTCTTCCATTTATGAGAAATAACTTGCACAAAACGTTTGTTGGTTGTTTAGTTTTCGCGAGAGATACTTACTCTTCCATTTTTTCGTAATCTTTGAGGAAAGTGCGACGAGTATTTGGCTGTGCTTAAATTTTCTTATGATGTTGTTTAGTTGATTTTGTTTAGCAAGATATCTACTTACTTACACAATTGAAATGTGATGCTTGCTTTACCGTAATTCCTTTTCCGTGAAGTATTAAATAGGACAATATAAAGTCTCAATCTTTATGACGAAGACCATAGCTGAAATTGGGCATGTGATATTTGTTACTAATACAAGTCGAAATGACCAAAATCAAAAGGAAACCAAACAAATAAAATTTATTTAACTCTTTATTTTTATAGAAATTTTGGGAAAATACTTTACAGTAAAACTATATATTGAAAACTTCACTATTATTTAGCTTTTCGGAGAAAACCTTATTTATAAGTGAGACGATATTACTAAACTATCCAATTTAAATGTGTACTACTATCTTAATAACTAAATTAACAATTTTAATGAAAATTATAAACTATGTGCAAAAGTTAATATTTTCATATCGAAATGTTCATATATACTATGTACAAGAGATAATAATTTCACAACATAATAAATAAATATGTACTATGTATAAAAACTAAGTTTTCCATAATTATTTTATGAAGTCGACATTTAAAAATTAATCTTATATCGTAATTAAAATTAATAATTTCCAATCAAATATTAAACAATTTGGCTATTACACTTTCAAATTGTCATGCATATGTTCAATTTAGATTGTCATGCATATATTTAAACTTAAAGTGTTATGCATATATTATAGATAACCTCAAAATCAACTATGTAGAGATTACTATCAAAATAATAGATCTCTATATCATTGATACATTTTTTCTAAAATAATATTAAAAATGTTTTAAATTAAAATTAACAGTTTAATATTAATATTAAAAAAACCGGCGCGTAGCGTCGGAAAACCACTAGTATCTTAATATTACACATATATTTGTTTTTTGTTTGTGAACTTACACATAATATCACACATAAATATTACACATAACTTCACATAAGTTCAAACTAGAGCCGTCGAGAAAAAAAAACACAACTAGAGATACATTGTTTCAGACTTTCACACCAACTTTAGTTTATCATTTGGCCATGCCACAACCGAACCTATTGCATCAGAGATGTATTCAATCTCTGAATTTGGGCTCCACACCTTTGCATCACCAATCTTAGCCACTTCAATTTACACCTTGCTTGCATTTGGACCCAGGGGCACAAAGTGACACAGCTCTTTCGGATCAGTTGAAGCCACTCTTCCTTCAGCTACCTTACGTCCGGTGTTGCTGCAGTCGAAGAAAATACACTTCTGCTTTGCACTTTTGGTGGTACTAGTGCTGCCTGGACTCTAATACTCAACAATTTCCAACGTCAACCAACAGACAAACAAATACAAGGTTATTCATTTCAATAACATACCATTGCTCTTTTCTTTGCTGGTTTTGTAGGTGATGTTGTTTTCGTGGCTGCAGATTTTGCAGGTGTTGCAGCTGTAGTGATCGAAGCCATGATTTCAAACTTGAGGAGTGGCCATGCGATTTTCTCGTTAATTGCATCAGCAATCAAAAACATCTCCGCAGTTGGCCTCCACAAATGAGCATTATCTTTAAACACCTTCACCACTTCAATGCTCACCGCATTTGGACCCAGAGGTTTATTGTTAACCATCTCTTTGGAATTAGATGAGCACAGGAGACCTTCAGCAATAACCTCTTCTTCTTCTGAAGTCCAGTCATAGATTTTGCATCTTCGAGTTTCACCTTCCTTGTGTTGCTACAATGTAACAAGCTAATGATGAGAGACCTATACTTATGTCGAAAAAGTACTAGATTGAAAAACTTTACCATCGATACATCTTGAGACGCTACTGGATTCCTGTCAAAAACCACTTTATTTATTGGTCAAGCTACTTTGCATCCCACAGCGTCCTCAAGAGAATACATCTGTCGTAGGCCTCCAGAGAAAAGCTTCCGAGATTAATGCAGACTTAACAATAACAGCCACTGCATTAGGACCAATAGGCACACGACCAATTTTGTACATCGGTTCATCAGAGCAAAATTCTCCTTCACCAACAACTACATCTTCTGACTCAAACCAATCCAGTATTTGTACTCTGACTCCTTCTTTGAGTCCAGCACTTGTCTCAGATGTTTCTGTCTCACCATTAGTTTTCTGTGAGAAGAGAAAACCATTATTAATTATTAACTGTAATCAGACCAGTTGAGTAAATGTAGTGAAAACGAGTACCTTCTTTCCAGCTAACTCTCGGACCATGCCCTTCAACTCTTCAATCTCACTAGCCATATCAGCAATCTTTGCGTCTCTAGATTGCAGAAATGCTAGTTTAGTAGCCGTAATCCCTCTACCAAACCCCCTTACTCGTCCAGGTTTGTCTTTTCCCAAAATCTTGGTGACAGCATCCTCCCTTATGTTATCAGCAGCTGATGTAGAGTCCATTTGACTATCAAGTGACTGGATTTGTTCCTGATACAAACATTTATACACAATATAACTCAATGATCATAATCCAAGAAGATGAAACACAATATATAACAAGTTCCAGAATTCTTACAATAGTCTCAGCATATTGAGGCTTCACGGGTCTACCATCAGCGTGAGTATGTCCCGCAATCCATACCTTACTCCTACTCACTTTTTTCGGGTATTGACTCTTTTTTTTCTATACAAAATACATACATATATCTCAGCACACAGAGGTTTAATTATTCTAATAAGCTATACAATATATAGATGTTTGAGTACCTATTACTTACCATATCATAAGCTAGACGAATCATTCCTTTGCGGCTGGTGGTATGAGGAATCTGATTTTTTCTCAGCTCTCGGTACCTATTACTTATTTCCTACAATATAAATATGAATGTGACTAAATCTATAAGACATGAAATAAGACACAATTAAATTTATAGAACATGACATATAAATATGGATAATTTACCGTGAAACTTGAGGTAGTCTCGCTCCTAACCTAAGTGTTCCACACTTGAATAGATGGGACGTTGCTGGGTTTTAATTTTAATCTCTCAGCGGCAGTCTTCGCTGCCCGTACTTGTGACACTAGCCTTGACTTCCCAGCCCTCCACAAGCTTCCCAACTGCTTGAAAATAACAGCTTTATGCCACTCTTCTTGCAAGTTAAACCTCCCCTGCATCAAAATAAGCAAAGGTCAAACATGTTTATAATGTCATATTGTGGTTCAATAAAGCATATATATACCTGAATTTCTTCCCACATTGTTGCTTTAGTCGCTGCATCAAGTCTTCTCCAATCAGAAAGTGTTACCGGAACATGTTCCCTCACAAGAGGACCAAGAAAAGATGATAGTGTTACTGAACCAGGTCCAACATGCTCACCAAAGTCAGTGAATGTGACCGCAACCTTTTCATTAGGATTTTCAGCCACTCTACGCATCTTTGTTGGTCCTCTTCTATTTTTTTCTTTCACTTCTTCCCATGGTAGCTCAACTCCTTCGTTACTAGGAATCTCATCATCTTGAGCATTGCTGACTTCTTCGTTCCCTTCCTCATTGAGAACTTCATCTTCTACCATATCAGCAGGTTCTCCTTCATCCTCTTTCTGTTCCTGTCCTTTCAAACAAGCTTCTCCTTCTTCTTTATCATCTTCAGACCTTGCCTTCTCAGCTTGATCAGCCACTGGTGTTACATCTTCCGGTGTTACATCTTCTACCTCATCATCTCGCGGAATATATTCTGGTGTAACATCTTCTAGCTCATCTTCCACCTCGTCATCTTGAGCAGCCACTTTCTTGATTCTACTACTTCTTTTCGTTGGCGTTAGAACTAAAGCCTTTGTTGGGGCAGCCACTTTCTTTGTTGTTCTTTTCTTCACTGTTAGTGTTGGATCTACTACATCCAAGCCTTGATTACGTCTACTCCGACGAGAACCAACTCGTCCTCCTCCTCTTGTCTTTGCCATTTCTGAAACTGATAAACAAATCCAAAATCAAATCGAAACCCACAATCATATTCAAAATCTAAACCGAACAAACCCATAATCGAATCATGTGTTAACGCGGACATGCATGTGAAAAGAGATTTGAATCGAAGAGATAATATGAAAATTAAAACCAAACTAAAAATCAAAACCGAATTGCATGTTCAAATCGAAACCGAAAATCACAAACTTTCACATGTTCAAATCAAAATCAAATCCCAAAATCCAATCGTTTTGCCAAAATCGAATCCCAAAATCACATGAAGAAACAATATCAATCGATGAGATATAACACTCGAGAGTTTCTGAGAAACATACCTGCTGAAGCTTCGATTCGAGAGAACACTCGGGAGTTTCTGAGAAACAGTGAGAAAGTGAAGAGAGTGAAGAATGATCTAGAGTTTAAGGAATCGAGATGTATTTGTTTACTTTTTTTTTTTGCTTTAAAATAATATATTTTTATATTTACGATAGCTAATATCTTTGGATCTGCAATGGTAAGGCAGTTTCACTTTGTTAATTTACGCGGTCAAATTCTTTTCTTTTTCCGCGATTACAAACATAGCGTATCAGTTTAATAAACGCTATTATAAAGACCAGTGTTGGTATACAATAGCAGAGCTGTAAAAAACGCTATACTACGACGCTATTAATACTCACATTTCCTGTAGTGTCAATAGTCATCTGCTTCCAAATCAATACACTAAAACAGAAACAAAACTAAATCTGAGTGAAAAATATATACCTCTGAAGTGATCCAATCTCAGATTCTTCTTGGAGACCTTACTGCAGAATAATCTGAGTGAGAGACAAAACGATTATATGAGTAGAGATCGAGAGATATGTGAACAAGAAAAATGAAGAAAGGACAGAGAGATTCAAAATGAACAGAGAACAAATAGCTCACTGTTGACCTTTCAGATCCTCATACAATCTGATGAGAGAACAGAGAGAGATTATAGAAGAAGAAAGAAAGAACAAAGAGACAGAGAGGTGTAGAAAAAGAGTGGGGAGAAGAAGATTTTTGACCATTAGATTACATTGATCAATGGTCAATAATTTTTATCCTTGATTTAAAAGATCAACCAATGATAAAGAAAGACGGAGATAGATAAAGTAATGATTGTTAGCCACTAGATCAAATCCAATCAATGATCATAAATAATAATAAAACTAGATTTTGATCTGCACTTTTAAAGCACAGATTTTTCTATGGATAGTAAGTAAAATTTGTGAATTAATATTTTAAAATTATTGTATATTATTATGTTACAAAGTCATATTATATTAAAAAGAAAATTGTTTAAAATTATATAATTTATGAATTAGTTTATTTAATATTTTGTATATATATACTCTTACGTAATTTCTCTTATGCTTGGACATTTTACCGGACCCAGAAAACCAAATCGAAATCAACCTGAAAATATAAGTGTAATTTGGGTCTGCATCCAGTATAGCATACATATTAGATTTCTTTTGGATCCGCATGTCTATGATCGAATCCAAGTCCTACCTGAAACTCGATCAGATACTTTAAAGTACCTGATTTTTTGTGTATATTCGATATATTGGGTATTTCATAGAATTTTTGGTATTACATATACTTTTTTAAGTTATGGTTCGTGTTTACTATTATAGTTTTAGGTCAAACTCTAATATTCATAAATCTTATTCTATAAAATTTAACTTAACGTAACATATATATTTTTGTTTTAATAGATGATTTGCTAAAGTGTTTTTATTAAATTTAATTTTGTAAATATTTAGAATTATATTTAGGAGACATAGTAGAATCTGTTGTATGATATATGCTCTAACTTTAATAACTGATACATACGTATTGTAGGTCCATTATTAAACATAAGATATAGTGTATAACTATAAAAATATAATGTTGGATGATAAGATAAATTTAGAGAAGTGTATCATATAGGATGAGAAGTAATAAAAGGATTCATTAAAACATTTAAATCATTTTATTGTTAAAGTAGTTAATGGTAGTATCAAAAAAAAAATAAAAAGTTGGTAAAATGCAACACTCTTTTTATAGTAAATTTTTAGAATTATTTTTTGATAGTATAGATTCTAAAAATCGTATCTATGATGTATTCTTAACATAGAAAATTCTAACAGTATATTTAGAATATATTATTAAACTAAAATACGCAAAAATAGGTTCCTTTAAAATCAAATTAAATTATTAAAAGTGTTAACCAAGGAGGAGCTATGATGAAAATAGGTTCCTTTAAAATCAAATTAAAATAGGTTCGTAGATAAATATTTTTAAAATTTCAACATGAAACATTTAAGGAAATTTTAATTTTAAGAGACATTGATAACACCGCCGCACCAATGAACAATATAGTTTTGGTAATGGACCCGCTAGTATGGTAGAAAGAGATCACATTTGACTATAGAATTCATGAAACCCGTTTTGATGAGATGATAATTTAATAGAATGGGGGTTGTGTATAAATCTTTGGTCTATCATAATATGTTGAATAATAAATAGGAGCATTGATTATTGTATGGTTAGAGAAATTTAAGGTAATTGAATATAATATAGTTAGAGAAATATATGGTAAGATCAAAAATAATAATCAGTTAATGAAAAGGTCCAATAATTTTGTATAAGTAGATTTTTTAAGACTCCTTCTCTTTTAATATTATTGATTGTTCTTCTCATTTTCCTTTCATTGTTTTTTTTTAAAAACGTCTTAACACAGCTGTGAAACAGCAGCACAAGAAATAAAACCAAGAAAATACATCCAGGAGCTCAATCTTAACATAAAGACTAAAGAGCTCAAAATGTACTCTCTTGACGAATACGGTCATGAAGCCAAGACGGACCTCCAACCGCGATGTAAGACTGAAAGAGACCAT
The DNA here is from genome assembly GCA_019705995.1 of Raphanus raphanistrum x Raphanus sativus. NCBI lineage: Eukaryota > Viridiplantae > Streptophyta > Magnoliopsida > Brassicales > Brassicaceae > Raphanus > Raphanus raphanistrum x Raphanus sativus. The sequence goes on along the minus strand of CM034036.1, from coordinate 22,782,909 downwards.
TGCGTAGAACGCTCTTCGCTATTTCTCTTGCTACAAAATTGGAAGTTGCCGATTCAATCTCGAAACAAACCATAGGAAAAGCCTCCGTAAGAGCATGTACTTGTTGCAGAAACCATCGGTATTTAGGCCAATCCGATGGCTTTTTAATTGCTTCAACCAGCTCTGTTAAGTCTGAACCAATCACCACCTCTTGAACATGTAAGTCACGCAAACTCTGTAATACCCATATCAGTACTCGTAATTCCGCCGTGAGCCTATCTGGGGAAGCAGTAAAAGCCTCTCGCGCATGGTGAGTGACTTCGCCCTGATGATTTCTCATAATCCAAGACCCCCGCTATGTAACTTGTAATTTCGCCAGTTTGCATGAATATTGCACTTTACTTGTGACTGTATTGGAGGAGACCACCTTCGCGCCAACACTAGAGAAGACTGACTTGAGACTGAAGCATCCTTCTTCCGATTTAGCTCTGTCCATAATTTAGCTTCCTCCATCGGTTGTTGTACTTGCCTCTTAACTGAGTCACTTGTATTCACATATAAAATGTTGTTCCTGTTCTCCCAAACTGCCCATAAAAGCCATGGGATAGCTCCTTTAAGTTCACTTGATAAACCCCCAGCCTCCATCAAATCCAACAGGCTTGCAAGATTCTTTGCTGTAGACCAGTTCTGCTGCACGTCTAAAGCTTTGAAACCTGCCACACCCCAAAAGTCTTTTGCCATATCGCAATGGAATAAAACATGATCAATAGATTCAGTTCCCGCATTGCAAAGTTTACACATTAAATCATCTGGGATGCCTCTTGTATTCAAGCGATCAGCAACTGCCAAGGCACCTGACACAGCACGCCATAAGAACATCCTAATTTTTGGAAGTGTTGGTATTTTCCATATCCTCTTCTTGATTTTTAAAACCTCCAGTTCTTGTAAGGAAAGCATGTGACGTTGAGGCCTAGCAAGTTCTGAAGCTAGCTGATATCCACTTTTAACTGAATAAGCCCCATTCTTTGAAAATGCCCACACCTCTTTATCCTCGATCTCTCCAACCGGCAAACTCAAGATGCGTTGAACCTCATTTGGTGGAAACAGCTCCTGTAAGGCTGGCTCATTCCATCCTCCGATGTCGTTAATCAGACTTGATACCCACAGGTTAACATCGTAACACAATTGGTTGTTGATCGGTCTTCTTGGAGTCTCATCCATGATCCATCTGTCTGCCCATACAAAGGTTGATCTGCCATTTCCAATAGACCAAATCAAACCTTTTTGTGAAGCTCTCTCCCAAAAAGAAGACTTCTCCATGCATACGAAAGTCTGTAACCTTTACCACAGTCAAGGAAACCTGATGATGCAAAATAGTGTCCTTTGTAGACCCTTGCCAATAAACTCTCCGGTTCATTGAGAATTTTCCAAGCTTGTTTTGCAAGTAAAGCTTGATTAAAATCTTCAATATCCCGGAAGCCTAAACCTCCATCCTCCTTTGGAACACATATCTTATCCCAAGCTATCCAGTCTATCTTCTTCTTATCCTCACATTCATCCCACCAGAAACTCGCCATTTCACTCATAATCTTCTGGCAATGATGCTTAGTAAGACGAAAACACGACATAGCATACACCGGTAAAGCCATGGCAATATACTTAAGTAGTACCTCCTTCCCTCCAAGTGAGAGCTTTTTGGCAAACCAACCTTTGAGTCTTTTGTTTAACTTCTCACCAATGAACACCAAGAGTTTCTGTTTTGATCCACTAAAACATTATGGCAAGCCTAGATACTTCCCATCGTTCTCGATACCAAGAATCTCAGCTAACAATGTCTTCATGATTGGATCAATATCTTTCCCAAAAGTGATAGCAGACTTTTGAAAATTGGTGACCTGACCCGAAGACTGTCCATATAGCGCCAAGCAACGCAGAAATTCTGAGCACTCACTAAGGTTAGCTCGACACAGGAACAAGCTATCATCTGCAAAAAATAGATGCTGAATCGGTGGGCACTGTTTCGTCAATCGCATACCCGATATCCTTCCTTGTTGCTCAGCTCTGTTCATCACATGTACCAAGGCTTCAGCACATAGAATAAATAAGAAAGGTGATAGTGGATCTCTCTGACGAATACCCCTCTCCGAAAACCGGCCATGAGTTTGGCCATTCAAGAGGACCGTGTAAGAGACTGAGGTAATGCACGACATAATCCAAGCTATCCACTTTGTGTCAAAACCCATCTTTATAAACAGAGCTTCCAAGAACTTCCACTCAACACGGTCATAAGCCTTTGACATATCTGTCTTAATGGCAATGAAATCCTTCTTGCAATTCGGATTGGTTTTTAGACCATGGATCATTTCATGCGCAATAAGCAGATTGTCAGATATCAATCACCCAGCTACAAACGCTCCTTGCGTTGGAGAGACTATAGAAGGCAGAATCACCTTTAATCTCGTACACATGATTTTTGATATGATCTTGTAGACCACGGAGCATAGGCTAATAGGACGTAGGTCCTTCATCTGGGATGGATTAGGAACTTTGGGGAGGAGACTAATCTGTGTAAAGTTCCAATCTGCTGGAAGAGAACCAGCGAGGAAGAAATCTCTCACTTCCTGAGTCACCTGATGTCCTATCACTGACCAGTACTGCTGAAAGAAATGTCCTGTCATACCATCACTGCCAGGGGAGCTATCACTCTTGATTGCTTTAACTGCTCGTTTGATCTCAGCATCAGAGACTGGTTTCGTCAAGTTTTGATTCATCCTATCAGTGACTCGCGGCTCCATTCCTTCAAGCAGTTCCGACGGGTCTTGAGGAGTAGAAGCCTTGAAAAGCTCAGAAAAATATTTCACTGCAATATCTCCTTTCTCATCCTCAGTGAACACTCAACTCCATTCACATCAAACAATGAGTGAATCTTATTCTTCATCCTTCTCGATTCAACCCAACCATGGAACACTTGTATTCTTGTCCCCAACTTGTAGCCATGAGTTTTTACTTTTCTGTTTCCAGAATTCGTCTTCCTCTTGATACTCTTTCTCAAGAGCCACCCTCATGGAGAGCAGATGTTGCAAGTTCAGGAATTGCTTCTGACCTTCCTCTTCCAGTTCTTTCTTCAGGTTCTGAATCCTAACCTTCGAATTATTCCCTAAAGATCTCTTCCATTTCGACAGCTCTTGTCGTGTTGAATTTATCCTATCTGAAACAGAGCTACGATCCTGTTTATTCCAGCCTCTACGGATAATCTCCAGAACTTCTGGTTTTGTACACCAACGCTTGTCAAAACAGAACCTCCCAACGCGTCGTTGTCCCTCTGTAGCTAAGCTAGTAACCACAGGCCGATGATCAGAGCCGTATCTCTCTAGATAGCGTGAGTGAGTTCGAGGAAATAACATGAACCATTCTGCATTACCAAATGCTTGTCCAGTCTGCACTGTATCCAGACCTTTTCCTTGATACCATTGGTTGTGATCTCGCGTACTCCTGCCCAGGATAAGAGATTCCCAGAACTTGGTGTCTCTTTGATTCTGCAATCGCGAGCCAGACCCCTGAAGCGGTAAAAAGAACTTTCCTCACGCCTATGACCTCCTAGTTTTTCCTCATTATTCATTATTTCATTAAAATCTCCAACTAGGAACCATCCTCCCATCCTACTAATACTGATGTTCTTCAGAATATCCCACACTGCATCTCTCTTACTTGGGACGGGATCTCCATACACGAAGGACATAAAGAACACCAACGAACCGATCTCAACTCGAGTATCAATAATTCTACTCGAAGACAGCAACACATCCACCTTGTAAGAATTCTTCCAAAAAAGCGCCAAGCCTCCACTTAGTCCCACTGGGTCTACCAAATGATAGTGATCATAACCCAACGAACTTTGAAGCTTCAGAACATGTGAACTAGAGTTTTTAGTCTCTAGGAGAAACAAAAAATCCGGGAGATGCTCACGACACATCTCCTCCAGGCGTCGAACTGTCAGGTTGCTCCTCATACCCTGACAGTTCCAACTGAGCGTCGTCATTGAGCATTGGATGGTTTCCGGGAAACCACCGAACCCTTCACTTGTTTAGACCCCTTAGAAGATACCTCTCCATCCTCAAAGGCTTTACGCTTAGGAGCCACTTCTCCTCTGTTCCTCCAGCTCTTATCAGACCCTGAAGGAGTGTGCTTACGATGGCTCTGATTCCTCCTGACCCACGATGACTGACTGTGATGCGAGTTCCTGCTACGGCTGTGACGTTCTCCTGACGCAGTTTCTCCACTACCCACAACAAAACCACCATTCTCAGCCTCAGCAAGAGAAATCGCATTCTCTTTATCTGCCACATAACCTTCTTCACTCTCTCGAAGACTAGGCTTTTGTAGAAGATTATCAGTGCCTTGCGGTAGAAGGTACCTAGCAGTGACCTCCGTAGCTACGTTTAAACCAACATCATCACCAGTACTTTCAAAATCAAGGCGTCTCCTTTGTCGCGTTTGACCTCGAGAAGTTGAGTCCGACACGTCAGGTACCACTGGATTTTGCCACCCTACTGAAATCAAAAACTCTGCCTCTGTCTCTGTTAGTCTCTGGAGAAAGGACTGGGGCACTCTCTAGCCGCAAGCAAGAGCGTTGAGCGATAGGGTCATTAGATAACTCTTGTAATGTCTTCTTCATTTTAGCTTCCCTTATCTTCCTTTCCTCAGAGTCAGCGCAATCCATATATAACTTCATCTGTTGGAACACTTCAGGGACTACTACCGATGATGAAGGTTCAAAACCTGGCGGAATTGTTGGCACTAGAAGAGGCATCAGTTTATCAACCAGATCAGTATGGTGCTGTCTCTGTAAGACCCGAACCTGGATCCTAAGACCCAACTGATCCGCGGCCTTAACCTAAAGGTCTAAGTGTAATTGGCCGGTTCATGTCCATATTTTTCTAAGTCATTTTCAAGTGATCTGAGGTTCATATATATTAAACAAGCAATGCGGAAGCTAAGTAAACATTCATCTTTATTAATATAAACCATGTGATCCATACAATGTAGTAATATCAATCAGTTTGCACAATAGGCTATGATAAGTTCAATGCTATCTAAACACACATCACACATCCATCCTTGGCTTGAGTCTTCACAGCTCCTTGGCTTTCCCACGATCCTGACCAGATCCTGCAATCATATAAATTCCATCAAATACACAATCAAACCGATATCCTAGCAACAAGTCTAACAATGCATGGTTAAGTCCCTTAGAACTAGTTTCTGTCCCAAACCTTGATCCACTCGGATCGGTCTCTAAAAATTATACAAACACCATGATAAATCATGATAATTCACCACTAAGAGAATGGTCAAGTCAGAATCCACAGAACAGGTCCGGATCATACCGATCTCACCCTAGACCCGCCACCATGGTTACAACTTACCACCTCTAAATCGATCATATAAAATTACCCTTTCATCATGATAATTCATGATAAATCCCAATTAAGAGATATATGAAGTCGGAATCCCCAAACCTCAACCGGAAGTTAGAGATCCAACCTTACATGCCCAACCAAGGCCATGGAGAGTTTACCCTGACCAATCCATGCCCTGAGGGTCTGATCGTGAGTCTAAACCCACGGATAGCATTAATATGAATTATAAAAGAGATAGAACAGAAGAGAAGGGAGAACGGATGCAACCAACATCACTTGGTCCATACGGACCATCCATCCGGACACACGGTTCACGGCGATGGTAAGTGGTTAGCATCACTAACCTTAGGAGTGGCCGACGATGGGTTCTGATCCTTCCCACTAGCCTTCTCGGTTCCTCTTGTCTCCATCTTCACACGGTTCCTTCCCACAACACCTCCTTGGTCGCCGGTCAAGAACAATCCACACCGCACACTCACACGGTCAAACAAGCAAACCGCCGGTCTCTTTCTCTCTTGGATTCTCTGGTAATTTTGGCAGAGTTTCCCCTCTCTTGTCTGATGATTAAATCGATGACCAGAGCCCTCTATTTATAGAGGAAGGGTCCGCCAACTGCTTTTGGGCGAATGGGCGCGAGTGAATGGCCGAATGGACACATGCGGTAAACACCGCATCCTTTCGGTCCAACCGCTCCTCAACCGCCTCTCAACTGCTCCCATACATCGAACTTCATCCTTTGGCGCATTGCCAAGTGCCTGGCCGCACCACCAAACACCCTTGGTCCCATCCGGACCGCACCACATCCCACCGGACCATAACCGCTCACGGTCCGGTCACACCATCTCAACTCCTAACACTCCTCCAAGCTGAGATGAGCTGACCACCACTGTCACCAGCTGAGTGAGCTAACACTCCAGCTACTGGAGCTGACCAGAACTCTTGTGAGCTACTGTGAGCTCCCTCACACTTCATCCTAGCTGCCCGAGCTTGTTTCACACTCCGGCCAGCTGTCTTAACACTTGTCCAGCTTCCTTAAGCTTGAACCTTCCTTTCCTTGGTTAAGTTTCAGCCTCCTGATACACTTAACCCACTCCACGGACCATGATACGCCTTATCTTAGGTCATTAGACCTGATTTGGTGCATCCCCTCGCACCATGGTCCATCCGGCCGATCCTATCTAGGATCGGGGACATGACAAGTCTCCCCCACTTGATAGGGATTCGTCCTCGAATCCAGACCAAGTGCATCTTCACTAACATACTGCTCATACCACTCAGGATATTCAGCCTTCATTCTTGCCTCGGTCTCCCAAGTGATAATGTCTTTGCCATTACTCTCCCACACTACCTTGATCATAGGTACTGTCTTCTTCCTTGTTGCCTTCTCTGCCCTATCTATGATTCGAACCGGCCTTGTCTCTAAAGTCAGGTTCTTACCAAGATCTTTGGGAATCTCAGGCAGCACTACATCCTGCTCGGATAGACACTTCCTCAGTTGGGACACATGGAACACATTGTGGTATGCATCCATTGCGGATGGCAAATCCAACTTGTATGCCACTGCGCCCACTCTCTCCATGATCCTGAATGGACCCAAGTATCTAGGATCCAGTTTCCTTCTTCCAGAAACCCTGGTCCTGCCTCTGAAGGTAATCATCTTGAGATACACTAGGTCTCCCACCTCAAACTCAAGATGTTTCCTCCTTTTGTCCGCATAGCTCTTTTGTCTATCCTGAGCCTCCTTCATCTTTTCTTTCACAAACTTGATCTTCTCTGTGGTCTCCTCCACAATCTCAGGACCAATCATGCTACGCTCCCCCACTTGGGTCCAGCATAATGGTGTCCTGCATGGCCGCCCATACAAAGCCTCATATGGTGACATACCAATGCTTGTATGGAAGCTATTGTTGTAAGCAAACTCTACCAAAGGCAAGTGCTTCTCCCAGGTCTCTCCCCAGTCCAAAACACAAGCCCTTAGCATGTCCTCCAACGTCTGGATGGTTCTCTCTGACTGACCATCAGTCTGAGGATGATAAGCTGTGCTCATGTGCACTCTTGTGCCTAAGGCCTTTTGGAATGCTTGCCAAAAGTAAGATGTGAACCTCGGATCTCTATCCGACACAATGCTTGCAGGTACACCATGAAATCTCACTATCTCATTGATGTAAATCTGCACAATCTCATCCACACCATCCCCCTTCTTGATTGCCAAGAAGTGAGCTGACTTGGTTAGCCTATCGACCACCACCCAAACAGCATCCTTCTTGTTTCTGGTCGTAGGGAAACCAGTCACAAAATCCATGGTAATGTGATCCCACTTCCATTCTGGAATGGGTAAGCTTTGGAGTAGTCCACTGGGCACTTGGTGCTCCGCCTTGACCAATTGGCAAATGGGACACTTTGCCACCCACTCGGCCACATCAGTCTTCATGCGCACCCAATGGTAATACCTCTTCAAATCTCTATACATCTTGTTCAGTCCAGGATGTACTGAGAACTTAGACCTATGAGCTTGCCTCATGATCTCCTCCTTGAGTTCCCTATTGTTAGGAACACTTATCCTTCCATTGACCAAGATGGTACCATTGCTTGTCGTTTGATACTCAGTCTTGTCGTTGAGAGCAACCTTCTGAAGGTTCTCATCCAGCTTCTGAGCTGCACAAATCCGGGTAAGGAGATCGGCCTGATCCACTGCCTCTAACCCCAATGGCTCATCAGTACTAGCCAGTGTGTTAAGGTTGAGTGACCGGACCATCCCTTCCAATATATCAGCCTCCTTTTCAGCTGAAACCTCAGCCCTTCTCCGGCTCAAAGCATCAGCCACTAAGTTGGCTTTCCCTGGATAGTAAGTTATGTCCAGATCATAATCTGCCACAAACTCCATCCACCTCCTTTGCCTTAAGTTCAACCCAGGCTGAGTGAAGATATACTTCAGACTCTTATGGTCGGTAAGTATCTGAACCTTGGCACCATAAAGATATGATCTCCAAATCTTCAGGGCAAACACCACAGCTGCCATCTCTAGGTCATGTGTGGGGTAATTACCCTCATGCTTCCTCAATTGCCTTGAGGCGTATGCAATGACCTTCCCATGTTGGGTTAGTACACATCCTAATCCAGTAATGGAAGCGTCTGTGTACACCACATATGGTTGGTCCTCCTCAGGCAGGACAAGGACTGGTGCACTAGTAAGCATGTCCTTAAGCGCAGAGAAGCTTCTCTCACACTCCTCAGACCATACAAACTTAACATCCTTTCCTGTCAACTGAGTCATAGGCTGTGCCAAGCTAGCAAAGCCCTTCACAAACTTCCTGTAGTAGCCGGCCAGCCCTAAGAAGCTCCTGACTTCTGTGGAATTCTTAGGCTGAGGCCATGCCTTTATGGCCACTACCTTCTCCGGATCAACAGACACACCTTCACTTGACACAATGTGTCCAAGGAAGCCAATGCTCTTCTGCCAGAAACTACACTTGCTTAACTTAGCAAAGAGCTGCTGCTCTCTCAACCTTCCCAGCACAGCCCGGAGATGCTTCTCATGATCCTCCTTGCTCTTGGAGTATACAAGTATGTCATCTATAAAGATGATTACAAATTCATCCAAGAAGTCTCGGAAGGTACCATTCATCATCTTCATGAATGCTGCTGGTGCATTGGTCAGACCAAATGGCATAACCACAAACTCATAGTGGCCATACCTGGTTCTGAATGCAGTCTTCTTTATATCACTTGGTTCAATTGGGATCTGATGATACCCTGAAGCCAAGTCAATCTTGGAGAACCACTTTGCTCCCTTAAGCTGATCCAACAGCTCATCTATCCGAGGCAATGGGTACTTGTTCTTGACAGTAACCCTATTCAGCCCTCGATAGTCAATACACAGCCTAAAGCTACCATCCTTCTTCTTCACAAAGAGGACTGGTGCTCCCCAAGGCGACACACTAGGGCGTATGAAACCCTTATCCAACAACTCCTCTAGTTGTTTCTTTAGCTCGGCCATCTCGGCAGGAGCCATGCGGTAGGGACTTTTTGACATTGGGGCCGTCCCTGGTTCCAGTTCTATTATGAATGGGTCCGACCTATCAGGGGGAATGCCCTGTGGGGACCTAAACACATCCTCAAACTCACTGACCAGCGGAATCCCGTCCGGGTTACCACCCCCAACAACCTCCTTAGTGGTGATTGTGGCAATATAAGCCTCACAACCCCGCTCAAGCATCCTTTCCGCTTGGACTGCTGATACCACTAAGCATCCAGAGGTTGGACGAATACCTTGGAACCTGATCGGGGGTCCACACCCACTCTCAAACAGCACCCTCCCCCGGTGACAGTCTAAGGTGGCCCGATTCTTTCCAAGCCAGTCCATACCCAAGATCACCTCATGATTCTTGAGTTGGACCACAACAAGATCCACAGGCATTACCCTGTCCTGGATCACCACTGGGATATCCTTCACTTGTCCTAATGAGGGCATCAATTGGCCTCCAGCCGCACTCACTAGGCCAGGATCATCCCCTGTCCCAATCTGGAACAAACCCTTTCCGACCAAACATGGACTCACAAAACTATGTGTAGCTCCAGTGTCGAAAAGTACATGTGTTTCCACACCACCAATACTTAGGGTCCCTACAGGAAACCCAATCTAAGCATCTAATCCATTCTAGGTTCCATACCATGCATTTCTAAAAATTTAAAAAGAATAAGATCAGATCATTACCAGTGATCGCCATGAAAGGCTTGGCCTCATCAGTGTCCTTAGACAACTCATAGACCCTTGGTGCAGAAGTCTGGCCACGGCTTGGTTCCGGCTTGCTCACCTCAGACTTCATCCTGCCTAATCCAGCCTGAAGCTTAGGACAGTCCTTTCGGAAGTGTCCGGCCTTCCCACACTGGAAGCAAGTCCTAGAGTCACCACCAGCCGCTTGACCACGACTCTGATCCGGTCCAGGACAGTCCCGGACTGAGTGGTCCATCTTGCCACACCTTGTGCAAGCTCCCATAGCTCTCCAGCACTCACCACCATGGCGCCTTCCACACTTTTGGCACTCCGGCCTTCCACCTGAGGTCTTACCCTCATCACCTGAATCTCTCTTCCTCTTCCGGTCACCAGCATGACCAGTACCACTTGCCTGACTCCTACTCTTGAGTCTGGCCTCTTCAGCAAGGTTAGTCTCCAGCATTGCCATACGCTCCACCAACTCAGAGACAGTACGGAAGGTACGGACTGAGCAGTAGGTCCGGAGTTCGACCCTAAGGCCTCTTATGAACCTGCGGACCTGAACCTTCTCATCCTCCAACTCCTTACCCACATATTTCCTGAGCCGGTTGAACTCCTCTTCATACTCCCTGACTGACCTACGCCCTTGGGTCAAATCCAAGAACTTGGCCTCCAAACGATCCCATGCTTCAGCTGGGAAGTACTTGTGGTTGAACTCAACCTCGAAGTCAGAGAACTTCTCAATAGAACCATTGGTGCGCTTGTCCACAGACAGCCACCAGTTGTGTGCATCTCCCTCCAGGAAGTGCACTGCTATGTCTCTTTGGTACTCCTCAGGGCACCTTGTAGACTTGAAGTTCCGGGCCAGCCTGTCCCTCCATTCATCCGCCTCCATAGGGTCAGCACTTCCAGCAAAATGCTTTGTCCCTAGGCGAGATATGTGCTCTAGCACCTTCAGGTAATCCACCTTACCAGATCTTCTAGCTGGCGGATCAAGTTCAATCACCTCATCAACTGGTGCAACTTGTCCAGCAGCTCCTGGTACCACCACCTGAACTTGTGGAGCTTGCCCCACGGATGAATTCACTAATGGAGTGATCACTTGGGTCATAGCCAGCATCTGACTACCCATGAGCCTGATTGCATCAAGCACCTCCTTCATGGTAGGTTCCACCAGCTGGTTTCCTTGGTTAGCTCCAACATTGGCTGCACCAATGCCTCGGCCGCCCTGATCACCAGCATGTGAGGACTCTCCCTCAGCCTCCATGTCATCTTGTAGCTGCCTTGCAGCTTCCTCAGCTTGTTCTTGCAGCTGCCTAGCTAGTTCAGCTTGCTCCAGCTGCTGCCTAGTTTCCTCAGCCGCCTTTTGCTGCTGTTCCACTAGACTTCCATGAACCTCAGTCGGATTGATCCGAGCCAGAGGCAATCCAGTTGTACTGTCCATGCCAAGGCTTGGATTGGGCAGCACCACACTTGGATTGGTTCCATCCGCGCCACCTGGGCCGGATGCTCCAGCTCCATCCTTAGTCCTCTTGGACTTGCTCCGACTCTTACCACCCTTAGGAACATCAAAAACAACACACAAGATCAATGTTAGTAACACTTAACCAATGATCCATCAAAAACAGTTCCTAATACCAAAAAATAAATCAAGCCCTATACTGTGAGACTCCAGCCGAATGTGTGATGATCAAACCATAACCCCCATGCCCTAGAATCAAGCATGCTCTGATACCAACTTGTAAGACCCGAACCTGGATCCTAAGACCCAACTGATCCGCGGCCTTAACCTAAAGGTCTAAGTGTAATTGGCCGGTTCATGTCCATATTTTTCTAAGTCATTTTCAAGTGATCTGAGGTTCATATATATTAAACAAGCAATGCGGAAGCTAAGTAAACATTCATCTTTATTAATATAAACCATGTGATCCATACAATGTAGTAATATCAATCAGTTTGCACAATAGGCTATGATAAGTTCAATGCTATCTAAACACACATCACACATCCATCCTTGGCTTGAGTCTTCACAGCTCCTTGGCTTTCCCACGATCCTGACCAGATCCTGCAATCATATAAATTCCATCAAATACACAATCAAACCGATATCCTAGCAACAAGTCTAACAATGCATGGTTAAGTCCCTTAGAACTAGTTTCTGTCCCAAACCTTGATCCACTCGGATCGGTCTCTAAAAATTATACAAACACCATGATAAATCATGATAATTCACCACTAAGAGAATGGTCAAGTCAGAATCCACAGAACAGGTCCGGATCATACCGATCTCACCCTAGACCCGCCACCATGGTTACAACTTACCACCTCTAAATCGATCATATAAAATTACCCTTTCATCATGATAATTCATGATAAATCCCAATTAAGAGATATATGAAGTCGGAATCCCCAAACCTCAACCGGAAGTTAGAGATCCAACCTTACATGCCCAACCAAGGCCATGGAGAGTTTACCCTGACCAATCCATGCCCTGAGGGTCTGATCGTGAGTCTAAACCCACGGATAGCATTAATATGAATTATAAAAGAGATAGAACAGAAGAGAAGGGAGAACGGATGCAACCAACATCACTTGGTCCATACGGACCATCCATCCGGACACACGGTTCACGGCGATGGTAAGTGGTTAGCATCACTAACCTTAGGAGTGGCCGACGATGGGTTCTGATCCTTCCCACTAGCCTTCTCGGTTCCTCTTGTCTCCATCTTCACACGGTTCCTTCCCACAACACCTCCTTGGTCGCCGGTCAAGAACAATCCACACCGCACACTCACACGGTCAAACAAGCAAACCGCCGGTCTCTTTCTCTCTTGGATTCTCTGGTAATTTTGGCAGAGTTTCCCCTCTCTTGTCTGATGATTAAATCGATGACCAGAGCCCTCTATTTATAGAGGAAGGGTCCGCCAACTGCTTTTGGGCGAATGGGCGCGAGTGAATGGCCGAATGGACACATGCGGTAAACACCGCATCCTTTCGGTCCAACCGCTCCTCAACCGCCTCTCAACTGCTCCCATACATCGAACTTCATCCTTTGGCGCATTGCCAAGTGCCTGGCCGCACCACCAAACACCCTTGGTCCCATCCGGACCGCACCACATCCCACCGGACCATAACCGCTCACGGTCCGGTCACACCATCTCAACTCCTAACACTCCTCCAAGCTGAGATGAGCTGACCACCACTGTCACCAGCTGAGTGAGCTAACACTCCAGCTACTGGAGCTGACCAGAACTCTTGTGAGCTACTGTGAGCTCCCTCACACTTCATCCTAGCTGCCCGAGCTTGTTTCACACTCCGGCCAGCTGTCTTAACACTTGTCCAGCTTCCTTAAGCTTGAACCTTCCTTTCCTTGGTTAAGTTTCAGCCTCCTGATACACTTAACCCACTCCACGGACCATGATACGCCTTATCTTAGGTCATTAGACCTGATTTGGTGCATCCCCTCGCACCATGGTCCATCCGGCCGATCCTATCTAGGATCGGGGACATGACAGTCTCACTGTGACTGGCTGAATTTCTGCTAAGCTCTGCCGATTAACCACTCCTTTTCCTTTACTTCTAGCCCCTTGCCAAAGTGGGAATCTCGGTTTTTCATGCGACAAACGGAAACATTGAAAACACTTCTTGCGCACTCTTTCGTATTCAACATCTACATACTCAACCCGCCCTCCTGGTAAAGTAACCGACTTCTTATCTCTTAGAGGAAGATTAACATCCAAGATCACTTGTACTCGTACATAATCCAGAACATGAGGTTTCTCCGGATCAAACTCAATGATCTTGACATGGCCTATCCCATCTGCTATGGTATCAATCGTCTTCCAAGTAAGGTAGTTGGCAGGAAGGTTTTTCAGTCTGATCCATATCATTGCAGTTTGCAAAAAGTTTGGAGGAGGATTCTCCACCCACCTTTCCAAAGCCAAACCCCAATCATCAAAAATCCAAAAGCCTTGTTTCAGAACCATCTGGATATCGGACTCCAAATCAAACACAAACTGAAATATTTCCTTAGTCATAGCGATACCCCGAGCCATTTCATACACTTTCCATATCTTTGGCATCGTACGCAGCATCCTACCCATGTTCTGGCACTCCGGATTCAATAAGCGTCCTAACAAACTTCTTCCCCCTCTCTCCATTGCACAGTAAGCAGGCTCATCAGGGATGACGATCGTCTTGTCCTCTCCCAGTGTCATTCCACGAAGAGATTCTGCTAAATTCGCCTCCATTAGCAATAAGAATATGGTTTTCCTCTGTGTGAATCTGTATTGCCAGCAGAAACAAACTAATTGTGGCGGCGGTGAAGATGGTAGACCTAAATAAGAACATCGTTGCTTGGAGAGATTTTTGGAAAAGAGAATATTTTCTAAAGATTTCCAAATATCCCCAAAAATATTTTGGAAATCTTCCAAAAAAATCCAATTCACAGCAGGAAAATTTTCCCACTGAACAGAGACTCCACAGAGATTAGCTATCACGCCAGAGCTAAGGGAGAGAAGAGATGAAGCTTCACGAATGCCAAAAGGTCTTCTTGCAGTCGCCGGAGAATCGCCCAAAATCGCCCTTTCCATCATCTCTTTTCTTTTTATGTGTTCTTTTTTGACCTTTCATTGTTTTAAAAATTGCATAAATTTAAAAAATTAAACATGATAATTTAAATTTAAAATATAATAGGGTTTGAGGATTAAAGGTTTGTGGTATTAAAATTTAAGATTAATTTTTAAACTGTAATATGAAATTAGTTTAAAGGTTTTAAATAAAAAGGTTATAGTAAATGAAATAGTTTAAAGGTTCAAAAGGTTTGAGTATAGGGTTTGAGGGTTAAAGTTTTAGGGTATTGAGATTGAGATTAAATTTTTGAAACAGAAATAACTTTTGAATTTATATTTAATATCTGAAGTTAAATTTAAGATTTGATGTTAGAATATTAGAGTTTAAATTTTATGTTTAAAGTTTAGGGTTTAAAAATTCGTTTAGGGTTTAGGGATTTAAAAAGCAAATATAGCTTTTTTAATTATGTACTATTAAACATATTATATCACAGCGTTTTTCACTTTAAGTGTTACGTAAATTATGTATCAAAAAAAGAAATAATGTTTAAATTTGAGATTAATTTTTGAAAAGTAAATAATCTTTAAATTTATTTTTCATATTTTAGGTTAAATTTAGATTTTACGAGTTGTGTTTAAAATATTGGTTTTAGAGTTTAGGGTTGTTTTTAAAACTTTGGTTTTAGAGTTTTGGTTTAGGATTTTTTAGGCAAATAAAATAAAGTGAGAGGGAAAGTGAAACAAGGATAAGAGTAAAAATCAATTATTTTTCCAATTTATTTATGCATTTCATTTCAAAACTAAAAGTGTTATATATAGTATATCCGAAAAGTGTCTTGGAGAAATTAAAATCGAACCAACCTAACATAGCGTTTGCATTTTCGCAAACACTATCTAAAAGTAAGAGGTATATCAACTATAGCATAATTGAAAAAAAAACGCTATCCATGTCTGCTATTAAAACCCATTTTCTTGTAGTGTCAACAAATAAATTAAGAACCTAAAGGTTCAAATGCAGAGTCGTCGGTGTTATATGTTCTTTTTTTAAATCCCAAACCCAATAAAATCTTTAAAACATTGGAAACCAACCCATTGACCGCCATCTCGGGACGGAGCCGGCACGAAATCCACTCTGATATCAAAATTGTAACACCCGTCTTTCAAAAATAGCTAACTTAATAAATATATTTCAAAAATCCACTTTTATTCTTAAAGAAACGTCTCAACTAAAAAGCATGAACTGCATAATTCGCAAACTCAATCCAACGTAATTAAATCTGAAATAAAACATAAGTAAAATCCAGTTTTAAAAGCAACACCCGACAAGACTCTCTGTGAACCTCACTCATCACCTGAAAGAGGAAAAGGAAAAAGGAAGTTAATAACACACTGTCATTTAGTGAGTATGGTCATGCATGTACACATGACTCTTAACACTATTAATCAACTTGCACACATAAATACTAGACATAGAACAGGCATCACCCAACATATTAAACAATAAACAAGCATAATAAATAGTTCATATCAATACACATTCGTTAAGGGAAAATCCCATGAAAAACCTTATAAGTGGCAAGCACTTCCACTTTAAACCTCCAAATTTTATGTTTCCATAATAAACCTTGAAATTGAAGATATTTTTAACAAAAACTTTCAAAAGGTTAACATGTTTTATGTGATATTATTATAATAATAAACTCTATTAATGTTGTTATTAATTCTGTCTCCTTTCGATAAGGGGGGGGGGGGGGGGGTTCTTGGTGGGGGGACCACTTTGGGTGGGAACCAAGAAGAAAAAAAGGAGAAGAGGTGGTCTGGTGAGGATACGTCTTTTGGGCAGTTTCGCGGGCTCTACAATACGTGACGGTCCGCGATTAGTTTATTTTAAAAAAAAATTAAATTGAAAAAAAAAATTAAAAAAAAAGGAAAAAGCCCAAATGGGTATGAAAGATAAACATGATTTTAGTGTATAGTTTTGACCTACTTTTTAGCGAGAATTGTTTTAAGAGTAGCAATTTATAACAAATCAAAGTCTAAGTAAGAGTCAATTTAATAGGGAAAATCCCATGAAAAACCTTATAAGTGGCAAGCACTTCCACTTTAAACCTCCAAATTTTATGTTTCCATAATAAACCTTGAAATTGAAGATATTTTTAACAAAAACCTTCAAAAGGTTAACATGTTTTATGTGATATTATTATAATAATAAACTCTATTAATGTTGTTATTAATTCTGTCTCCTTTCGATAAAACATGTGACTTATTGTAATTACTTATATTTTTAACAAACCATTTTTTATTTTATTCATGAGCCATCATAAGTGTTTGTGAAAGAAAATAATAGAAAATCTAAGAAAAAAATTTATAAGTAAAAAAGAGATCGTGTTATACACAACATGGAGTAAGATAGTTCTAATATTTTGAATCTTCTTATTCTAGATTTTCGAGTCCATGGAGTAAGATAGTACCTCAAAGAGATCATTCGAAGGTGATGTTGCTTCTCTTCGGAATTTCCTTGAAATCTAGAAGGAACCTACGCCCAATGCTTCTCGTCTCTTCATCCTATGGTTTTCTCTTTGCTTCTCTTCATCTTGTGCTCTGGCAAAAACCGATGATGAAATTGCAATACCGTAGGCGAAAATGATGAACAGATACATCAGAGACTTCAAAGAAGCTATCTTCTTTGTCGTCATTTCTAAGAAACATAAAACACGTTAGTTATCTTAACATCACATAAAACACGTTAGTCATTTTGAAGGTTTTTGTTAAGAATATCTTTAATTTCAAGGTTTATTATGGAAACATAAAATTTGGAGGTTTAAAGTGGAAGTACTTGCCACTTCGAAGGTTTTTCGTGGGATTTTCTCCATTCGTTAATTACATTTACATTTATCATCTGATAGCCATTTACAATATCAATAATAATATGACAACTTGGGTTGGCCGTCACCTCGAAAGATCTTACGCCACCTTGGGCTCGTCAGCCGGTTTACGGGCTTTAATGAGATCGCCATGTCCTCGTCCTCAGTCCGACTTTTGATATACCATGGATTTTACCCACTTTTACCCATGGTATATAGGAGTTTTATGATAGATTAACTATGCTTTGGAGCCTAGATAGCATATTTACATGTTCATGAGCGATTGGAGAGAAAATGGTGATTTTAGAGCATTTTGGAGCACATTAAAGATTTTACACGAGATGACCATACCGACCAGCATTAGAGGTCGACACAGAGAGATACATGTCGATCAATGCACACATAGTGACATCGATCGATAGCAAGAACGTAGAAGCCCGTTTGGTCACAGCCGACTTGAAGCCCAAGATTCCATCTAATTACCAAACTATTCCTCATGAGTTTTAACCTAATATTTATACTTTGCCAAAGTGTTTGAGGCAAAGAGAGCTTTCTTGTATTCTTATTTTTACGGCTAAAGGTTTTCTAGGATTTTAGTGTTGGAGAGAAGATCCAAAGAGATTTGTGATTGTAACTCCATTATCTATTATTTCTATTCCTTCTATTTATGCAGTTTCTTGTTGTTATTGTTATTGTTATTGTTGAGTTCTCTAATATCATGCAATCATCTCATATAGCATATATAGCATTATAATCCTGATTATCTGAATAGAAACCCTAAGTCTAGCGCCTTCATCATAATTGTTAAACCCCAAATCAATCACTTGAGCAATTATCTTGTTCACTGTTTAGTTTACTTGCAATTTACAGTTTTAAAATCTTCAACCTAGCTTAATTTAATAAGATCTAGTGTGTGCCTTAACTCCATGTTGATTTGATCCTTAAGTACTACAACTTGACCTCTTTTGATGAGAATAATTGTTTCTCTAGAGTAATTTGAGCACGTATCAACTTCACACAATTTATATATACTTAACACTTTCATCACTTATCACTTTAACCATTATCAACTAACCATTAATATTACATCAAAAATAATCATCACACATCAATGACAATAAAACCCAAACAAACTCCTAAAGTTAGCATTTAAGAATACAACTTGACTAATAGTATTAAGAATCCACAGATCGCACCCTCACATTTGCCTTAAGGTTGAAAGTAGATTCTGAAAATATTGGTCAAAGCGGTTGAAACACAGCTCTAACGATGTGAAACTATGATTGCGTTAAAAGGGAATTAGGGTTTCTGGCTTTGACATAACAAGATGATTCTTGGCTGGCAAGCAACACGGGTAATCATTTGATCTTACCTCTAAACAAGAAACCTTCAGCTGATATAGATTCCTTGCACCAAGAGCTTTCCAGAGACACCTTACTCACGTTCTAACTCACTTTGATTCACCGGGAAAATCTTCTCACAAAACCCCGACGTTTAAGTGGATAAACAGGTTTCATACTTAAAATTTCTGGATTCAGAAAAGAGTGATTTTTCCCCAAATTGAAGATCAAATAACTTTCGGAGGTTACCTCTCGTAACTGAGTGTTCTCGGTGTCTGTAGAAAGCTGGAAACGTCAACTTTCTAACAATAACAATCTCGTCACCTAAACCCTTCTGTATCGACGGGAAATATCCTCTCAATATAGCTATGTGAACTGGAAAATAATGTGGACAGATTTCAGAAACAGTCTAATTTTCTCTCAACTTATAAATCATATAACCGATGGAGATTACCTTATAATTGAGCGTTTTTAGTGGCTATAGAAATCTCGGAAAGTCAGCTTTCTAACAGTATCAAGAACGTCACCTACCCTTCTGTATCAACTAGAAATTGCTCTCCAATATAGCTCTGCGAAACATGAAACCCAGATCTGAACAGATTGCAGAATAAAACGGTTTTCCTCAACTTGTAAATTGAATAACTAACTGAGATTACCTCGTAATTGAGATCTGAAAGTTGATGTGTCTTCCTTGCAACGAGATATATAAATCTAGCTAGAGTTTTTTGCTTATCTCTTACGTATCTGGTCGTAAACTCCACTCCAAAACCCTAACTTGAAGAACAGAGTGTTGCCGGCTGCGGTTTCGGTTAATTTGGCAGGGTTTCACCATCAATTTATTTATCCATCATCTCAAGGTCGTGTCCACCTTATATAGGTGAAAGAGTTTAGTGTTCAGATCATCTAAAATTACTAAAATACCCTTCTTTAGGGTTTTGGCTTAAAACTTGGACTTTACATTAGGGCTTGGGAGTTTTGTTGGGTTTTGGGCTGTGACACTTATTGTTGAAGATATAAGTTGTTCCCTACTCAAGACCATCAAACGCAAACTCGGTCAGTCTACATTGATGTGTTTAAAGTCAAAAAAAGAAAAAAAGAGAGTATATTAAGAAAAGACACAATAAAAAAAAAGAGAAAATATCAACCGAGTTGTTATTATACAAATAACAATAAATGAGGATCGCATAAAGATTCATACACAATTACCTACAAATGTGATATTTAACAAAAGACTTAGGGGGATGTATTCAATTTAACATTTGATGTGATTTGATTTTTAATGGAGTTTTAGATGATTTTAATAAGTTGCAGAAATTTAGGTGGGTTTTGTTAAACTACTCTAGAACTAGGTGATTTTCCCGTGCTCATGCACGGGTATAAATATTTACAAAATAAATATATTATAATAATTGATTGGTATATTCACTTTTAATTTTATTAATTTATAATTCTTATACATAATATTATAATAATTATAGTAATATTATATTAATTTAATTAGACATAAATTTTATATCTAGTTGATTTTATTGTTTTTACGGTTCATTTAGTTATCATTTGGATATATTGAATTACATATATCTCTCTAAATTTAACTATAATATTTTTTTAGTAAATATATTAAATTTTTAATTTTGTTATTCATATTTAGGTTAGTTGTTGTCTTAGATATATAAATATATTTATGAATATTATGTATAACTTAATATATATTGTGCTTAGATTGAAAAAAAAGGCTGATTCCAAATTACATAAATTAATATAACGATAATATATTGTGCATATAATTGTTAATCTGTTTAATATATTGTTACCAAAGAACTAAATTGTAACAGTTAGGTTAATATTTTATTTTCATTGTTAATCTGTTTTGAGTTATCCTATAATTTATATTTAAAAATAAATTATTATTATAAAATTATATATTTTTATTGCAGTTAAATTTATGAGTTTGTATATAAGTTGAATTAGTCGAGTCACTTATGTTGTGAGTATATTGAGTTAAATATATTCTTTCAAATTCAAATTTAAATATAATTATTTTATTATATTTAAGTTAAATCAAATTGATTTTATTTATCATTTAAATGTGCATGTGTTTTCATAGTATTTATCAAATTATATATTGATTGTTAAAAACTATTATAAAATAAGCGATGATCAATAGAAAATGACAATATAAGTAACTGATTCATTTTTGAAAGTTCATGAATACATATCAATCTTACAATAATTAAAATGTTTTATAAATTCTAAATAATTTTATCCTTAGATTTATTGAATTGTAACTTAGCTGAAATTTATTTTAAATAATCTTAAAATGAGAATTCAGATTTGTTTTGGTATTTTGATTATGGTTATATTATTTTTCACAAACATTAAAACATAAAATTTAAAAGTAAATTTAATATTAAGAAAATAAATAATTTCAATAGTGATAAAATGTAATATATCTACCTTGTTAAAGTATATAGTGCTATGTTATTTTAAATATTTTGTAATTATTTGATCAAATGATGTTTAGTTTTAAATTTTTTTTTTTAGTTTTTAATATCTCTTAAAAATAAGCAATAAAAATATTGTGATAGTATTTGAGAAGTCATATTATATAATTAAAAATATTGTTATGCTCTAACTGAAATATATTATAGTCAACTAAATATATAAAAAATAAATAGAACATTTCAATACTAATTATAAACTATTTTTAGTCAAATAAAACTATATCAATTAATGTTACTTAAGAAAAGGATAGATATATAAAAATAATTCTATTACATTGAAAATATATGTTTTTGTATTGTTAAAAAATTATGTTTTAAAATAAATAATATTTCTTTTTCTAATATCACGATTATATGTGTGAATATTCTTTTATGAAATCACATTATATAAAAATATAATTTTTTCATCTAAGAAAATATTTTATCACTTCAAAAGTATTTTTATGTTATTTAAAATATTTCTCTTTTAACTGAAATATTACTATTTTGTGAAATTTCCTTTTTGATGAAATCACATTATATATACATATTTTCGTTTTAAATTGTTTTTTAACTTTATACATGTTTCCTTTTTATTATATATGTCATTAAGGGTATCAGTGTAATCAACCATCGTGAGAGTAAACGTGAGCGCGACACATAAGAAACTGACTTCTCAAATAATATTATAGAGATATCACCTAAAACAATGGGATTTGAGTTTTAATTTTTTTAACTAAGAAACTCCACCCAAACACCCTAAAATCACCTCAAAACTTTAAAATCTCACAACTTAAAATATTTTCAATAACACTGGATTTCAGAGTAGTTTACGAAATGTCAAGTTCAATAACAGTGGATTTTAAATGAGTTTTTAAAATTCATGTTTGAATAACAGTGGATTTGTCATTTTAATACAAATCACCTGAAACTCTCGGTTGAATACACCCCCCTTAGTGTTTAGTTAAATAGAATTCAAATTATCTTGCAATTTAGGAATTTTCCTTCGATGATAATTTTTTTTTTGGCAATTTCGTACTTTTTATAATCCTAAATTTTTTTTGAATAAATCATTTTTAAAAATAATTCACTACTGAATTCATATTTACACTCTTATATGTTACTTTCAGATTTAGGCATTTTGAAGAATTGAAAATTAGTCTCTATTCCTAAAAACTAGAAAGAAAGAATAGAAATAATGACTTTGGTTTAGTTGCCAAACCATGGTTTATACTATGTAATAGAAATATTCAGTTTTGTAGAGAAATATTCTAAGATAGAACTAAAACGATTTATAAAAAATACTTTCCAATTTTTATATTTGTATATATTTATACTATTATTTGAGAAGTGATTTTGCTTACCTGTCATCTTCTCCATGATTTTAGGTAATTTTACTTATTTGTCTTATTTTTATTTCGTTTTAGGTAAATCATTGATCCATTATTTTGTTTTTAGCTAAGTCACTAATTTATTAATTTAAAAAATACCCTTAGTGGATATTATATATGATTAAAATGAATTTTATTTTAACAATATTAAATTTATATATTATATTAAAATTTAGTTAGTTTTCTTATTTGTCATATTTAGATTTTAGACTTTTAGCTAGGTTATTGATTTATTATTAGTTTCTAACTGATTTAATAATTTATTAATTTCAAAAATATCCTTAATGAATTTTATGTTTAATTAAAAACAAATTTTATTTTAATAATCTACAATTATATGCTATATTAAATAATAGATAATAAAATAATATAACAAAATTATCAAAAAGCTAAAAACATGATAATTCTTTTTGTGTTTCTATCTGAGAATATATTTTTACTAAAAAGTTTAAAAAATAAAGATAAGAAAAAAATTATAATCAAACATTAGCAAGCAAAAACATTTATATATAGATACTTTCTAAACTATTTCTAAGATATGAGTGTTTTTAAAAATTTAGCACAATAATAAGTATATATTTTTAATAAAACAATATTTGACATATATATATATATATATGTCAATATATATATAAATATACTTTGATGTTTGATTTAACTATCTGAAAACATAAATAATAACTTATTGTGCTGGTTACAGATTAATAGGACATAAACTAATAAGTACTAATAAGAAGATTATTCACGCATGTGCGGACAAAACACCTAGGTATTAATGTATCATCATTGTTTATTGCTTATTTTTCATATTTTCAATAATCTTAGGTAATTTTCTTATTCATTTTCTTTTTTTAATAATTTTAGTTTTGATTATTTATCACATTCTCTATAATTTATTTTATTTATTTATTTGTCATGTTCTTAATTTTAATTTGGGATTTTTTTATATTTTAAATAATTTTAGGTGGTAATTTATTTTTTGCTTACTTTCTCCATGATTTTCGATTTTCTGCTTATATATATATCATATTTTATTATTTTTAGAAGCTTATTCCTCATATTACATGGTTTAAGTTGAATCATTAGTTTTAATAAATAACATTTTAAATTGTTAGTTTTTAAACATTTTAGTGATTATTAAATACATATTTTCATTATATTAAGGGATAATTATTATTAACAATTATTATCAAATTTTAGCAATAATTGTTTTTGTTCATATTATGATTACTTTAAATTAATATATTAATGTTTTTTATTTCTTATTTTAAAATAAGTTTGCTACTCTTTTATGTCATCGGATTATCTTCCCAATCAAAAACTATGACTACAAATAATATGAGACAAGATTTTACTAGACACACATAATTTATTAATTTTTGTTTATAGTTTTTTTTTGTTGAATTGAATAAGTTTTTAACTACCGTAGATTTTATCAATATGTGTCGCTATAAACTTTGTTAAAGAGAAGATTTATATAAAATGCAATTAATACTTTTATGAAAATAGTATGATTTCATAAGTTTCACTGATAACTGGTAGTTATGTTTTATTTTGTAGATTTATCATTTACGTTATTTTAAATTATTAATAAAAATTTATTAGGTTATTGTAATGATGATATGTTTTACATGTAATATTTGGTAATAGAATAAATAAAAGATTTGCAAGTACCAAACTATTATCTATGTTGTGTTGTAATAATAAAAAGATAAAGTATACTTTATGATTAATTTAATATTCAAAACTAATTAATAACATATATTGAAATTAAAAAAATATGTTTAAATTTGAATTATTTGGATAATTAATCCGTATTAGTGTTGGGGCCATCATCTAGACGAACAATTTTTAAAAAGAAAAAAGAATAGAAACAAATAACTTTGATTTATTTGCCAAACCATAGTTTGTGCTATGTAATAGAAATATTCAATTTTATAGAGAAATATTCTAAGATAGCACTTAAACAATTTTATCATAAAAATACTTTCCAATATTTACATTTGTATATATTGAACAATTTTAAAAATGTCTTTTATTTTGATGACAAAAAAAGAAAAAATACATTATCTTAAAACGGCGTCGAACGAGAACCCTAATGTAAATCACTAAAACCCTTCCGATTATATATATTCTCATCTTCCTCTCACCGCCTTTCATCACCTCCAGCTGCTAATAAACCCTAACTCACTCAACCTTTTCTTCCTCGATTGTCAGCTATGGAGTTCTGGGGTAAGTTTCTCCTCTATTTTACTCATATTATTTGATCGATGCTTTTCTATTGAGGCCTTGTTGAATTTTTTTTTAAACTTGTAATGGAATATCAAAAGTTGAGGCTGTTAAGATATATAGTTAGATGTTTGTCTTCCTGCTTTTGAGTTGCAATATCCTCACAGAGGAAATGATGTTAATTCTCCTTTGATTGATAATACTCAGGAGTCGAAGTTCAAGCAGGGAGGCCACTTAAAGTGACGCCCGAAGATGGCACTCTTGTCCACATCTCTCATGTTAGTATTTATCACTTTTTTGGTTGGATTCTTGGTATTATTTTGAAATTAGTTGTGGAGAACCTTGTTTGTTTGTGTAGGCATCGCTTGGAGATTGTAAAGGAAAGAAAGGAGAAGCTGTGACTCTGAATGTGAAGGTTGGGGACAAGAAGTTTGTCATGGGAACTCTTTTGTCTGAGAGCATTCCTCAGACTTGCTTTGATATGTTATTCGATCAGGAGTTTGAGCTTTCTCACAACTGGGGAAAAGGAAGTGTCCACTTTGTTGGATTCCAATGTCCCAACAACAAAGATGAATATCCTTTTTTCATTCTTTCTTTTATGCTTTTGTTGTTTCTCTTAAAATTGCCTTTCTTCTTTTAGCTTTCCTTGACTGCTAATGGGTTGTGTTTTCACTGAGGGAGGAGAAGACTTTTCTGGTGAGTTTGCAAGATAAGATAGTTTTTTTCCGTAGTATTGGTTTGGTTGCTGATTATTTCTCATTATTTACCTCTCAGATTCAGAGGAAGAAGAGGAAGAGGAAGTTGCTGCCACTGTTGCAGCTAATGGGAATGCTGCAAAGGGCGTAACAAAACCAAAGCCTGAAGCAGATGATTCTGATTCTGAAGGAGTGAGTTTCTGTGATTTGTCTCTTTACTTGCAGTAATATCATTCTAAGTGAACAAATGTGCATCATGATTATTGCAGATGGATGAAGATGGTTCTGATGATGAAGATGATTCTGAGGAAGAAGAGGAGACTCCTAAGGTATATGTCTGGACATCCTTTTTGTTAATGACTATATTTCTGTTCGACTCTTTCTCATATATATATATATATAAAGGCTGAAACAAGAAGAAAGAGAGCACATGAAGTCGCACCCGGACCCAAGACACCTGTGTCTGCGAAGAAGGCCAAAGCAGAAGCTACTCCCAAGAAAACAGGTAAAGATTAAGCTCAAATGAATCTGCAAACAGTTTGTGAAACATAAGTACTCACTTTGAAGATTTTTTTTGACACAGAGGAGAAGAAGAAAGGTGGACCTGCAACCCCCCACCCGGCAAAGAAAGGTGGAAACACTCCCGCAACTGCAACGCAGAGCCCAAAGTCTGCAAGTTAATAACAATTCTTTTTGACTGATCTTTGTGGCAGGACATTCAACTCATCGAACGCACTTGAGTCTCACACCAAGGCCAAGCACTCTGCTACCGCCAAGTGAAGTGGTTTCCTAAGAGTAACAACTTCCGCTGTTTTGGATTTAGTTGGAGACTTATCTTTTTGAACTTTGGCTGTAGTCTTTTTGAAACCTCTCGGATTTGTATTTACCAGTTACCGATATCTTTCAGTATTCTTTCTTAGTTGCCCGTTCTAAATTTCTACAAATTAATATGCGAATGTGGAAATCCGAGCTTTCTTTACCAAAAGGTAAAAAGATAGAAAAGAAGGAAATCTGAGTTTTATCATCCTCATGCCGTTTAGGAACTTATAGTTATGGTTTGACTGGTTTCCCGTCTAGCACCTGCAGATGTAGTTTTTGCAGTGCAGTTGGTAACAGTCGTAGTTTTTGCAGTGCAGTTGGTAACAGTCGGTCAGTAACAGTCGTTGGTGTTTTAAAATAATTGGTAACAGTCGTAGTTTTTGCAGTGCAGTTGGTAACAGTCGGTCAGTAACAGCCGTTGGTGTTTTAAAATAAGAGAAAACTAGATACTAATCCGTGTTATGCCCGGATATTATTTGAACAAATCTTCATAATTGTTACTGAATTGGTCTGGATACTTTATCTTTATTGGAATCCGTATCCGAACCTGACCCAAAAAACTCGAATCGAAATCCGAACTGAAATAGTAAAATACCAGAGCAGATATTAATTTAGGAGATATTAGATATTCGAACCCGAACAGATAATATCCAAATCTGAATAAATATTCGAAGATAACCAAACATATGTATATTTAACTTTACATTTCTAGTTTACATCTTTTATTTTATTTAAAATATTTATATTAATGTTACATACTTTAAGATCATTATATGGAGAAAATAATTTGCTACTCACTTAAAATGTACTAGCTCTTGACCCGTGCGACCGCACGGGTATTAATTTTTTCTTTTAGTATTTATTTATTTATATTTGTATAAATGATGTATTTGTAATATTCGATCATTTTATATTGACTAACCTAGTGGTGTGTATTTAAGTATCTAATCGAAATTCGGTTAAAATCTATTTTGGGTTGAGATTTTCGAGTTTAAAAATTCCAACTTCACTCGGATAATTATAAATTTCGGTTCCGATTTGATTGGAATCTTTGCGGGTTTGGTTCAGATTCGGATAACCCGTTTAAATTAATTTTTAAATTAAAAAATTATATATAGTTTAAATTTCTCTAAGTCTAAAAATAAAAATAATATAACATATAAATTTGAGTAATATAAGGAAAAATAACTAAAATAAAAATAAAAATAAAAACAAGTTTAATTTGAATATTTAGATGGAGAATAAATATATATTTTAAGTATTTTTGGTATTTTTATTATTATTTATCTACTTTAGATATTTACTTTTGACTATATTTTATATTTCAAATATTTTAGACAACTTTAAAATAGTTCATATCTTGGATATAAACTTTAAAAATAATGAACATATTCAAGTATATATATATATATATATATATATATATATATGATTGAAATATATTAGAATATCCAAAATATTTCGTTCGAATTAGGTTTGGTTATAGTTTTCTAGATACCAAAATGGTAAATCTGTTTGGATATTTATCGAGTTTCGGTTTAAATTTGGAAATAGTTATCTAATCTCACGTTTGTCTTTTGTTCCATGGACATTTAATCTGAGAATTTTAAAACCCAACACCGAACAATTTAATTTTCATCAGTCAAAAAAAAAAATTCAGGATTGTTCTGCATATGAGAATGGAATGCTCTCAATGCGTCCACAGGAGATCAGAAGCAATTACAAATATATCTTGCCTTCTATAAATTCTAAAAAGGTAAATGTCCTATTGAAATTATTTAGTTAACTGAAAACAAATATTTTTATTCTCGAGTATTCTGCGAATCTATTAATTTTGACTTGTTTTGGAAACTCGGTAAAAGACCATTTATTATTTAGTTAAATATAGATAGTTGCGAAAATCATGGCAATAGTATAAACGATAATTGTTCAGAATATCTTTAATTGATTATAAACTGTCCCAGAAGGGAAGGTGATAAATTCGTTTTGAAAACATTTAGTACCATTCTATATTTAAATTGTTTGTCTACATTTTTATAGTTTTTATATTTTTTTCTTTTGATAAAATTCTATGTTGATTATAGGTTTGAAAAGATATTCTGTTTGGATTTAAAATGCATTTATTTGTTTTGTTGATACAATTTAGCAAAAATGATTTTAAATAGGTGGTTTGAATTTTATACACACAGAAATATATATATATATATATATATATATATATATATATATATATATATATATATATATGTCGGTTAAGCCTATATTATTTTAATTATTTCAAACTGATTTTTATGCAGGTACACCTTCGTGGTTCATATCAAAATAAAGCTCTAATTACACAAATTGTTATAAATAATTGATTAGTCATCAGGACACTTGTCGTTTGATGTCATGTAGTGGACACTGGTCCTCTTCTCTTCAAATGTCTTGCTGCATCATCATCCAGATGTCAGTATTGATGTTTTGTCTTTTTTCTAATATGGTGGCTATAAATAGCTTTACTCACGTTTGTTATTGTAACATAACTCAAGAAAAGAAATAAGAACAAAAGCTCTCATAACTCTCTCTCTCACGTCTTGTCCTTCCTCTTATTTTTATTTATTTAATCTTTCTTTACATAATAATAAATTTATATATCACCTCTTTTATTCACAACACGTTATCAGCACGACGAGCTCTTTTATACCAACCGTTCTTAAACCAAGGAAGCGAGGTGATGTTTAAATTTATGTCTTTAAATATATTTAATTTATTTAAAATTTTATTTATTATTTCGGAGTGAGAGGCTAGGCCTTCTCCGTTTATTTTCCGGGATGATAGGCGTTGCCTTCCCCGACTGATCGTTAAGATAGGCTAGGCTTTCACGATCAGAGAAACACGTGGTAGGTTTTACCTCCGTGAATAAAAGGTCAAAAATGGAAGGCTAAGCCTCCTCGGACCTTGATTAAAAGAAAAGGTTAATATGGCCGACTATGTCGCCTCGAACCTTTGAAAATAATCAAATATGGAAGTCTAAGACTCCTGGATCATATGGTGGGCTGGGCCCCCAATTTTATTTATGCTATTTAAATTTCTGCAATTTAAGTTTACGCAATTTAATTTTTGCATTTATTTTATGCTTTTAATTTCTGCATTTAAATTATGCATTTATTCTCGTCTATATTTATATTATTTTATGAATACAGTAATCATGTCGAATTTGACAAAGCTCGAAATTAATGCCCTGGATATTACGGGAAATAACTATATGACCTGGGCAGTAGGTGCAAGAATGCACCTAAGAGGTAGTGGGCTTTTGGAAACCATCGATAATACTAAAACGGTGTCGGATGAGAAAAAGGCTAAAGCCATGATATTTTTACGACACCACATACATGATGGTTTAAAAGATGAATATATTACGAAAGAGGATCCTGGGGACCTCTGGCAATCTCTTAAAGAGAGGTTTGATCACAAGAAATATGTGATCTTACCAAAAGCCAAACACAAGTCGATCCATCTCTGGTTCCAGGACTACAAAAGTGTAAGTGAGTTTAATTCTGCTATGTTCGGAATTACTTCAAGGATGATGTTATGTGGAGAGAAAATAAGTGATTATGATATGATCGAGAAAACTCTCTCCACGTTCCATCCTGAAAATGTAGTCCTGCAGCAACAGTACCGGGTGAATGGATTTAAGCGTTACTCGGAGTTGATGCAAATCCTCCTTGTAGCGGAGGAAAATAATCAACTCGTGTTGTTAAACCATCAAGCTCGTCCCACTGGATCTGCTCCATTCCCCGAAGTGAATGTTGCATCATCCAGTTATGATAATTGGAGAGGACGAGGACGTGGACGTGGTCGAGGTCGAAATCATGGTCGTGGGAGAGGACGAGGAAGAAGATTCTGTCCGTATGATGAAAGAACTAAAAAGGACTCCCAAGAGAATGAAAGGGGCCGGGATGATAAAAGGCAAACAGAAAAGGTTTGCTACAGATGTGGCATGAAAGGTCATTGGGTACGTACTTGTCGTACGCCAAGACACTTAGCCGATCTGTATAGAGAATCCCAAAAGGGAAAAGAGAAAAGTGGAGGTGAAACGAATTTCATCTCTGATGAACCCGGGCCATCCTTTCATGGTTTAAATGATGATACTCATCTCGACGTATCAGATTTTCTGGTTGACCCAGAAAACATCGATGTGTGATATAAGATCGATGTGATATAAGTCTACTGTATTATAGTATCGTTATCTTTTGTTTGTAAAATAGATGTTATGTTTTCATGTTTCATGTTTAATAATATATGTTTTATAAATATTTTAAATTCAGAAAGAATGCCAGACTTTGAGACTTTGGATGGAGATATGTGCTTGGCGGATAGTGCGTCAACGCACACGATAATTAAAGATAGAAAATATTTCTCCAGTCTCAAAAAGAAAGATTACGCTGGAAGCGTAAGTACAATATCTGGTAATGCAAAGATTATTATGGGCTCTGGAAGAGCGAAATTTTCAATGCCAGGGGGAACAATATTTGAAATAAGTGATGCATTGTATTCTCCCAAGTCTCATAGAAACTTGTTAAGTTTTAAGGATATCCGAAAGAATGAATATCATATTGAGACTATGAGTAAAGATGGCATTGAGTTTCTTTGCATTAAGTGCGAGAGGAAACATATATTGGAAGAGTTAAGAATGTTATCCTCTGGACTATATTGTACAAAAATAAACATGACTGAGTCCTATGCCGTGGTAAACATGAAGTTTACTGATACATTTAAAATCTGGCATGAGAGGCTAGGACATCCTGGTTCAGTCATGATGAGAAATATAGTGCAAAACTCGAATGGCCATCCGTTGAAACACGGAAAAGTTTTGCAAACGGGCGAGTTTACATGTAAAGCATGTTCTCAAGGAAAGCTTATAACTCGGCCATCACCAGCAAAAGTAGGCAATGAATCACCAATGTTTTTAGAAAGAATACATGGTGATATATGTGGGCCGATTCACCCACCGTGCGGGCCATTTAAGTATTTCATGGTATTGATTGACGCATCTACTAGATGGTCAAGTGTGTGTCTTTTGACAACACGAAATACGGCTTTCGCAAAGTTCATTGCCCAGATAATAAAGCTGAGAACGCAGTTCTCAGAGTATGCCATTAAGAAAGTAAGGCTTGATAATGCTGGTGAGTTTACATCGCAAGCCTTCGATGATTATTGTATGTCAATGGAGATTGATGTGGAACATCCAGTTCCCCATGTGCATACACAAAATGGCATGGCCGAGTCGTTGATAAAACGGTTGCAGTTGATTGCAAGACCGTTAGTCTTGAGAACAAAGCTCCCAATTTCTGTATGGGGTCATGCTATTTTGCATGCGGCTGCACTGATTCGGTTGAGACCGAGTGCATATCATAAGTACTCCCCATCACAATTGGCATCTGGGCAAGAGCCAGATGTATCCCATCTCCGTGTCTTTGGGTGTGCGGTCTATGTTCCGATAGCTCCGCCACAAAGAACAAAAATGGGCCCACAAAGGAGATTGGGAATATATGTGAGTTATACGTCACCAAGTATAATAAGATACCTGGAACCAGTAACTGGTGATATGTTTACGGCAAGATTTGCCGATTGCCATTTTAATGAGGATGAATTTCCAGCGTTAAGGGGAGGAATTAGAGAAATTCCTAAAGAGATTACATGGTGTACATAGTCGTTGTTACACCTTGATCCCCCTACGAATCAAAGAGAGCTGGGAGTTCAGAAAATTGTGCATTTGCATAAATTGGCAAACCAATTACCAGATGCGTTCACAGATACGAGAAGGGTGACGAAATCATTTATACCCGCTGAAAATGTTCCATCAAGAGTTGTTGTTTCTGGGGAACAAACTGATGGAAACAAAATAAATGAACCTGGGGTTCAGTTAAAGAGGGGGAGACCAGCGGGTTCGAAAGATAAAAATCCCCGAAAGAAAAAGAAATTGGTTGAGGAAAGTGGAAAGGTTCCAGAAGAACCTGATATTGAAAAATGTCTGAAAGAAGGCATAAGTGAAAAGGTTCAAGAAGAACCAAATAAAGATAAGGATCCAGATGACGAGGAGGGAACATAAAAGTATGAGATTTCTATCAACTACGTCCTTGATCAAAAGTTATTGATCAGAAATAAAATAAAAGATGTTGATTAAATGTTCTCCTTTTCTGTGTCCAAAGAAATCGATCACGAAAGTGATGATCCCGATCCAAGGTCCATTTTAGAATGTCAGAAAATACATGATTGGGAGGAGTGGAAGAAGGCCATTCAAATTGAATTACTCTCCCTGAATAAAAGAAATGTCTTTGGACCTATAGTCATAACGCCTGAGAATATAAATCATGTTGGGTATAAGTGGGTATTCGTGAGAAAAAGAAATGAAAAGAATGAAGTAACACGATATAAAGCCCGATTAGTAGCCCAAGGTTTTTCTCAGAGACCGGGTGTTGATTTTGAGGAAACGTATTCCCCGGTAATGGATGCAATTACGTTTAGATTTTTGATGAGCCTTACGGCGTCAAAAAGTCTTGAAATGCATCTCATGGACGTTGTGACAGCTTATTTGTATGGATCGTTGGATAATGATATATATATGAGACTCCCTGAAGGATTGAAAATGCCAGGGGCATTGAAAGAAAAATCCAGGGAGGTATGTTCGGTCAAGTTACAGCGATCACTCTACGGATTAAAGCAATCCGGACGCATGTGGTACAATCGCTTAAGTGACTATCTCTTGAGTAAAGGATATGTAAACAATGCGATATGTCCCTGCGTTTTTGTTAAGAAATCGTCATCTGGCTTTGTGATCATTGCTGTATATGTAGATGACCTGAACATGATTGGAACTCAAAAGGAGGTTGATGATGCTCGAACTCATATGAAAGAGGAGTTCGAAATGAAAGATCTCGGCAAGACAAAGTTTTGTCTTGGGCTCCAAATAGAGCATCTCCGAGAAGGAATATTTGTGCATCAATCAAACTATACGAAAAGGTTATTGAAACGCTTTCGTATGGACCAAGCGACTCCTTTGAGTACTCCAATGGTTGGTAGATCTTTCAATGTTGAGAGTGATCCTTTTAGGCCCTGTGAAGATAGCGAGAAGATATTAGGTCCAGAAGTACCTTATATGAGTGCTATCGGTGGGCTCTTATACTTAGCAAACTGTACCAGGCCTGATATTGCTTTTGCAACTAATCTCTTAGCAAGATATAGCTCTGCTCCTACTTACAGGCATTGGAACGGAATAAAACATCTATTCCGTTATTTACAAGGTACAATTGATTTAGGGTTAATGTATTTTAGAAAACCCGAGTTTGGTATGGTTGGTTTTGCAGATGCAGGATACTTATCAGATCCTCATAAGGCTCAATCGCAAACCGGCTATGTTTTTGCAATTGGTGGAACCGCGATCTCTTGGCGGTCCCAGAAACAAACTCAGGTTGCAACTTCTTCAAATCATGCAGAGACTATTGCGCTTCACGAAGCATGTCGAGAATGTGTGTGGCTAAGGTCAATGAGTCACCATATACAAGATTCAAGCGGAATAGTTAACAAGAAAGAGCCGACGAAAGTTTTTTAAGACAACTCGGCTTGCGTCGCTCAACTCAAAGAAGGCTATATTAAGAGCGATAGAACGAAGCACATCCCTCCAAGATTTTTTTCGTACATTCGGGAACTCGAGAAAAATAAAGAAGTGGACATCGGATATGTACGGTCATGCGACAATCCGGCTGACTTGTTCACCAAGTCTCTTCCGACTACCACATCCCGGAAACACGTTGACGGTATCGGGATGCGGCGTTTGCGTGACTTATGAAGAAAAAGCTATGTCCATTACTCTCAGGGGGAGATTACGTCAGTGTACTCTTTTTCCCTTGTCATGGTTTTTATCCCACTGGGTTTTTCCATGATTAGGTTTTTAACGAGGCACTACGTAATACAAGATGAATAATCAAGGGGGAGTGTTATAAATAATTGATTAGTCATCAGGACACTTGTCGTTTGATGTCATGTAGTGGACACTTGTCCTCTTCTCTTCAAATGTCTTGCTGCATTATCATCCAGATGTCAGTATTGATGTTTTGTCTTTTTCCTAATATGGTGGCTATAAATAGCCTTACTCACGTTTGTTATTGTAACATAACTCAAGAAAAGAAATAAGAACAAAAACTCTCATAACTCTCTCTCTCTCTCTCACGTCTTGTCCTTCCTCTTATTTTTATTTATTTAATCTTTCTTTACATAATAATAAATTTATATTTCACTCCTTTATTCACAACACGTTATCAGCACGACGAGCTCTTTTATACCAACCGTTCTTAAACCAAGGAAGCGAGGTGATGTTCAAATTTATGTCTTTAAATATATTTAATTTATTTAAAATTTTATTTATTATTTCGGAGTGAGAGGCTAGGCCTTCTCCGTTTATTTTCCGGGATGATAGGCGTTGCCTTCCCCGACTGATCGTTAAGATAGGCTAGGCTTTCACGATCAGAGAAACACGTGGTAGGTTTTACCTCCGTGAATAAAATGTCAAAAATGGAAGGCTAAGCCTCCTCGGACCTTGATTAAAAGAAAAAGTTAATATGGCCGACTATGTCGCCTCGAACCTTTGAAAATGATCAAATATGGAAGTCTAAGACTCCTGGATCATATGGTGGGCAGGGCCCCCAATTTTATTTATGCTATTTAAATTTCTGCAATTTAAGTTTACGCAATTTAATTTTTGCATTTATTTTATGCTTTTAATTTCTGCATTTAAATTATGCATTTATTCTCGTCTATATTTATATTATTTTATGAATACAGTAATCATGTCGAATTTGACAAAGCTCAAAATTAATGCCCTGGATATTACGGGAAATAACTATATGACCTGGGCAGTAGGTGCAAGAATGCACCTAAGAGGTAGCGGGCTTTTGGAAACCATCGATAATACTAAAATGGTGCCGGATGAGAAAAAGGCTAAAGCCATGATATTTTTACGACACCACATACATGATGGTTTAAAAGATGAATATATTACGAAAGAGGATCCTGGGGACCTCTGGCAATCTCTTAAAGAGAGGTTTGATCACCAGAAATATGTGATCTTACCAAAAGCCAAACACGAGTGGATCCATCTCCGGTTCCAGGACTACAAAAGTGTAAGTGAGTTTAATTCTGCTATGTTCGGAATTACTTCAAGGATGATGTTATGTGGAGAGAAAATAAGTGATTATGATATGATCGAGAAAACTCTCTCCACGTTCCATCATGAAAATGTAGTCCTCAGCAACAGTACCGGGTGAATGGATTTAAGCGTTACTCGGAGTTGATGCAAATCCTCCTTGTAGCGGAGCAAAATAATTAACTCGTGTTGTTAAACCATCAAGCTCGTCCCACTGGATCTGCTCCATTCCCCGAAATGAATGTTGCATCATCCAGTTATGATAATTGGAGAGGACGAGGACGTGGACGTGGTCGAGGTCGAAATCATGGTCGTGGGAGAGGACGAGGAAGAAGATTCCGTCCGTATGATGAAAGAACTAAAAAGGACTCCCAAGAGAATAAAAGGGGCCGGGATGATAAAAGGCAAACAGAAAAGGTTTGCTACAGATGTGGCATGAAAGGTCATTGGGTACGTACTTGTCGTACGCCAAGACACTTAGCCGATCTGTATAGAGAATCCCAAAAGGGAAAAGAGAAAAGTGGAGGTGAAACGAATTTCATCTCTGATGAACCCGGGCCATCCTTTCATGGTTTAAATGATGATACTCATCTCGACGTATCAGATTTTCTGGTTGAGCCAGAAAACATCGATGTGTGATATAGGATCGATGTGATATAAGTCTACTGTATTATAGTATCGTTATCTTTTGTTTGTAAAATAGATGTTATGTTTTCATGTTTCATGTTTAATAATATACGTTTTATAAATATTTTAAATTCAGAAAGAATGCCAGACTTTGAGACTTTGGATGGAGATATGTGCTTGGCGGATAGTGCGTCAACGCACACGATAATTAAAGATAGAAAATATTTCTCCAGTCTCAAAATGAAAGATTACGCTGAAAGCGTAAGTACAATATCTGGTAATGCAAAGATTATTATGGGCTCTGGAAGAGCGAAATTTTCAATGCCAGGGGGAACAATATTTGAAATAAGTGATGCATTGTATTCTCCCAAGTCTCATAGAAACTTGTTATGTTTTAAGGATATCCGAAAGAATGAATATCATATTGAGACTATGAGTAAAGATGGCATTGAGTTTCTTTGCATTAAGTCTGAGAGGAAACATATATTGGAAGAGTTAAGAATGTTATCCTCTGGACTATATTGTACAAAAATAAACATGACTGAGTCCTATGCCGTGGTAAACATGAAGTTTACTGATACATTTAAAATCTGGCATGAGAGACTAGGACATCCTGGTTCAGTCATGATGAGAAAGATAGTGCAAAACTCGAATGGCCATCCGTTGAAACACGTAAAAGTTTTGCAAACGGGCGAGTTTACATGTAAAGCATGTTCTCAAGGAAAGCTTAAAACTCGGCCATCACCAGCAAAAGTAGGCAATGAATCACCAATGTTTTTAGAAAGAATACATGGTGATATATGTGGGCCGATTCACCCACCGTGCGGGCCATTTAAGTATTTCATGGTATTGATTGACGCATCTACTAGATGGTCAAGTGTGTGTCTTTTGACAACACGAAATACGGCTTTCGCAAAGTTCATTGCCCAGATAATAAAGCTGAGAACGCAGTTCTCAGAGTATGCCATTAAGAAAGTAAGGCTTGATAATGCTGGTGAGTTTACATCGCAAGCCTTCGATGATTATTGTATGTTAATGGAGATTGATGTGGAACATCCAGTTCCCCATGTGCATACACAAAATGGCATGGCCGAGTCATTGATAAAACGGTTGCAGTTGATTGCAAGACCGTTAGTCTTGAGAACAAGTATGGGGTCATGCTATTTTGCATGCGGCTGCACTGATTCGGTTGAGACCGAGTGCATATCATAAGTACTCCCCATCACAATTGGCATCTGGGCAAGAGCCAGATGTATCCCATCTCCGTGTCTTTGGGTGTGCGGTCTATGTTCCGATAGCTCCGCCACAAAGAACAAAAATGGGCCCACAAAGGAGATTGGGAATATATGTGGGTTATACGTCACCAAGTATAATAAGATACCTGGAACCAGTAATTGGTGATATGTTTACGGCAAGATTTGCCGATTGCCATTTTAATGAGGATGAATTTCCAGCGTTAGGAGGAGGAATTAGAGAAATTCCTAAAGAGATTACATGGTGTACATAGTCGTTGTTACACCTTGATCCCCCTACGAATCAAAGAGAGCTGGAAGTTCAGAAAATTGTGCATTTGCATAAATTGGCAAACCAATTACCAGATGCGTTCACAGATACGAGAAGGGTGACGAAATCATTTATACCCGCTGAAAATGTTCCATCAAGAGTTGTTGTTTCTGGGGAACAAACTGATGGAAACAAAATAAATGAACCTGGGGTTCAGTTAAAGAGGGGGAGACCAGCGGGTTCGAAAGATAAAAATCCCCGAAAGAAAAAGAAATTGGTTGAGGAAAGTGGAAAGGTTCCAGAAGAACCTGATATTGAAAAATGTCTGAAAGAAGGCATAAGTGAAAAGGTTCAAGAAGAACCAAATAAAGATAAGGATCCAGATGACGAGGAGGGAACATAAAAGTATGAGATTTCTATCAACTACGCCCTTGATCAAAAGTTATTGATCAGAAATAAAATAAAAGATGTTGATTGAACGTTCTCCTTTTCTGTGTCCAAAGAAATCGATCACGAAAGTGATGATCCCGATCCAAGGTCCATTTTAGAATGTCAGAAAAGACATGATTGGGAGGAGTGGAAGAAGGCCATTCAAATTGAATTACTCTCCCTGAATAAAAGAAATGTCTTTGGACCTATAGTCACAACGCCTGAGAATATAAATCATGTTGGGTATAAGTGGGTATTCGTGAGAAAAAGAAATGAAAAGAATGAAGTAACACGATATAAAGCCCGATTAGTAGCCCAAGGTTTTTCTCAGAGACCGGGTGTTGATTTTGAGGAAACGTATTCCCCGGTAATGGATGCAATTACGTTTAGATTTTTGATGAGCCTTACGGCGTCAAAAAGTCTTGAAATGCATCTCATGGACGTTGTGACAGCTTATTTGTATGGATCGTTGGATAATGATATATATATATATGAGACTCCCTGAAGGATTGAAAATGCCAGGGGCATTGAAATAAAAATCCAGGGAGGTATGTTCGGTCAAGTTACAGCGATCACTCTACGGATTAAAGCAATCCGGACGCATGTGGTACAATCGCTTAAGTGACTATCTCTTGAGTAAAGGATATGTAAACAATGCGATATGTCCCTGCGTTTTTGTTAAGAAATCGTCATCTGGCTTTGTGATCATTGCTGTATATGTAGATGACCTGAACATGATTGGAACTCAAAAGGAGGTTGATGATGCTCGAACTCATATGAAAGAGGAGTTCGAAATGAAAGATCTCGGCAAGAAAAAGTTTTGGTCTTGGGCTCCAAATAGAGCATCTCCGAGAAGGAATATTTGTGCATCAATCAAACTATACGAAAAGGTTATTGAAACGCTTTCGTATGGACCAAGCGATTCCTTTGAGTACTCCAATGGTTGGTAGATCTCTCAATGTTGAGAGTGATCCTTTTAGGCCCTGTGAAGATAGCGAGAAGATATTAGGTCCAGAAGTACCTTATATGAGTGCTATCGGTGGGCTCTTATACTTAGCAAACTGTACCAGGCCTGATATTGCTTTTGCAACTAATCTCTTAGCAAGATATAGCTCTGCTCCTACTTACAGGCATTGGAACGGAATAAAACATCTATTCCGTTATTTACAAGGTACAGTTGATTTAGGGTTAATGTATTTTAGAAAACCCGAGTTTGGTATGGTTGGTTTTGCAGATGCAGGATACTTATCAGATCCTCATAAGGCTCAATCGCAAACCGGCTATGTTTTTGCAATTGGTGGAACCGCGATCTCTTGGCGGTCCCAGAAACAAACTCAGGTTTTTCCATGATTAGGTTTTTAACGAGGCACTACGTAATACAAGATGAATAATCAAGGGGGAGTGTTATAAATAATTGATTAGTCATCAGGACACTTGTCGTTTGATGTCATGTAGTGGACACTTGTCCTCTTCTCTTCAAATGTCTTGCTGCATTATCATCCAGATGTCAGTATTGATGTTTTGTCTTTTTCCTAATATTGTGGCTATAAATAGCCTTACTCACGTTTGTTATTGTAACATAACTCAAGAAAAGAAATAAGAACAAAAGCTCTCATAACTCTCTCTCTCACGACTTGTCCTTCCTCTTATTTTTATTTATTTAATCTTTCTTTACATAATAATAAATTTATATTTCACCTCCTTTATTCACAACACGTTATCAGCACGACGAGCTCTTTTATACCAACCGTTCTTAAACCAAGGAAGCGAGGTGATGTTTAAATTTATGTTTTTAAATATATTTAATTTATTTAAATTTTATTTATTATTTTGGAGTGAGAGGCTAGGCCTTCTCCGTTTATTTTCCGGGATGATAGGCGTTGCCTTTCCCGACTGATCGTTAAGATAGGCTAGGCTTTCACGATCAGAGAAACACGTGGTAGGTTTTACCTCCGTGAATAAAAGGTCAAAAATGGAAGGCTAAGCCTCCTCGGACCTTGATTAAAAGAAAAGGTTAATATGGCCGACTATGTCGCCTCGAACCTTTGAAAATGATCAAATATAGAAGTCTAAGACTCCTGGATCATATGGTGGGCTGGGCCCCCAATTTTATTTATGCTATTTAAATTTCTGCAATTTAAGTTTACGCAATTTAATTTTTGCATTTATTTTATGCTTTTAATTTCTGCATTTAAATTATGCATTTATTCTCGTCTATATTTATATTATTTTATGAATACAGTAATCATGTCAAATTTGACAAAGCTCGAAATTAATGCCCTGGATATTATGGGAAATAATTATATGACCTGGACAGTAGGTGCAAGAATGCACCTAAGAGGTAGCGGGCTTTTGGAAACCATCGATAATACTAAAACGGTGTCAGATGAGAAAAAGGCTAAAGCCATGATATTTTTACGACACCACATACATGATGGTTTAAAAGATGAATATATTACGAAAGAAGATCCTGGGGACCTCTGGCAATCTCTTAAAGAGAGGTTTGATCACCAGAAATATGTGATCTTACCAAAAGCCAAACACGAGTGGATCCATCTCCGGTTCCAGGACTACAAAAGTGTAAGTGAGTTTAATTCTGCTATGTTCGGAATTACTTCAAGGATGATGTTATGTGGAGAGAAAATAAGTGATCCATCCTGGAAATGTAGTCCTGCAGCAACAGTACCAGGTGAATGGATTTAAGCGTTACTCGGAGTTGATGCAAATCCTCCTTGTAGCGGAGCAAAATAATCAACTCGTGTTGTTAAACCATCAAGCTCGTCCCACTGGATCTGCTCCATTCCCCGAAGTGAATATTGCATCATCCAGTTATGATAATTAGAGAGGACGAGGACGTGGACGTGGTCGAGGTCGAAATCATGGTCGTGGGAGAGGACGAGGAAGAAGATTCCGTCCGTATGATGAAAGAACTAAAAAGGACTCCCAAGAGAATGAAAGGGGCCGGGATGATAAAAGGCAAACAGAAAAGGTTTGCTACAGATGTGGCATGAAAGGTCATTGGGTACGTACTTGTCGTACGCCAAGACACTTAGCCGATCTGTATAGAGAATCCCAAAAGGGAAAAGAGAAAAGTGGAGGTGAAACGAATTTCATCTCTGATGAACCCGGGCCATCCTTTCATGGTTTAAATGATGATACTCATCTCGACGTATCAGATTTTCTGGTTGAGCCAGAAAACATCGATGTGTGATATAAGATCGATGTGATATAAGTCTACTGTATTATAGTATCGTTATCTTTTGTTTGTAAAATAGATGTTATGTTTTCATGTTTCATGTTTAATAATATATGTTTTATAAATATTTTAAATTCAGAAAGAATGCCAGACTTTGAGACTTTGGATGGAGATATGTGCTTGGCGGATAGTGCGTCAACGCACACGATAATTAAAGATAGAAAATATTTCTCCAGTCTCAAAATAAAAGATTACGCTGGAAGCGTAAGTACAATATCTGGTAATGCAAAGATTATTATGGGCTCTGGAAGAGCGAAATTTTCAATGCCAGGGGGAACAATATTTGAAATAAGTGATGCATTGTATTCTCCCAAGTCTCATAGAATCTTGTTAAGTTTTAAGGATATCCGAAAGAATGAATATCATATTGAGACTATGAGTAAAGATGGCATTGAGTTTCTTTGCATTAAGTCCGAGAGGAAACATATATTGGAAGAGTTAAGAATGTTATCCTCTGGACTATATTGTACAAAAATAAACATGACTGAGTCCTATGCCGTGGTAAACATGAAGTTTACTGATACATTTAAAATCTGGCATGAGAGGCTAGGACATCCTGGTTCAGTCATGATGAGAAAGATAGTGCAAAACTCGAATGGCCATCCGTTGAAACACGGAAAAGTTTTGCAAACGGGCGAGTTTACATGTAAAGCATGTTCTCAAGGAAAGCTTATAACTCGGCCATCACCAGCAAAAGTAGGCAATGAATCACCAATGTTTTTAGAAAGAATACATGGTGATATATGTGGGCCGATTCACCCACCGTGCGGGCCATTTAAGTATTTCATGGTATTGATTGACGCATCTACTAGATGGTCAAGTGTGTGTCTTTTGACAACACGAAATACGGCTTTCGCAAAATTCATTGCCCAGATAATAAAGCTGAGAACGCAGTTCTCAGAGTATGCCATTAAGAAAGTAAGGCTTGATAATGCTGGTGAGTTTACATCGCAAGCCTTCGATGATTATTGTATGTCAATGGAGATTGATGTGGAACATCCAGTTCCCCATGTGCATACACAAAATGGCATGGCCGAGTCGTTGATAAAACGGTTGCAGTTGATTGCAAGACCGTTAGTCTTGAGAACAAAGCTCCCAATTTCTGTATGGGGTCATGCTATTTTGCATGCGGCTGCACTGATTCGGTTGAGACCGAGTGCATATCATAAGTACTCCCCATCACAATTGGCATCTGGGCAAGAGCCAGATGTATCCGATCTCCGTGTCTTTGGGTGTGCAATCTATGTTCTGGTAGCTCCGCCACAAAGAACAAAAATGGGCCCACAAAGGAGATTGGGAATATATGTGAGTTATACGTCACCAAGTATAATAAGATACCTGGAACCAGTAACTGGTGATATGTTTACGGCAAGATTTGCCGATTGCCATTTTAATGAGGATGAATTTCCAGCGTTAGGGGGAGGAATTAGAGAAATTCCTAAAGAGATTACATGGTGTACATAGTCGTTGTTACACCTTGATCCCCCTACCAATCAAAGAGAGCTGGAAGTTCAGAAAATTGTGCATTTGCATAAATTGGCAAACCAATTACCAGATGCGTTCACAGATACGAGAAGGGTGACGAAATCATTTATACCCGCTGAAAATGTTCCATCAAGAGTTGTTGTTTCTGGGGAACAAACTGATGGAAACAAAATAAATGAACCTGGGGTTCAGTTAAAGAGGGGAGACCAGCGGGTTCGAAAGATAAAAATCCCCGAAAGAAAAAGAAATTGGTTGAGGAAAGTGGAAAGGTTCCAGAAGAACCTGATATTGAAAAATGTCTGAAAGAAGGCATAAGTGAAAAGGTTCAAGAAGAACCAAATAAAGATAAGGATCCAGATGACGAGGAGGGAACATAAAAGTATGAGATTTCTATCAACTACGCCCTTGATCAAAAGTTATTGATCAGAAATAAAATAAAAGATGTTGATTGAATGTTCTCCTTTTCGGTGTCCAAAGAAATCGATCACGAAAGTGATGATCCCGATCCAAGGTCCATTTTAGAATGTCAGAAAAGACATGATTGGGAGGAGTGGAAGAAGGCCATTCAAATTGAATTACTCTCCCTGAATAAAAGAAATGTCTTAGGACCTATAGTCACAACGCCTGAGAATATAAATCCTGTTGGGTATAAGTGGGTATTCGTGAGAAAAAGAAATGAAAAGAATGAAGTAACACGATATAAAGCCCGATTAGTAGCCCAAGGTTTTTCTCAGAGACCGGGTGTTGATTTTGAGGAAACGTATTCCCCGGTAATGGATGCAATTACGTTTAGATTTTTGATGAGCCTTACGGCGTCAAAAGTCTTGAAATGCATCTCATGGACGTTGTGGCAGCTTATTTGTATGGATCGTTGGATAATGATATATATATGAGACTCCCTGAAGGATTGAAAATGCCAGGGGCATTGAAATAAAAATCCAGGGAGGTATGTTCGGTCAAGTTACAGCGATCACTCTACGGATTAAAGCAATCCGGACGCATGTGGTACAATCGCTTAAGTGACTATCTCTTGAGTAAAGGATATGTAAACAATGCGATATGTCCCTGCGTTTTTGTTAAGAAATCGTCATCTGGCTTTGTGATCATTGCTGTATATGTAGATGACCTGAACATGATTGGAACTCAAAAGGAGGTTGATGATGCTCGAACTCATATGAAAGAGGAGTTCGAAATGAAAGATCTCGGCAAGACAAATTTTTGTCTTGGGCTCCAAATAGAGCATCTCCGAGAAGGAATATTTGTGCATCAATCAAACTATACGAAAAGGTTATTGAAACGCTTTCGTATGGACCAAGCGACTCCTTTGAGTACTCCAATGGTTGGTAGATCTCTCAATGTTGAGAGTGATCCTTTAGGTCCTGTGAAGATAGCGAGAAGATATTAGGTCCAGAAGTACCTTATATGAGTGCTATCGGTGGGCTCTTATACTTAGCAAACTGTACCAGGCCTGATATTGCTTTTGCAACTAATCTCTTAGCAAGATATAGCTCTGCTCCTACTTACAGGCATTGGAACGGAATAAAACATCTATTCCGTTATTTACAAGGTACATTTGATTTAGGGTTAATGTATTTTAGAAAACCCGAGTTTGGTATGGTTGGTTTTGCAGATGCAGGATACTTATCAGATCCTTATAAGGCTCAATCGCAAACCGGCTATGTTTTTGCAATTGGTGGAACCGCGATCTCTTGGCGGTCCCAGAAACAA
Source organism: Raphanus raphanistrum x Raphanus sativus (assembly GCA_019705995.1). Classification (NCBI taxonomy): domain Eukaryota; kingdom Viridiplantae; phylum Streptophyta; class Magnoliopsida; order Brassicales; family Brassicaceae; genus Raphanus; species Raphanus raphanistrum x Raphanus sativus. Next base: position 22,738,192 of record CM034036.1, on the reverse strand, counting down.
ACTCAGGTTGCAACTTCTTCAAATCATGCAGAGACTATTGCGCTCCACGAAGCATGTCGAGAATGTGTGTGGCTAAGGTCAATGAGTCACCATATACAAGATTCAAGCGGAATAGTTAACAAGAAAGAGCCGACGAAAGTTTTTGAAGACAACTCGGCTTGCGTCGCTCAGCTCAAAGAAGGCTATATTAAGAGCGATAGAACGAAGCACATCCCCCCAAGATTTTTTTCGTACATTCGGGAACTCGAGAAAAATAAAGAAGTGGACATCGGATATGTACGGTCATGCGACAATCCGGCTGACTTGTTCACCAAGTCTCTTCCGACTACAACATCCCGGAAACACGTTGACGGTCATGCGATGTCAACTATGTTTAACATGATCTAGATGATGTTAAAATGAATACGATGTTAATGTTTAGTTAAACATGTGGTTAAACTGCGAATGAAAAAATCTTTAAAATCTTTTCAATAGATTATATTGGTAGTTTTCTTCTCTATTACGCTTTTATACTGTAAATTAACCTTGATTGAATGATTACCAGTGCAATTAAAATGAAGAATATTAATCAGAAAAATATAACACTAAACTAATTCCAAAATCAGATATTCGTTTAAAATTATCTAGTTTTCTTCGTTATTTTCACGACATGGAATTCGACCCCACTTTGAAGCAATATAAAACGAAATCAAAACGAAGAAGAAGAAAAAGAACAGAGTTTGGAGAATACAAGAGGTTGGAGTAGATTAGGGTGCCAAATTTGAATTGAAACTAACTTGAATATAAGGCTCAATCGATTCGAGAGGTTTTGGTTGAGGGTGAGCGTGCATTTCACAGTTTAACCACATGTTGTGGGAACCGAAATTCGCACTGTCGATTTTGATTAAGTAAATCGAATGAAAACTAAGTAAACCTAGTTTTCCCTGAAGGCTCGGATTCTCTGCGATAACCAAACGAAATTGATAGAATAAAGCAACGTAGCGGAAAAATTGCACTAAGGCGTTTTATTGAATAGATGGTACAATATTTTTCCGAAAAAGGGAAGTAGAGAAACGCTGAAGCGAAAAACGACGGAAATAAAGGAGACAAAACGTTCTAAGCTTTGCTCCGCTAGTCTAAACTCCTAAGTCCTAAGCTAGCAGGAATTCTCTAAGTCCTTAAGTTTCGGATTTACTCTCTCTCTGAGATTTTTTGCTCTCTTAATGATTTTCGCTCTGCCTTTCTTCCTCTCCCAAAGCTCCTTTATATACTCCTTCTTATGACGGTCTATTCTCCTTTTGGGCCGCAAGACGGGCTTCTTTCCATTTTCGTCGGCTTCCATCGGGAAACTTTACATTTATCTTTCCGGAAATTTAGCATTTATCTTGCTATGTAAAGATAAAGTAAATCGTCGTATCTACCTCAGATAATCGTAAACGGACTGTCCGATCGTGTTTGGTCCCTTTCGGGCCGTTTCCAGGACTTCCGTCGTTTTCTACGATTTCTTTGGAAGTTCTTCATTCGTTCGTAGAGTTGAGACGAGTGGTGTCTTAAGATAACCATCGCTGTTTCGTACGAAGAATTTCAGATCTTCCTTCCCGTCGATATCTTACGAGTTTCCGAAATGTTTCCGACAGTCTTAGATTTGAGTAAGAACCGGAGTTTCGTACACGGAATCTCGATGATTCGTCCTGCGAGGACTTGGGAAAGAATCGAAGTACATACTTCAGATTGCCGGGGACTGGGATTCGTGTACCGAAGATCGTTATCCGAAGACCCGAGCCAGCACGGGGCTAGCCACCCGGCGGCCACGGCCAGCACGGGCGCTAGCCGCCGGCGGCCACGGCTAGCACGGGGCTAGCCGCCCGGCGGCCACGGCCAGCACGGGCGCTAGCCGCCGGCGGCCACGGCCAGCACGGGGTGCGGCCACGGCCAGCACGGGGCTAGCCGCCCGGCGGCTACGGCCAAGGCCGGGGTCGGCTGCTCGGTTCCTTCGGTTTACGGGTGTTCGTGTTCGTTTTTCGGAAGGTTTTTCGTATGACAAATAGACTTAGCCGTTGATTTTGAGATAACCGTTTTTGACCCCAACAGTTAGCCCCCCAGCATGCAAGATGCGGGAGCGATTTTGTGTGCGAAAGATTTGAAAATCGAAATTTTTGGCTAAGAATATTTTATTCCGAAAAACTCTACCACCTTTGATTTCTTATAAGTAGCACCCCATCTCCCTCTCATTTTTCACTCACTCTCTTTTTCTCGAATTTCAGAAAACATGGCTTTCTCTCCAAATGAAAAGAAGGATTCCGATGTCGAAATGAGTGAAGCTAACCAAGCCTCGCCGGCGCAGGATGCTCCTGCTCTTACGCAGACATTCGTCGAGGGGTTCAGGTCTTTTCAGGACAAGATGGAGCGACGCCGTGCTGAGATGGAGTCTAGCGTGGCAGGTCCTAGTGCTACTTCCGTGGTTCCGACTCTCGGATCCGATGTCACTTTAACTCCGGATCCCGCGGCCTTGGTTCTTGGACCCGATGTTACTCCTGTCCCGATCTCCACACTTCCAGCCTCTGGACCCGATGTCTCTTTGCCTGCTGGAGAAATTGTCATTCCGAAGCAAGCATCCGATGTCCAGGCTCGTCCGGAGGGTTCCCCTTTCGCGCCGATAGTGGTTTCGGAGGATGCGGTAGAAGTCATGTCTCCTCCTCCAGAAAAGAAGAGGGAGATCGTCTTGGGACTTCCCGCGTCCAACGCTGTTCCACCATCGTGGGGACGTTCAAGAGCTGGGGCTGCCGGATCAGCGAAGAGGAAAAGGTGTACTAGGAGTGAGGAAGGCGAAGTTTCGGCGAGACTATCGCAGCATCGCTCCAAGGTATTTTGTGAAAACCTTCTTCCCTTTGCTATTCCCTTGATTCTCACATTCTCTCGTGTGATCAGTTTGTGTCGTTGATCGACGGGATGCTTGGCGATTGCGGACTGGAGGTTACACGTTTGTCCAAGGAGCTGGATTCGTCGCGGGAAACTCTGAAGCGTACCGAGGCCGTGCTTCAATCGATTGAGAGCACTCATGCTGCCCAGACGTCGACGCTCAAAGCTAGGATCAGCGATCTCGAGCGTGATCTGGGAAAGACTGTGAGCTCGCTGCTCAAGGCGAAGGAGGAGAAGAAGAGCAAGTCCTCCGAAGTTCGACGTCTTAAGAGGCGGATTCAGCGTTTTGAGGAGATGGGAACTTGCACTGCGGCGGAGCTTGCCGGCCCGTCATCCTCGGGTACCCTGGTCCCGAGCTCGGAAATTCCAGAGGTCCAGGATGCTGGAATTGTTGCGGACAAGGGTGGTGAGGAAGTCGGCGAGGGCGATGGCGAGGCTGTTCCTGCTTTGGGTGAGTCGGAGGATGAAGGCGGTGTCCCGGAGGACGCCTAGGTTGATCAATCCCTGAGGGGATTTTTATTTTGGTTGTATTTCGGCCGTTGGTTGGCCATCATGTATGATTTCGGGACTGGCCGTTGGTGGCTTTGAATCCCTGCCCTTTTTAGGGCGTTGTATTGAATTCGCGGTACGCGTTTATAAAATATTTTGCGTTTAGAACTTCTGTTTGTCGAAGTTAGAGGGGCAGGGTGTGAGTTGTCGTCTCATTCCTGCCTCCCTGACGATCACCGTATCCGTAGTTTGTACAAAGCGAGATTTTCCTGCGGTTTACGATTTACGCGAAAATTCGTGGAAACGTACAGACTTGAGTGAAGAGACAAGTTTTGGGATCTCGCGTCGTTGACGATTTGCCTATGAGATGTTTAAGATACCAGCAAGGCTGGGTTTAGGGCACGACCTAGGTTTACTCTCAGACTGAGGCTGTGCGATGACAAATCGGCTTTCGTTTTGCCTGTTCGTGATTTTAACCTGATTCGTACCGTTTTAAAATCCGCAAAGTGGTATCGGCTTATATGATTTGTATGGGCACGAATCGAGCTACTTCCCTTACGAAGTGCTGAACCAAATTTAGATTTTTTGTATAGCGCGCTATGGGATCCTTGTTGGATGTAAAAGAGCCTACCCTTAGGTGGCTTGTCTGTTTAGGACGTTAGAGTTCGTTTGTTGTGATCAGCAACAACGATATGATGCCGTTTAGAAGGCATATGAAGGTTTTAATTGAAAAACGAATGTTCAGGCACGAAGCGACGTCTCGCAGTGCTTTGAAGTTTGTTTTTCTTATGCCATAAAGGACTATGGGCTTTTTAGAAATCGCGGAATGTTGCCGGGCGATAGTTTATGATTTATTTGGTGGATACTGGATCCATTGTTGAGGCCGTCAGGCGAATTGATTTGCGGAAAGATTTCGAAAGTTCAGTTTTTTCGAAAATTGTGCCCACTCCCCCCTTTTTAAATCGGGGGGATGGCTGAACCCACCGGTTGGCGAGTTGCCTACGTACCTCTTTCGAGGATCAAGCCATCTCGTAGTTCTGTTGTCCACGTTTACGATCTAGTGGTAGTATTTCTTGAGATGCATCGCATTCCAAGTTCTCGGGATTTTTACGTCTTGCATGTTCGCGATTTGATACGAACCTGGTCGGACGACTTTTATGATTTTGTATGGTCCTTCCCAGTTTGCTCCCAGTTTTCCTGCGTTTCGTTCGGCAGTGTTTTGGAAGACTTTTCGCAAGACCAGATCACCCTCTTTGAATCTTCGATGACGCACGTTCGCGTTGTAGTATTTTGCGGCGGCCTACTGGTAATTTTGAATTCGAATGAGGGCTTGGTCGCGACGTTCATTGACGAGGTCAAGATTATCCAGCAGCATGGCATTATTCAGATCTTCCCGTTCGGGAAGAAATCTCCCCCGTACGCCGGGGAATTCTACTTCCGCTGGAATCATGCATTCTGCTCCGTAAACGAGAGCGAATGGAGTTTCCCCTGTTGCTCGTCTTGGAGTGGTTCGATGAGACCAAAGGACCCCTTCGAGTTCTTCTGCCCATCGTCCCTTTTTGGCTTCCAAGCGTTTTTTCAATCCGTCTAGGACGGTTTTGTTTATGGTTTCAGCCTGTCCGTTGCACTGCGGGTATCTGGGAGTAGACTTGTTAAGTCGTATTTTCCATTTTTCGCAGAATGCCTCGAATCGAGTGGAAATAAACTGGGACCCGTTGTCCGTTACGATTTCGTATGGGACACCGCGTCTGGTTATGATGTTTTTCCAAACGAAGTTCTCGACTTGCACGTCTTTGATACTTGCGTAGGATTCTGCTTCCACCCATTTTGAAAAGAAATCTGTGAGGACCAGCAGGAAACGTTTTTGTTTTGATTTGTGCATTGGTCCGACGATGTCCATCGACCATCGCATGAAAGGGTACGGGGACGAGATAGAAGAGAGGATTTCGGCGGGCTGATGAATTGTCGGGGCGTGCCGCTGACACTTCTCGCATTTCCGAGCAAACTTCTCGCAGTCCTTTACCATAGTTGGCCAGTAGAATCCGTGGCGTTTTATTTTTGTTGCGAGAGACCTTCCGCCGGAGTGGTTCCCGCACGATCCGGAATGAACCTCTTCCATGATTTTTCTCGCCTTTTCTCCTTCCGCGCAAGTCATGAGAGGTCCGGAGAATCGCCATTTGTAGATTTCGCCTTCCACGGTTACGTATCGTGCTGCCTGGATTTTTATATTCCGGGCTGCCCATTTCTCCGTGGGTAGGGTACCATCTACGATGTAGGCTTTGATAGGTTCTAACCAGGGAGTGTCGCAGCCATAGTCTGTTTGGTCTGCGTCGTCTTCCGGTTGATCTTCGTTTTCTTCCGCGCCTTCGATCTATGTTCTGATCAGGTTGGCGATTACCGGCGGCCCGATGCTTGGATGCTCTATGAATTCAACGGGAATTATTCTCTTAAGCCCTGGATCCGAGCTTGAGGCGAGAGCGGCTAAAGCGTCAGCTTGGACGTTTTCCGAACGGGGAATCCTGGTTAGCGCAAATTGCTGAAAATCGTGGGCCAAGTCTTGGACGACCTTCAGATATGCGTTCATCCTTTCATCCCTTGCTTCGTATTCTCCGCTGAACTGGTTTGCGACTAACTGAGAGTCGCAGTAAGCGTGAATGTTTCGAATCTTCAGCCCCTGGGCCAATCGTAGGCCCGCAATTAGCGCCTCATATTCCGCTTCGTTGTTCGATGCACGAAAATCCAAGCGGAATGATTGCTCAAGGATTTCTCCTGTCGGCAGTGAGCCGGATCCCGATTCCAGATCCTTGCTTGGTCGAAGATCCATCGACATGGAGATCCCACGTTGACCCAGGATCCTCGTTAGTTAAATCCGTCGTGGGTAATTCTACCAAGAAGTCCGCGAGTACCTGCGATTTTGTGCAGGTCTTTGGACGATATTCGATATCGTACTCGCTTAGTTCAATTGCCCACTTCGCGAGTCTACCAGACTGGCTTGGACTGTGTAGAATCGTCCGTAACGGGAAAGTGGTAAGCACCACGATGGTATGAGATTGGAAATACGGTCTAAGTTTTCTTGCCGAAGTTATGACAGCGAGTGCCAATTTTTCCATCAGCGGATACCGAGTCTCGGCATCTAGTAATGTTTTACTAATGTAGAAGACTGGTTTCTGTTCTCCGAATTCTTCTTGAATCAGGATGCCACTGACTGCTGATGCGGATATTGCGATGTAGAGGAACAAGGGCTCTCCGACTACGGGTTTTGCGAGGATAGGAGGGGTGGCCAGATACTGCTTCAGCTGTTGGAAAGCTTTCTCGCAATCCTCTGACCACTCGAACTTTTTGTTCCCCTTTAAGGTTTCGTAGAAAGGGAGACACTTATCCGTGGAGCGCGAGATGAATCGGTTTAAGGCCGCGACTCGTCCGGTCAGCCTCTGGACTTCCCGCTTGGTTCTCGGGGAGGCCATTTCTATCAGTGCGTTGATTTGTTTCGGATTGGCCTCTATTCCGCGGAATGTTACGAGGTAACCGAGAAATTCTCCCGACGCCACGGCGAATCTGCATTTTGCTGGATTGAGTTTCATGTTGTGCTGGTTCAATCTCTCAAAGCATTCCTCTAGGTGGACTACGTGATCGCGCTCGTCAAGAGATTTTACCAACATATCGTCGATATACACCTCCATGGTTTTTCCGAGTTGCTCGGCAAACATCCGATTGACGAGTCGCTGATACGTGGCACCGGCGTTCTTAAGACCGAAAGGCATTACTTTGTAGCAATAGGTTCCTCGGTCGGTAATGAATGCTATCTTCTCGCGGTCTTCGGGATTCATCATGATTTGATTGTAACCGGAGAACGCGTCCATGAACGATAGGAGTTTGTTTCCTGCGGTTGCTTCGACCAGACGGTCGATGTGCGGAAGCAGAAAACAATCCTTCGGGCACGCTTTTGTTGAGATCGGTAAAGTCGACGCACACTTCGCCATTTCCCGTTCTTTTTCTTGACGACGACGGGATTGGCGAGCCAGTCGGGATATCTTACTTCTGTTATTGATCCAACTTTGAGGAGTCTTTCGACTTCCTCATTAACCGCAGTCGCCCGTTCGGGGCCTAGCTTTCGCCTCTTTTGTTTTACGGGTTTGTGAGTTGGATCAATGTTGAGTTCGTGACACGTTATGTTAATGTCGATTCCCGGCATATCTTCCGCAGCCCAAGCGAACGTGTTAAGGTTCTTCTTGAGACATGCGATGAGTTCTGCTTTCAACGGATCGCGAAGATTGGCTCCAATCTCTACGCACCGCTCTGGGTTAGTCTCGTCGAGGCAGACCGAAATTACAGGTTCGCAAGTGGGCTCACGTTTCCCTTCCAGGACCTCAGCTCTTTGCGATTGCCAGAAGATTTCTGGAGGGTTCTGCGATCCTGGTTCGTGGGTTGCTTACTTTTTTGGTTTAGTTTCGGGCTCAGAGTTTTTCCGTTTTAACCCAGCGGCCAAGCAGACTTGCGGCGCTTTACGATCTCCTTGTATCGTTTCCACTCCGGAGAGGGTCGGAAATTTGAGGCACAGATGGAAAGTCGAGGGGATCGCTCGCATGGAATTTAACCACGGAGTCCCGACGATCGCGTTATAATGCTGCTGGACCGTCGACTACCAAAAATTCTGCCGTCTTTGTGACGCTCCCGGCTCTGACCGAAAGATCGACCGAGCCGAGGGTCATAGTGATGTTTCCTGAGAGTCCGATTATCGGATTGGGATCGTACGTGATAGCATTTAGGTCGATTCCCATCCTCTCGAGGGTGTTTTTATATATAATATTTGTCGAGCATCCGGTGTCGACCAATATTCTCGCTACGTCGATGTCCTGGATCGTTAGTCTGATAACGAGGAGTTCGTCGTGAGGTTTGGCTTGACCAGCCGTTGCTCTATCCCCGAACGACACGATGTTGCGGACAGGTGATGTGGCCATGCTGTTGTTATCAATCGTAGGTTTTTGAGTAAGAGAATCCGACCCACCCTCCTTGGAGCGCCAAACTGTGGGAACCGAAATTCGCACTGTCGATTTTGATTAAGTAAATCGAAGGAAAACTAAGTAAACCTAGTTTTCCCTGAAGGCTCGGATTCTCTGCGATAACCAAACGAAATTGATAGAATAAAGCAACGTAGCGGAAAAATTGCACTAAGGCGTTTTATTGAATAGATGGTACAATATTTTTCCGAAAAAGGGAAGTAGAGAAACGCTGAAGCGAAAAACGACGGAAATAAAGGAGACAAAACGTTCTAAGCTTTGCTCTGCTAGTCTAAACTCCTAAGTCCTAAGCTAGCAGGAATTCTCTAAGTCCCTAAGTTTCGGATTTGCTCTCTCTCTGAGATTTTTTGCTCTCTTAATGATTTTCGCTCTGCCTTTCTTCCTCTCCCAAAGCTCCTTTATATACTCCTTATTATGACGGTCTATTCTCCTTCTGGGCCGCAAGACGGGCTTCTTTCCATTTTCGTCGGCTTTCATCGGGAAACTTTACATTTATCTTTCCGGAAATTTAGCATTTATCTTGCTATGTAAAGATAAACGTAAATCGTCGTATCTACCTCAGATAATCGTAAACGGACTGTCCGATCGTGTTTGGTCCCTTTCGGGCCGTTTCCAGGACTTCCGTCGTTTTCTACGATTTCTTTGGAAGTTCTTCATTCGTTCGTAGAGTTGAGACGAGTGGTGTCTTAAGATAACCATCGCTGTTTCGTACGAAGAATTTCAGATCTTCCTTCCCGTCGATATCTTACGAGTTTCCGAAATGTTTCCGACAGTCCTTAGATTGGAGTAAGAACCGGAGTTTCGTACACGGAATCTCGATGATTCGTCCTGCGAGGACTTAGGAAAGAATCGAAGTACAGACTTCAGATTGCCGGGGACTGGGATTCGTGTACCGAAGATCGTTATCTGAAGACCCGAGCCAGCACGGGGCTAGCTGCCCGGCGGCCACGGCCAGCACGGGCGCTAGCCGCCGGCGGCCACGGCCAGCACGGGGCTAGCCGCCCGGCGGCCACGGCCAGCACGGGCGCTAGCCGCCGGCGGCCACGGCCAGCACGGGCTAGCCGCCCGGCGGCCACGGCCAGCACGGGCGCTAGCCGCCGCCGGCCACGGCCAGCACGGGACTAGCCGCCCGGCGGCCACGGCCAGCACGGGCGCTAGCCGCCGGCGGCCACGGCCAGCACGGGGCTAGCCGCCCGGCGGCCACGGCCAGCACGGGCGCTAGCCGCCGGCGGCCACGGCCAGCACGGGGCTAGCCGCCCGGCGGCCACGGCCAGCACGGGCGCTAGCCGCCGGCGGCCACGGCCAGCACGGGGCTAGCCGCCCGGCGGCTACGGCCAAGGCCAGGGTCGGCTGCTCGGTTCCTTTGGTTTACGGGTGTTCGTGTTCGTTTTTCGAAAGGTTTTTCGTATGACAAATAGACTTAGCCGTTGATTTCGAGATAACCGTTTTTGACCCCTACACATGTTTAGGTAAAACTAACGTATTCTTTTGTTAAACATAGTTGACGTCGTTCTAAATCGATGTGTAAAATCTGTAAATTTTAAAAGTTTGTGTATTAAACGGGAAACAAAAATTAGTTCGTGTATATGGGGATCCAAAATAGTTCGTGTATTTTATCAACATAAATTAAACATGTGTTTAATTAAACACTAACGTCGTCTTTTTCTTTGGAATGAATGCTAAATTTATTCATCAAAAAACCCTTCTTACATCAAGTGTGTCCTTTTTTGGTAAATCTCAAGAAACAAAGTAATAGAAAATTTAAACTCTAGTACTGAACCAAAACTGCAAAATTTCACCCCAACTCTTCCAATCCTTAGTTCTCAAGATGCTCAATTTGTTTCGCACTTCCTTGTCAATTATCTTTTTTTTGTGCAGTAGCAATCATTGGCTTCTCCTCATGCCTTCTTCTATTCCTCTCCCTCCACAAAGCATAGATTGCAGCTTGTAGAGAATACCTTAGACAGAATCGCTTCTTCTTCTCTATTTTCTCATCAGTGACAATCAGCATGATTTTTGACCAGTCATACGTGTGATCCGATAAGAGAATCCCTTTCACTAACCACTCTCAGACTTGAGAAGAATAGCTGCAATCGAAGAATAAGTGGTTCCTACTCTCTCATGCTCTTTTTCATAACACACAGACATCATCAACTCCTTTACACCATCTCGCAACTCTATCCATAGTGGACAATCTGTCTTTAACTGCCAACCAAGTTATAAAAGCAAATTTTGGTGTCGCTTTTGCAAACCAAACGCCTTTAGCCCAACTGCAGTTTCCATAGCTTTTACGCATCAACTCCCAAGTTTCAGAGGTGGAAACTTCAACTTGAAACCAGATTTCCTCCGCCACAGATTTGTATCATCAACTCCATAACACAATTTTTCCTTTACTATCCCAAGCTCGAGCTCAATGTCATTTAGGAGCCGAGATCGATGTCTTCTTCTACGTCTGACACTCATAACCGCTTCCTCCACAGTGGCTTCTCTACTGATTCCGAAATCAACAAACCCTCTTTCACCCAAAAGACTAGAAAGAACACCCCGATCAGACCAGTTGTCAACCAAAAAGACGTCCCTCTACCATCACCCAGTTCTTTTTTATGGAAACCCCTAGCAATATCTCTCATTTTCAACATTTTTCTCCACATCCAAGATCCCAACTGCGTTTTGTCTTTAATCTCCCAGAAATTCTTCTGTTTCATTAAATTATTCTCAATCCATCTGCCCCAAAGTGAAGAACCCAAAAGCATTCTCCAGATAAGCTTCAATACATTCACATTATTCACCTCCCTGAGGACCCTAAGTCCCAAGCCCCCTTCACATTTGATCCGACACACTTCATTCCAAGAGACCTTTGCCCCCGAGCTTTTTAAACTCAGGCCCAGATCAAAGAAACGCCCCATAAAGCTGTTCTATCTCTTTAATACAGTTACTCGGAAACCGATAGACAGCAGACCAAAAGTTAACAATACTCATAAGCTCAGATTGAATTAACTGGAGGCGACCCGCAAAAGAGAGGAACCGACTAGTCCAACTACTTATTCGGCTTCTTGAGCCTCTCCACAAGTGGAAATAAATCCTGCTTTCTCGTAGCTTTGGTTATCAACGGTAACCCAAGATACCGAACCGGAAAATCACCCTTAGCAAATGGAAAATTTGCCAAAATTCTGCTCTCTTCTTCCTCTGCAACTCCTGCCAGATAAATGATCGATTTCTCAATGCTAATTTTAGGCCTGACCATTCTGCAAATTTGTCAAACACTGAGAGAGCTCCCTGAATAGACTCATGTGATCCTTCAACGAAAACCATAAGGTCATCAGCAAAGCATAGATACGTGAGTGATAATGACTTGCATCGGGGGTGAAACTTAAACTTCTTCATCATAGCAGCTTGATCAATCTTCTTAGACAGGACATTCATACAAAGAACGAAGAGGTAAGGAGAGAGCGAGCAGCCTTGACGCAAACCTCTCGATCTTTGAAAATAACCTGCTAGATCACCGTTCACATTGCACCGAAAATGAAGGAGTTGAGATGCAGAGATTATTCCATTTGATGAACCTTTCCGGAATCCCCAAAGCTTCTAAACTTCTCAACACAAACAGCCATTGGACCGAGTCGAACGCTTTCGAAATATCAATCTTCATCAACCCTCTAGGCGTGACAGAGTCCTTACGGTTTTTTCAATAACTCAGAAGCTAGAAGCACGTTTTCTATCAATAATCTGCCTTTGATGAACGCAGATTGATTCTCAGAGATAATATCAGGGAGAATCGTCTTCAATATGTTAGCTAATATCTTCGACACCACTTTATAAAAAAACGTTACAGCAGGCTATTGGCCTAAAATCCTTCATTTCAAGCGAATCCACCTTCTTAGGAACCAGAGCCAATATGGTTGAGTTGACCCTTTAGGGAGAAACCCATACCTGAAAACAGATTGCACTGCCACAGTGAGTCGTGGGCCACCACAATCCAAGCAGTCTTAAAAAAACTCACACGGATAGCCATCTGGTCCAAGAGACTTGTTTGATGGCATAGAGAACAAGACACTGCGAACTTCTTCTTCAGTGACTTCCGCCTCTAGCATGCTGCAAACTTGATCAGAACATCAATAGCTTAAAAGATTTTTAAGCTCCTCCACTGATGCACATTGGTAAGCCACCGGATTTTGATTTAAGAACTCAGAGAAGTGCCTTTCTGCCTCTGTTCTTATCTCCTCATGACTTTCAAGCTCAACACCATTTGGACAACGAATTTTCCTTATAGAATTCTGAGCTTTACGAGTCTTTATAGAGTTATGAAAAGTCTTATTGTTTAGATCCCCCACCTCTAACCAATGCATCTTTGCTTTTTGCTTCAGATGATCTTCTTCTAGACCAGCCACGTAAAGCCATTTATCATACACCTCTGCTTCATTATGAACATTTGCTTCTGTAGCCTGTAGCAGGGTAGCTTTCTGCTTTTCACAAAGGTCGCTGTAAGCCTCCTGAGTTCTCTTCGTGAGGTTACCCAGCTGCTCCCTTCCTAACTCACGGATGAGAGGTTTCAAAATTTTAACTTCTTTGAAAACCTATACATAGCAGAGGTTGAATAGAATAACACCTCAGTTGACTCCCAGTAGTCCTTCAATAGTGGAAGAAAACCTGGTAAGCTTCCAATGGCATTTACATATTTTAAATGGCCTTTTGATTTTTTCCTGAAACGGTAAAAGCTGGATCTTGCACCGCAGATGATCCGAACAACCCCCTGGCTAAAAAGTGGCAAAACCCATTCGAGAATTTACTCAAAGCAATGTTATTCATCAAAACCATGTCCAGCTTTTTACAGATTACCCCTTCTTCCCTCTTGTTGCACCAAATGTGAAGTGGACCTTGGTAGCACATATCTGAGAGATTGCAAGTAAGAACCATCTTCTGGAAGTCTCTCATTCCACTCGGAGCTCTTCCTAATCTAGAGAAACCCGAACTCCTCCTCCACATCTAATATTCATTAAAGTCTCCCATCAAAATCCAAGCCTTGTTTGCAAACATTTGAGAAGAGTTATGATCACACAAGTCACACAATAAACTCTTCCTTTCCTCCACCGAATTACTTGCATAGATAAAAGTACAGAAGAACTCCACATCATTCTGCAACCTTACCGAGCAAGTGATTAACTAATCAGACTTGAAAACAGGAGTCATACAGATGGACTCTTTCCAAACTAACCAGATTCTACCTCCTTTGCTATGTTCATAATTTGTCATAGCTCACCATCCTCCAAATACTGAATTTAAAATCTTCCCAGCCTTACTTTCTTTAACTCTTGTTTCTAAAACACACCCAAACTCCAAAGAATTCTTCTTAACCCAATCAGTAACCACGGAATGCTTCAACAACTTATTCAATCCCCGCACATTCCAGAAGAACCCTGCCATTATTTAGTTTTCAGGCGAGAAGACCTTTTACTTTTGGATTTACCTCCTGAGCTTTGGACTTCTGACCCCTCTTCCTCCCTCTTTTTTGAACTGATCTCTCTTTACTCTTACTACGCTCCAACATACTATCCTCCATTGACTCATTCAGCACCACCATATTCTCACCAATATCAAACTCATCCACATCTTCAATATCATAATCACGAGCTTCATCAACTGTTTCGCCCTCTTCTTCAACATTTCCACTCAACGCTGTATACTTTGATGCTGAGATGATTACATCATTCTTAATCGGAGTATTCGTTTGTGATCTGCCAATCTTCCCCGGAGAGACATGGGACCAATTTTCTTCACTCTCAGCATTACCACTACTCTCTTTGTTAGCTAAGTTCATCTCGCTTTCCTTGAGTAAGAGCTACCTCCACCAAACCATCCTCCTTTTTATCATTAATCTTCTCCTGCTTCCCTTTTCCAAACCCCTCTCTTCATCATGACCATTACTTTTTGAACCTGGAGCTCCTTCCTTTTCTTTACCTTTCTTCTTCTGGCTGCATACCTTCTCATTATGCCCCCCACTTATTACAAAATGCACATCTTGAAGGCAGCCAAGGGTAATGGAACTCAACCATAAACTCCTTGCCATTCTTCTCAAAATGCATCTCCTCGGTAAAGCTTTTAAAAAATCAGCTTTCACAAACACTTTAGCCACTTCAAAACTCGAACAAGCTAACGTTTCCGGATGAAGCTTCATTGGGAAACCTACCGGACTAGCAATAAGGCTAAGACCTTCCCAAGAGAACATGTGGAGAGGAACTTTTGTGATGTGAATCCACATTGGTATCGACTCTTCCTCTTGTTTTTCCTCCTCAGCTTTAGGTGACCATTTCGTTACAATCATCGGGACACCCACTATATTCCACATTCCCCTCTTTAGGATTTTCTCCCGAGCTTTCTGATCTGAAATCTTGAACCTCATTGTGGTAGGATTCACTTCATAAACTTCAATCTTAGCTGCCAAATCGCCATACTTCCATATCTTGTTTAAAACCATGTGTACCTTAGCAACATGAGGAGCTAGGTCTAGAAACTTGCCGATAACAAAATCTTTCCACAAAGGCGTCGAATCGTGATTACCTCATCCGAAATCTCAACCATCTGCTTCCCCTCCTTAGTGATAACCTCAACATCGTATTTCCTCAGCGTTTTCTTATCCTTTGCCACTCGAGCCCAACTTTGATCCACTTTTCCTTGATTTGAAACTCCCCCTTCAAACCCAGGCTTCATCCCCGATGATTTCTCATCCACTGTCTTTCCTTCCGATGATTCCTCATCCTGTGTTATTGGCGGATCCGGCGGAATCGCCTCGTCCATTTGATCGAATCGTAGTCGCTTTTCGTGTCGCACACAAATCGCCTTTTTCTCTCATAAAACGCAGCGTTTTTTTCTACTAACGTCGTCTTCACCTGCGTTAAATATAGTTAACACCGTCTAAACGATGTGTAAAATCTGTGAATTTTAAAAGTTTGTGTATTTAATAGGCAACAAAATTTGTTTGTGTATTAAACGGGGATCCAAAATAGTTCGTGTATTTTATTAGTAAATGAAAATTAGTTCATGTATTTTTTAAGAAATTTCCCCTTAAAATAATCACTAGATTGTTACCCGCCTTTTCAAAGAACGGGTATATTTTTGGTTGATTATTTTCGTCATCAGAACTTTAAAATTATAATGTTTTTCAGAGTGAGGAGATTTATTTTTTCAACCATTTTCTTATTATTTTCTTATAAATAACTAACTTCATTTTTCAATAGATAATGTTATGTTACAAAATTATAACAAAAAGCTGCAAATATTTCACATCTATATTAAAATTATTTTGTATTATACAAATTGCAAAAAAGTAAATTTTTAAAAAATTTAACTAATAAAAAAGTTTAATACGATTTGTAAAAGTAATAAAATTTTAAATAAAATGATTAGTAACTAGATATAATTATTTGATAGCCGTTTACATTTTCTGAAATTCTAAAGAGAAGATAATTTTAGAATGTTTATATGAAAGTAATTTTCTTTTTGTAAAATCCTAAAAATATGTAAGACATTGTTTATAGTATTTTATTTTTTAATTGTAAATAAAATGATATTTATAAAATTGAATGTTTTCCTTTAAAAAAAAATCCTAGCAAAAAGAATTTTTTTTAAAACTTATTTAATAAAACATTAACTTAGTACATAAGAAAGTGTATAATGTTGTCATTGACTCGATTGTCGTTATTAAATTTTCAATTTTATTATTTCATTCTAACTTTATTTTGGATTAGATTCAATTTAAAATTTTAAGTATAGTATTTTCTCTACCCCTAGATACAAAGTTGATAACAATTCATCTATGCACCAAAATTATAAGATACAAATATTAAAATGAATTTATGCGTGAAACGAGTTTTTATTATTAAATAAATCTCACACAATATATACAAAAATAATCATACAACTATAATAAAATGATTATTAGTTTATAGTTTTTATTATAACAAAAACCGGTTGCAACGCACGAGTTATATCTAGTTTATACATAAAAGTACTTAAAAATCTCGAAGTAATCTCCGATTAATCTACGGTTAATTAATTAGGCCCTAGGTTTGGGTCAGCAGCATGCGTTACGTCTAGCGCAATTTTGAACCTTAAGTTTTAGCATATGTTGGACTTTTAAAGTTAAAAAAGAAGAAAAAGAAGATAAAAGAGAGTTAAAAAATGATAATCCAACGGGTCACGGCCCAATAACCCAATTACGAGTCGAACTCGCGCTGTAAAAATCCTTGTTAATTTTTGGTAGCCATTGTGCGGAAGATTAGGGCTCATCTTTCTCTGTGTGCTTTCTCTCTTAGAATCGTCACATCCCTCCAAGTACATCGGTAATGGCGTTCTCGGACTTAAGAAAGCTTCATCAACCATTCTCCATTCTCTATCAATCCATCCATCACTTGGTAAAAAAATCTCAAAGGTCTTTCTTAATGGTTCACGGTTCTAGATTCATCTCTTTCTATCTCTCTCGGGTGTGCAGGACTGACTCTCTTGTAATTAGATTCGGTTGTGATTTTCGGAAATCAATTTGGGATTTTAGGTAATGGAGGCGAAGCTCCTCGACCAAGGGGCAGACCGAGAAAACGGCAGAGACCAGAGGATGAGAATCGAACAGCGCCGCGTAGTAATGGGAATCGAGGGAAGAAGCAGGCTTTGGAAAGTGGAGCCGCCGGCGGTGCCGATATCTTCTCGTCGTTACGTGCTGAAAGATTTCGGTAACGATGGAACGTTTCTAGGGAAGATAGTGTCTTACGAGACTGGCTTATACAGAGTGGAATACGAAGATGGTGATTTTGAGATATGGAAACTGTGATCTTCGTCCTTTTCTTATCGAGGATTATGCTGATATGAGCTCTGCGTTAGAAGGAGTAAGTAGATAAACTCATAGTCAAGAAGGAGGAGAAAAAGAAAAAAATCACAAAGGGGTTGTTGAGCTACAAAGTCATGTCAAGGCAACTTCCGAGGCAGATGATGATGCTGATTCAGATTCTCTGATTGTGAAGACGAGAGAGGTTCACTTTTTGAGAATGAGGTCCCGTTGTTCCGCCTCTCGATTTACCTCCTTCCTCGCAAACAATGCTATCCGGAGGAAGCTGTTGTGCATCTCTTGTCTGTTTACGGGCTTCTTAAGGTCCTTCAGTTTTCAGCTCTATATCTGCCCCTTTTGAACTGGCTAAATTTTGTGGGAGCGTTGAAATTCTCTGGACCAAATTCGTTGTTGGATTCTGTTCATGTCGCCTTGCGCGGGCATTGAAAGCTCATCTTGAGAGGCTCTCCGCAGACGACTCTGACCTGGCTTCAAAATGCTGAAGTACGTGCAAATATATTTTATTTTATCTTCCGCATATTTGTAGCTAGTTTATTTGCTCGTTTCATTGTGTCTTTACGAAATAGCATATTAGTTATTTATGGGTATCTGAACTACAAGGAATCTTTGTTTAAATTTGTTTTTTCACCTCAAGCTCAAGAATTGGGTTTATCCATTTAATGGCTAGTCACCCAAATCTTTTATAGCTGTTAGTAGGAAGTTTTTTCGGCGGTGGTTATAAAGGAAGGGCTTGCCCTTTTCTACCAGTGCAATGATGAAAGAGCCTATTGGTAGGATGCCCACAACTGTTTTAGTTGATAGCATTACAAATTTTGTTGCTTTGCCGTCTGCAGGTGGCATTGATTGGGGCTTGCTCGATGTGCTAACTGGCCTGTTTTATTTGGTTTCATACTTAATGGGACATGCAAGTGGCCTCAGTGGAATTGGTTTTACAAATTTGTCCTGGAGATGGAGTATTATTCTTTACCCGTTGGATATGAAATTGAAGATCCTACAAATTCTTTGTGATGATATCTTCGATGTAATAGATCTAAGAAGCGAACTTGATGCCCGTGAAGAATCTGAAAATTGGATTTGATCTGATAGAATTGCCACCATCTTCCTGAAAACAGACCTAGACGG
>CM034036.1:22696542-22719732 GCA_019705995.1 Raphanus raphanistrum x Raphanus sativus | reverse complement strand
TCGAGAGGTGAACGGGGTTTTTCTCGGACTCCTCGAGGAGCAGGTCGATCTCGGGGGCAGTGCTGGTCGCGTGGTGAATCTGCGATTTTACCGCTTTCACCTGGCTGCAGTTTTGGCGATGTACTCACGCAGATCGTGAATCTCGCTGGTGCCGTTTGCGCTCTTCTGTCTACGCTGGCGGCGATAGGCCCGAGTCTGGTCCTCAGCCAGCCTTTCTTGCTCTGACCAGTAGAGGTCTTCTTCCTCTTCTGTCATGGGTTTTTCGAAGGCTGCCGCCAGTCGAGCTGACTGACTTCGGGTCCTTCGGTGGTGGATGTCGGCGTCTTCGTCGGACGGATCCGATTGATCGCTGACATCCAGATTGATTCTTTCGACGTCGTCTCCTACGTTGTCCCTTGCGGGAGGTGGAAGGTGGCCCGTCGTTTTCTTCTGCCCCGTCGGAGTGGTATCGTCAGGGACGAGTTCCGGGGATTTTCTCGGGGCATCTTTTTCTTGGTCTTCGGAAGTTCCGAAGTCCAGCCTCCTGACACGCCTCACCTTGGTGGATCTGCGCGGGAGTTTGCTTTTCGCTGTTAAGGTATTGACCTGTTTAGCGAGTGAAGCCATTAGTTTCTCCTGTTCTTCCGACCGTTTCTGGGCGGTGGCGAACAGTTCCTTCATCTGGTCCAGCATCGCGGTGTTTGCCTCGCAGTGACCGTCGATACGTTTCTGTCAGGAGTCTTCTCAGCGTTGACATCGACGGCTGGTCCGTCGTGTGTTTGCTTGTCTTTTTCCGCGTCAACAGACATGCTTAACCGGGCGTGCGTAGTTGCGAGAAAGATAAGCCGTGAATCCCCCTCCTTCTAGCGCCAAACTGTGGGAACCGAAATTCGCACTGTCGATTTTAGTTAAGTTAAAACGTAGAAAAACTAAGTTGACCTAGTTTTCCCCGAGGATCCCGGCTATCTGCTGGGCCACGCACGACAGAGTTAAGACAAGTCTAATTTGAGAATAAATACGCAAAATAAGTAGAGCAAAAAGAAAGAATCTTATTTCCGAATCTGCGGAGAGCGTTTGGACAACAGGTCAAGATCTCGGCCGCAAGAGCTGTCGATCGTCGCCAGTCTCGAATCCTAGATCTAACCTAGTTGAGTCGCAGCTCGCTAAAAAAGGAAATAAGCGCCTAAGTTCTAAATTGCTCTGGGGTGGTTTCTTTCTTCTGATTTCGGATCCCCCTTCCTCTGCTCCTAGCTTTGCTTATATACTCCCATATGACGGTCTATCCTTGATGGGCTGAGTCTGCCGCGGGCTGGACTTTTTCCATTTTCGTTGGCTTTCGCGTTTATCGGGAAAGTTGACATTTATCTTTCCGGAAAGTTGACATTTATCTTTTCGGAAGTTTAACATTTATCTTGTCTGGCGAAGATAATTGTAAACTGTCGCATCTATCCTTTTAGAAAATCGTAAATGGGTCGTCCGATCAAGTTCGGTCCCTTTCGGGCCGTCTTCCGGACTTCCGCTGTTTTTTCTACGATTTCTTTCAAATGATGCTCCTACTTAGATGTCGAGTCTTTCGGAAGATCTTCGATCCATTGCCGTGGTGAATGGTGTTTTGAGATAACCATCACCGTTTTATACGAAGTCTTCCTATCCGTTGACGTCTTAGGGGTTCTTTGAAATCCGAAATCAGAAGAAAGAAACCACCCCAGAGCAATTTAGAACTTAGGCGCTTATTTCCTTTTTAGCGAGCTGCGACTCAACTAGGTTAGATCTAGGATTCGAGACTAGCGACGATCGGCAGCTCTTGCGGCCGAGATCTTGACCTGTTGTCCAAACGCTCTCCGCAGATTCGGAAATAAGATTCTTTCTTTTTGCTCTACTTATTTTGCGTATTTATTCTCAAATTAGACTTGTCTTAACTCTGTCGTACGTGGCCCAGCAGATAGCCGGGATCCTCGGGGAAAACTAGGTCAACTTAGTTTTCCTACGTTTTAACTTAACTAAAATCGACAGTGCGAATTTCGGTTCCCACAAAACTTGACGCCGAGATGGTAAGTGGACGGGACTGCCTTCATGGCATTTATCCAAGGAGTTCCCATTATGGCGTTATAGATAGCCGGGTTATCCACTACCGCGAATTCGACGATCTTCGTGACTTCTTTAGCCATGACCGGGAGTCTGATTTTTCCGAGGGTCATGGATGTGACGCCCGAGAATCCAGTTAGTGGTCTTGGCTCTGGGATGACTTCTCCGAGGGGTATGTTCATCCTCTGCAGAGTGTCGCGGAACATGATATTGACCGTGCTTCCTGTGTCGATGAGGATGCGGCCGACTTCGAGATCTTGAATCACCAAGTCGATGACCAGAGGATCGTAGTGGGGTTTATCGAGTCCGGTCGTATCCTGTTCCTCGAAGGTGATTGCGTGACTGGGAATTTCGTCCTCCGGACACCATCCGGGGCTTGTCTCGGCCTTCCGTCCGTAGGCTTTGATTGACGAAACGGAGTCCTGGTAAAAATGCGATCCTCCGATGACCATGTTGATCCTTTGGCGGTTGTTGTTGTTTCCTTCGCCGTCTTGTCTCCGTTCGCGTTTTTCGCCCGATTGAGTTCCAGGAGCGTTATTCTCGGGATTGGCTCCGTCGGTCCTCGGAGGACGGTCAGAATCTAGGATCAGGTCTTTCATGCTCTTGACCGTTGCTAGTTTGCAGTCGAGCAGCTTCATAAAGAGCCTAGCGCCGAGGACTTTGCAGTTGGCGGTGGAGTGACCTCTCGTCTGATGGAACTCGCAGCTGGAATTGTCCTTGTACGAGTTCCGCGTCCAGGTGTTTCCGGAGGTCCTTCCTTGTTCGGAATTAACGGCGTAGTTTATGTTCGCCTTGGACGTCTTCCCCCTCGTGATGGACGTACTTGTCGTTACGAGAGGTTTTCTTCTTGCCGGACGCTTTCGGCCGTCTATGCTTTTGCGCTAGGATTTTCATCTCTTCTTCCATGATGATGAAATCCGTTGCCTTGTGGAGAGTATCTTGGATGGTGCGTGGCCTTTCCAGAGAAATCCACTTTCGGAATTTCGATTTGTACCAGAGGTTCTTCCTCAGGGCGTCGATGGCGACTCTATCGCTGAGGCCTGTTACCCTGGACATCACGAGTTTGAATCTCTTTATGTAGTCGCGGAGCGGTTCGTCTTCCTTTTGAATTAGACTCCAAAGGTCTACGTCGGAAGTTTCCCTGTCCATGAACATGGAGAATTGCTTCAGAAAAGCCGAAGCAAGCTGGCGGAAACTTCCGATGGAGTTTCTTTTCAAGTGTGAGAACCACTCGAGCGCAGCACCTCTGAGGTTCTCGACGAATAGGAGACAGCAGCCGACATCCTTTTCCCGCTCCGGAAGTTTAGACCTTGCCATTGCAATCTGGAAAGACTGCAGATGTGCCTTTGGATCTGTGGTTCCATCGTAGGTCGGAAGCTTTATTTTCCCAGGATCCGAGACTCGTGCCTCCGTGATTCGAGAGGTGAACGGGTTTTTTCTCGACTCCTCGAGGAGCAGGTCGATCTCGGGGGCAGTGCTGGTCGCGTGGTGAATCTGCGATTTTACCGCTTTCACCTCGGCTGCAGTTTTGGCGATGTACTCGCGCAGATCGTGAATCTCGCTGGCGCCGTTTGCGCTCTTCTGTCTACGCTAGCGGCGATAGGCCCGAGTCTGGTCCTCAGCCAACCTTTCTTGCTCTGACCAGTAGAGGTCTTCTTCCTCTTCTGTCATGGGTTTTTTCGAAGGCTGCCGCCAGTCGAGCTGACTGACTTCGGGTCCTTCGGTGGTGGATGTCGGCGTCTTCGTCGGACGGATCCGATTGATCGCTGACATCCAGATTGATTCTTTCGACGTCGTCTCCTTCGTTGTCCCTTGCGGGAGGTGGAAGGTTGCCCGTCGTTTTCTTCTGCCCCGTCGGAGTGGTATCGTCAGGGACGAGTTCCGGGGATTTTCTCGGGGCATCTTTTTCTTGGTCTCCGGAAGTTCCGAAGTCCAGCCTCCTGACACGCCTCACCTTGGTGGATCCGCGCGGGAGTTTGCTTTTCGCTGTTAAGGTATTGACCTGTTTAGCGAGTGAAGCCATTAGTTTCTCCTGTTCTTCCGACCGTTTCTGGGCGGTGGCGAACATTTCCTTCATCTGGTCCAGCATCGCGGTGTTTGCCTCGGCAGTGACCGTCGATACGTTTCCGTCAGGAGTCTTCTCAGCGTTGACATCGACGGCTGGTCCGTCGTGTGTTTGCTTGTCTTTTTCCGCGTCAACAGACATGCTTAACCGGGCGTGCGTAGTTGCGAGAAAGATAAGCCGTGAACCCCCTCCTTCTAGCGCCAAACTGTGGGAACCGAAATTCGCACTGTCGATTTTAGTTAAGTTAAAACGTAGGAAAACTAAGTTGACCTAGTTTTCCCCGAGGATCCCGGCTATCTGCTGGGCCACGCACGACAAAGTTAAGACAAGTCTAATTCGAGAATAAATGCGTAAAATAAATAGAGCAAAAAGAAAGAATCTTATTTCCGAATCTGCGGAGAGCGTTTGGACAACAGGTCGAGATCTCGGCCGCAAGAGCTGTCGATCGTCGCTAGTCTCAAAACCTAGATCTAACCTAGTTGAGTCGCAGCTCGCTAAAAAAGGAAATAAGCGCCTAAGTTCTAAATTGCTCTGGAGTGGTTTCTTTCTTCTGATTTCGGATCCCCCTTCCTCTGCTCCTAGCTTTGCTTATATACTCCCATATGACGGTCTATCCTTGATGGGCTGAGTCTGCCGCGGCTGGACTTTTTCCATTTTCGTCGGCTTTCGCGTTTATCGGGAAAGTTGACATTTATCTTTTCGGAAAGTTGACATTTATCTTTTCGGAAGTTTAACATTTATCTTGTCTGGCGAAGATAATTGTAAACTGTCGCATCTATCCTTTTAGAAAATCGTAAATGGGTCGTCTGATCAGGTTTGGTCCCTTTCGGGCCGTCTCCCGGACTTCCGCTGTTTTTCTACGATTTCTTTGAAAGGATGCTCCTACTTGGATGTCGAGTCTTTCGGAAGATCTTCGATCCATTGCCGAGGTGAATGGTGTTTTAAGATAAACCATCACCGTTTTATACGAAGTCTTCCTACCCGTTGACGTCTTAGGGGTTCTTTGAAATCCTGGAGCAGAAAAAGGAGTTTTGTTTGCGGGGACTCGGAAAGTCGCAAAACACGGATTTCTGGCGACCCGGAGGCCTGGAGCTTACGCACGAAGACTAGCCGTCCGACGACCCGAGCCAGCACGGGGCTAGCCGCCCGGCGACCACGGCCAGCACGGGCGCTAGCCGCGGCAGCCACGACCAGCACGGGGCTAGCCGCCCGGCGGGCACGGCCAGCACGGGCGCTAGCCGCCGGCGGCCACGGCCAGCACGGGGCTAGCCACCCGGCGGCCACGGCCAGCACGGGCGCTAGCCGCCGGCGGCCACGGCCAGCACGGGGCTAGCAGCCCGGCGGCCACGGCCAGCACGGGCGCTAGCCGCCGGCGGCCACGGCCAGCACGGGGCTAGCCGCCCGGCGGCCACGGCCAGCACAGGCGCTAGCCGCCGGCGGCCACGGCCAGCACGGGGCTAGCCGCCCGGCGGCCACGGCCACGATCGGGGTCGGCTGTTCGTTTCCTTCGGTTTGTGCGTTTTTCTGCGTTTTTAGTTTTCCGTAGGTTTTTCCTTGTGTAGAGAATGTATCTAGCTGTTGATTTCGAGATGATTAATCTCGAACTTTAATGTTTTCCCGAGGTTTCTCGATTAACAATTGGTCTCTCGAGGTTGCTCTTACATCTTTCATATTTTTCCGAGATTTTCGGACATCGATTTCGTCTTGACCGATTTTGACCCCAACAGTTTTGAGGTGAATCAACTCTAGAACTGAGAGAACTCAAGTTGAGAGACAAAATAAACTCTCAAAAAATAGAAATAGAGACAGAACAGAGTGAGCACAGCCAAGAATCTTAAAAAAAGAAATATCAAGAACACTCAAGAACACTCAAGAACTCAGATTTATTATCCACTGGATAAAAGAAATCTGAAGAGAAATTTGTGAAGTAAAACAGAGAGAAATGGATAAAAAGAAATCAGAGTGTGTTGCGGAATTGATTTAGGTACTCAGGAGCTAAGAAGCTCTGATACCATGTAAGAAAATAAGAATCCAAGTGATGAACAGAGATGAAAGTGTAGCAAAGAGATAAGAGAAAGAGAGAGAGTATGGTTGTCGCCAAAGAGAGAGAGATAAGAAGGATTATGTTTCCTTGAATTAAAATGAGTTCATGGTTACAATATTTAAAGACAATCCAGAACTAATATAATGAATAAACAATTGAAGGCAGATCAGAGTGAGAGTGACCCATCACAAACGGCTCTCTCCTCCTCTCTCCTCTAAATGGAACATGTGACTTTTACTAATTTAAAACTCCAACTTGCATCTGATCTTGCCAACGGTCTGGTTGACCTCTGAACTCATCTTGGCAAGTTTAAACTCTCTTTGCCTTGCCTTCCAAGATAAGCTAGGTGAAGTTGCTTCCTTGTGTGTCAAGGCTGTACGGAATAGAATGTACACCAAGTCATCTTCTTTTAGCCGCCTGATGTATCTCTTTATCTTGTATCTTCATGACTTCATGTCAATACATGTCTTCATGTCAATAGGTTCATCCTGGTTTGATAAGAATCATGAAGATATTGCCATATGTCCGAACAGGCTAATCTGGAATCATCTGGATAGAAAGTGGGATATCTTCTTAATCACAACTCCTATGAGATTTATTCAACTTCCTGGTTATTCTCTACTGATTAGTGGTTCCAAATAAAGCTTCTTAGATCCTGGTTCATCCTGGTTTGATAAGAATCATGAAGATAATGGCATATGTCCGAACATGCTAATCTGGAATCATCGGGATAGAAGGTGGGATATTTTCTTGCTCACAACACTTATGAGATTTATTCAACTTCCTGGTTATTCTCCACTGATTAGTGGTTCCAAATAAAGCTTCTTAGATCGTGGTTCTGTTGAGATGAAGCATCATGAGTAAAGTGAAATCAGATCAAGCATGAGAAAGCAAAGGATCACGAGTACTTGTGAATCAAGTCTGTCCGTACAACTAACCTAACTTGGAGCACAAGGTAGCAAAGTTGGATATTCAAATAATGTGAAGACTTTAAGAGATGAGAAGAGGAGAAGAAGAAACTCGCCAAATGAGATAAATGGTTGGCGAGTTTGAAGGAAGGTCACGGGTGGGATTAAGGAGAGAGTGGTTCCCAACCGTTGGGACATGTCCCTTTCACTCTGTCCACTCTGCTCATCTCTGTCCATACGCCAGACTTGTTTAGTATTGTTGCAAGGTCTTTGTTTATTATTATTCAAGAGATTTGTCTCTCTTTATATACTCATTGTATGCAAACCATTTTTAGTATGAAGAATCATGTGTTTCATTCTCTTTGTCTCTCACTCTCGCCATTCTCTCTCAATCATCTCTCCATACTTCTAATCTTAACATTCTTTCATGGTATCAGAGCATTAAGCTCTTGAGACCTAATACTTCCGCAAACACATTCTCTGATTTCTCTATTTCTTTTCACCCGTGAGACATCTTGTTCTTGTTCTAGTTCTATTTTTGGCAAAGTTCTTGGTGTTCTTGAGGTGTTCTTCAAGTTCATCTCCAGATTTTACCAAAAATAGAAAAGTTTATTCAAACTGTTCTTGAGAGTTTTCTTTTTTTCTTTTCAAAACACCTTGTTCAACTATTCTTGAGCTGTTCTTATGGATTCCTCTGGTTCCTCTCATGAAAACTCAAGAATGGTGACTATTCCAGTTACTCTCAAAGGAGGTAACTACTTACACTGGGCACGCCTAACCAAGACAGCTCTAGGAGGCAGAGGTCTCTGGGGAGTTGTTGAAGAAGGCGTAGACACCAAGAAGAAGACTATCCTAAGAGAGGATGGTAAGGAGGTGGTGGAAGCTGATGCGGATGCTGGGAACAAGAAGAGAGTTCAAGAGGATCTCCTGGTTCTGTCCATCCTTCAACACAGCCTTGAACCAACCATCTTGGAAGCCTATGACTACTGTGAGACCTCCAAAGACTTGTGGGACACACTCAAGAAGGTGTTTGGTAATGTCTCCAACATCAACCGTGTGTATGAAGTCAAGAGGGCTATCAATAACTTGTGTCAGGAGGATACTGAGTTTGATAAACATTTTGGGAAGTTCAGATCCCTTTGGGCAGAGCTGGAAATGTTGAGACCAGCAACCTTGGACCCTGATGTGTTGAATGAGAGAAGGGAACAACACAAAGTCTTTGCTTTGCTGTTCACTCTCAACCCCGGGTAT
The DNA here is from genome assembly GCA_019705995.1 of Raphanus raphanistrum x Raphanus sativus. NCBI lineage: Eukaryota > Viridiplantae > Streptophyta > Magnoliopsida > Brassicales > Brassicaceae > Raphanus > Raphanus raphanistrum x Raphanus sativus. Next base: position 22,711,400 of record CM034036.1, on the reverse strand, counting down.
AATGACCTAATCAAACACATCCTGAGGGGAGTGAGTCTCCCATCTCTTGATGATGTTTGTGCTCAGATTCAAAAGGAGAAGGGCTCAGTGGGGCTCTTTGGAGGAAAAGGAGCTCTTATCATTGCAAACCAAGCCAAAGAAGAAGAAGAGATGGGCGTGGCAAACAAGGGCGCTTACAAACCAGAAGAGAAGAAAGTGTGGGTGTGTGATCACTGCAAGAAGAAGGGTCACGGCAAGGACAAATGCTGGATCCTCCACCCACATCTCAAGCCTCAGAAGTTCAGGACTCCATATGCTGATGCTAGAGCCCATTTCTCTAGTGAGATGGGAGGTTCATCTACACCAAAGCAAGCAATGGTTCCTGGTGATGGAAAGGCCTTAACATTCAGTGGGAGCTCAGCCATGGGGACTGCTCAGGATGAGACTATTAGGAGGTCAGACCTTCAGGCTCTCATCAAAGTCCTCAAGGACAACTCTGGTAACACACTCGGTATCTCTCTTAATGCATCCTTACAATCACCTATTGCTTGCATTACTTCAACTCATGAAACTAGTTGTGTTAAGCCTCTTGTAATTGATTCAGGAGCTTCTCATCACATGATTAGTGATTCTAGGTTGATTAGTAATGTTAAACCTGCTCTAGGGAATGTGATGATTGCAAATGGGGATAAGATACCAATTAGAGGTGTTGGAACTCTTAAACTGTTTGAAAAAGATACTAGTGCCTTTTATATGCCATCCTTTGCATCTAATCTTTTGTCTATGAAAAAGGTCACTAATGATTTAAATTGCAAAGTGATATTTAGTCCTAATGAGGTTGTGTTTCAGGATATTGAGACTAGTAGGTTGCTTGGAAATGGTGTGAGCAAAGGAGACTTGTACCTTCTTGAAGACATCAAGCCGGCAGCTGATTTATCTACTGCTTTCATTTCAATTCCTGTTAACAATAATGTATTATGGCATGCTAGACTAGGTCATCCACACTCTAGGGCTCTGAACCTTTTATTGCCTAATGTTTCTTTTAAAAATGATGGCTGTGAAGCTTGTATTCTTGGCAAACATTGCAAGACTGTGTTTCCTAAGTCTTCCACGATTTATGAACACTGCTTTGATCTTATTCATTCTGATGTGTGGACTGCACCATGCATATCTAGGGAGAATCATAAGTATTTTGTCACCTTTATTGATCAAAAATCGAAATACACTTGGCTTACTATGATTCAAACCAAAGATAGGGTGCTAGATGCTTTCATAAATTTTCAAAACTATATAACTAACCAATTCAATGTTAAGATCAAAGTATTCAGGTCAGATAATGGAGGAGAATACACAAGTCATGCATTCAAAAATCACCTTGCTAAACACGGCATCATCCATCAAACAAGTTGCCCTTATACACCACAACAAAATGGTGTAGCTGAGAGGAAGAATAGACATTTGATGGAAGTGGCAAGGTGTATGATGTTCTATACCAACGTGCCTAAACGTTTCTGGAGTGATGCGGTTATGACAGCATGTTACCTTATCAATAGAACCCCAACAAGAGTACTAGATGACCTCACTCCATATGAGGTATTGAACAACAAGAAACCCTCCCTTGATCACTTGCGTGTATTTGGGTGCTTGTGTTATGTGTTACAGCCAGGTATGCAGCGGAACAAACTAGAGGCCAGAAGCACTAAGGCTGTATTCATTGGCTACTCTACTACTCAGAAAGGCTACAAATGCTATGATCCAAACATGAGAAGGGTTCATGTGTCAAGAGATGTCAAGTTTGTGGAATCAAGAGGGTTTTATGAGGAGAAGAGTTGGGATGAGCTCAAGGACCTCTCTCAATCATCCACTGATAGGGCAAACAATTTGAGAAGAATTATGGAGTCTCTTGGCATCCATATGCCTCAGCCGAGTCAACATCAAGGTGATGGAGCTGGTGGTTCTGAAAATGGGAGTACTGGAGCTGGAAATCAACCTCCAGTAGCTGTGAGTGAAGAGGTTACTCCGGCAAGTGAGGATTCCCATCCTAATCCTGAAGGGGGGAATCAAGAAGCATCACCACACAGTGATCAGGTTCATGATCAGGATGGAAATGCAAATACACCAGCTGAGGAGCAACAAGTTGAGGAACACATAGAGAACCAGAATGTGGAAGAGGAACAGGTAGCTCAACCAATGCTTAGGAGAAGCACAAGGGAGAGAAGACCAGCCTCAAACTGGACAAATACAAGAGTGTATTTCAACAATCAAGCAGTAGCGCATCCAACTCAAGCAGTGTGTTCTCTAGCTCAGTATCCAGTGGAGCATCAAGCCTTCATGATCAGCTTAGATGAAGAATACATCCCAAGGTCTTATGAAGAAGCTATGGCATTGGATGAGTGGCGTGAGTCAGTTGGAGATGAGGTTGGGGCTATGATAAAAAATGGCACATGGTATGAGACCAAACTCCCCAAAGGCAAGAAGGCAGTAACAAGCAGACTCCTCTTTACCATCAAGTATCAAGCGAATGGAAAGCAAGAAAGGAGGAAGACAAGACTTGTAGCAAGAGGCTACACTCAAGTCTATGGAGAAGATTACTTGGATACCTTTGCACCAGTGGCAAAGCTACACACGATCAGAGTGGTTCTCTCACTGGCAGTGAACCTAGAGTGGGATCTATGGCAGATGGATGTCAAGAATGCTTTCCTACAAGGTGAACTAGAAGATGAAGTCTATATGAGGCCATCTCCTGGTATGGAAGATGTTGTACAACCAGGAAATGTTCTCAGGCTAAGGAAAGCAATATATGGGCTAAAACAATCTCCAAGAGCCTGGTACCACAAGCTCAGCACAACACTCAATGGAAGAGGGTTCAACAAGTCTGAAGCTGATCACACCTTATTCACACTGACCACTGAACAAGGCATCATTGTCATCCTGATATATGAGGATTTAAGAAAAGCCTTAGTTAAGATGATACCTTCTTTATCACTGCCTGTAATGATAATGTCATCCACATATATCAGGATGACAATGATGCCTTGTTCAGTGGTCAGTGTGAACAAGGTGTGATCAGCTTCAGACTTGTTGAACCCTCTTCCATTGAGTGTTGTGCTGAGCTTGTGGTACCAGGCTCTTGGAGATTGTTTTAGCCCATATATTGCTTTCCTTAGCCTGAGAACATTTCCTGGTTGTACAAGATCTTCCATACTAGGAGGTGGCCTCATATAGACTTCATCTTCTAGTTCACCTTGTAGGAAAGCATTCTTGACATCCATCTGCCATAGATCCCACTCTAGGTTCACTGCCAGTGAGAGAACTACTCTGATCGTGTGTAGCTTTGCCACTGGTGCAAAGGTATCCAAGTAATCTTCTCCATAGACTTGAGTGTAGCCTCTTGCTACAAGTCTTGTCTTCCTCCTTTCTGGCTTTCCATTCGCTTGATACTTGATGGTAAAGAGAAGTCTGCTTGTTACTGCCTTCTTGCCTTTGGGGAGTTTGGTCTCATACCATGTGCCATTTTTGATCATAGCCCCAACCTCATCTCCAACTGACTCACGCCACTCATCCAATGCCATAGCTTCTTCATAAGACCTTGGGATGTATTCTTCATCTAAGCTGATCATGAAAGCTTGATGTTCCACTGGATACTGAGCTAGAGAACACACTGCTTGAGTTGGATGAGCTACTGCTTGATTGTTGAAATACACTCTTGTATTTGTCCAGTTTGAGGCTGGTCTTCTCTCCCTTGTGCTTCTCCTAAGCATTGGTTGAGCTACCTGTTCCTCTTCCACATTCTGGTTCTCTACTATGTGTTCCTCAACTTGTTGCTCCTCAGCTGGTGTATTTGCATTTCCATCCTGATCATGAACCTGATCACTGTGTGGAGATGCTTCTTGATTCCCCCCTTCAGGATTAGGATGGGAATCCTCACTTGCCGGAGTAACCTCTTCACTCACAGCTACTGGAGGTTGATTTCCAGCTCCAGTACTCCCATTTTCAGAACCACCAGCTCCATCACTTTGATTTGGACTCGGCTGAGGCATATGGATGCCAAGAGACTCCATAATTCTTCTCAAATTGTTTGCCCTATCAGTGGATGATTGAGAGACGTCCTTGAGCTCATCCCAACTCTTCTCCTCATAAAACCCTCTTGATTCCACAAACTTGACATCTCTTGATACATGAACCCTCCTCATGTTGGGATCATAGCATTTGTAGCCTTTCTGAGTGGTAGAGTAGCCAATGAATACAGCCTTAGTGCTTCTGGCCTCTAGTTTGTTCCGCTGCATACCTGGCTGTAACACATAACACAAGCACCCAAATACACGCAAGTGATCAAGGGAGGGTTTCTTGTTGTTCAATACCTCATATGGAGTGAGGTCATCTAGTACTCTTGTTGGGGTTCTATTGATAAGGTAACATGCTGTCATGACTGCATCACTCCAGAAACGTTTGGGCACGTTGGTATAGAACATCATACACCTTGCCACTTCCATCAAATGTCTATTCTTCCTCTCAGCTACACCATTTTGTTGTGGTGTATAAGGGCAACTTGTTTGATGGATGATGCCGTGTTTGGCAAGGTGATTTTTGAATGCATGACTTGTGTATTCTCCTCCATTATCTGACCTGAATACTTTGATCTTAACATTAAATTGGTTAGTTATATAGTTTTGAAAATTTATGAAAGCATCTAGCACCCTATCTTTGGTTTGAATCATGGTAAGCCAAGTGTATTTCGATTTTTGATCAATAAAAGTGACAAAATACTTATGATTCTCCCTAGATATGCATGGTGCAGTCCACACATCAGAATGAATAAGATCAAAGCAGTGTTCATAAATCGTGGAAGACTTAGGAAACACAGTCTTGCAATGTTTGCCAAGAATACAAGCTTCACAGCCATCATTTTTAAAAGAAACATTAGGCAATAAAAGGTTCAGAGCCCTAGAGTTGTGGATGACCTAGTCTAGCATGCCATAATACATTATTGTTAACAGGAATTGAAATGAAAGCAGTAGATACATCAGCTGCCGGCTTGATGTCTTCAAGAAGGTACAAGTCTCCCTTGCTCACACCATTGCCAAGCAACCTACTAGTCTCAATATCCTGAAACACAACCTCATTAGGACTAAATATCACCTTGCAATTTAAATCATTAGTGACCTTTTTCACAGATAACAGATTAGATGCAAAGGATGGCATATAAAAGGCACTAGTATCTTTTTCAAACAGTTTAAGAGTTCCAACACCTCTAATTGGTATCTTATCCCAATTTGCAATCATCACATTCCCTAGAGCAGGTTTAACATTACTAATCAACCTAGAATCACTAATCATGTGATGAGAAGCTCCTGAATCAATTACAAGAGGCTTAACACAACTAGTTTCATGAGTTGAAGTAATGCAAGCAATAGGCGATTGTAAGGATGCATTAAGAGAGATACCGAGTGTGTTACCAGAGTTGTCCTTGAGGACTTTGATGAGAGCCTGAAGGTCTGACCTCCTAATAGTCTCATCCTGAGCAGTCCCCATGGCTGAACTCCCACTGAATGTTAAGGCCTTTCCATCACCAGGAACCATTGCTTGCTTTGGTGTAGATGAACCTCCCATCTCACCAGAGAAATGGGCTCTAGCATCAGCATATGGAGTCCTGAACTTCTGAGGCTTGAGTTGTGGGTGGAGGATCCAGCATTTGTCCTTGCCGTGACCCTTCTTCTTGCAGTAATCACACACCCACACCTTCTTCTCTTCTGGTTTGTAAGAGACCTTGTTTGCCACGCCCATCTCTTCTTCTTCTTTGGCTTGGTTTGCAATGATAAGAGCTCCTTTTCCTCCAAAGAGCCCCACGGAGCCCTTCTCCTTTTGAATCTGAGCACAAACATCATCAAGAGATGGGAGACTCACTCCCCTCAGGATGTGTTTGATTAGGTCATTATACCCGGGGTTGAGAGTGAACAGCAAAGCAAAGACTTTGTCTTGTTCTCTTCTCTCATTCAACACATCAGGGTCCAAGGTTGCTGGTCTCAACATTTCCAGCTCTGCCCAAAGGGATCTGAACTTCCCAAAATGTTTATCAAACTCAGTATCCTCCTGACACAAGTTATTGATAGCCCTCTTGACTTCATACACACGGTTGATGTTGGAGACATTACCAAACACCTTCTTGAGTGTGTCCCACAAGTCTTGGAAGTCTCACAGTAGTCATAAGCTTCCAAGATTGTTGGTTCCAGGCTGTGTTGAAGGATGGACAGAACCAGGAGATCCTCTTGAACTCTCTTCTTGTTCCCAGCATCCGCATCAGCTTCCACCACCTCCTTACCATCCTCTCCTAGGATAGTCTTCTTCTTGGTGTCTACGCCGTCTTCAACAACTCCCCAGAGACCTCTGCCTCCTAGAGCTGTCTTGGTTAGCCGCGCCCAGTGTAAGTAGTTACCTCCTTTGAGAGTAACTGGAATAGTCACCATTCTTGAGTTTTTCATGAGAGGAACCAGAGGAATCCATAAGAACAGCTCAAGAATAGTTGAACAAGGTGTTTTGAAAGGAAAGAAAGAAAGAGAACTCTCAAGAACAGTTTGAACAAACTTTGCTATTTTTGGTAAAATATGGAGATGAACTTGAAGAACACCTCAAGAACACCAAGAACTTTGCCAAAAATAGAACTAGAACAAGAACAAGATGTCTCACGGGTGAAAGAAATAGAGAAATCAGAGAATGTGTTTGCGGAAGTATTAGGTCTCAAGAGCTTAATGCTCTGATACCATGAAAGAATGTTAAGATTAGAAGTATGGAGAGATGATTGAGAGAGAATGGCGAGAGTGAGAGACAAAGGGAATGAAAGACATAATTCTTGATATTGATTTAGTATGGTTCAAGTGTTACATAAATAGAGGAATCAGGCTGAATAGAATAATACTTGTCTAGGAAATATCAAGGAAAGTAATAAACAAAGGAGAGTAAGTCCAAGGCTGTGTGCGCAGGTCTGAGCCGAGATAGTGACAGGACCCAACGGTTCCATTTGACTTGGAGCTTAACCAGACATGTGATCTTGTTCTCCCAACGTCTCCCTTGCTTCTTCTCGTCAAGGTAAGTGTCAAGGTAAGTTGATGCTTCCCTTTGGTTCACTTCCTTGCCTTGTACTCCACACATAGCCTTAGATGTGTACGGCCATACTTGCTTCTCAAGTAAGCTCCTCCTTTGCTTGTTTCTCATGCGCCTGACTCCTTCTTATGTAATCACACTAGCTGCATCTTATTTGCTTCATCTCAACAGAAATAGTAGTAAACGAGCAGCTATAATTTGAAACAGGAGCAAGATCTTCAAGCAAATACAAGTCACCCTTGGTCACTCCTTTTCCAATCATCTTGCTGCTTTTAATATCCTGAAACTTCACATCATCAGGGCTAAAGATAACATTACATTGCAAATCAGTAGCACATCTCTTAACAGATAAAAGATTTGAAGCAAAATCAGGCATATAAAGAGCTTGAGACTCTTTATCAAACAGCTTGAGACTTCCTATTCCTTTAATAGGAATCCTATCACCATTAGCAATCATCACATGACCAGAATGAGGGAGAATGTTCTTAATCAACTTAGTGTCACTTATCATGTGATGAGATGCACCAGAATCAACTATCAATGGCTTGATGCATAAGATTTAGCAATGAGAGCAAGGATGCTAGAAGGCTTGAAAGAATGGATATGATCAGTCCTAGCAAGACTAGCAATACTAGAAACAATGCTATCAATGCTACTCGTTTCCACAGGATTATCTACCATCCTAGCACCAAAAGAATACCCAAAGTCATTACCAAAGTTACCATGATCCTTGAAGTGTTTTATGATTGCATCAAGGTCGGATTTCTTGATCATCACAAGGGTTGCTGCGGATGGTAGGAGCACCAAAATAGGCCACCAGGGACTTGCCATCACCACCAGTATCCTGCATAGCCACTTCCTTACCCTTGCTAGTACCAGCTCCACTCGATCCTCCACTTGAGCTCTCGGACATGTGAGCCCTTGCTTCTTTGTCCTTCATGAACTTAGCTGGCTTCAAGTGCGGATGAAGTATCCAGCAGCTGCTCTTCTTATGCCCATGCTTCTTACAGTGATCACAATTGCCATTGAACTTCTCATACTTCCCTTGTACTGCCTTGTTAGCTTGGTAACCCTCTCCTGGTTCATCTTGACTCGCTTGGTTAGCTAGTGACATCTCTCCCTTCTTCCCAAATAGTCCAATGGAACCTTGCTCTTTTTGAATCCGGGAACACACTTCCTCAAGGTCTGGCAGATCATCTTCTCTTAGCAACTTCAGTATCAAACCATTGTATGCCGGGTTCAGAGTGAGAAGCAAACCAAAGACCTTGTCTTGCTCTCTTCTCTTGTTGATCTCATCAGCATCTAGAGTACTTGGTCTCAACATTTCCAGCTCGGACCAGAGTGATCTGAACCTTCCCAAGTGTTTAGTGAACTCCATATCCTCTTGTACAAGCAGATTGATAGCTTGCTTGATCTCAAACACTCGGCTTAGGTTTGATGTGTTGCCATACACCTTCTTCAGGGTATCCCACAGCTCCTTGGCTGTTTCACAGTAGCTATATGCTTCCAGTATAGCCGGCTCAAGTGATGCATGGAGAACCGACATCACCAACATGTCTTCTTGTTCCCACTTCTCAAGCGCATCACTTGAGGTTTCTTCTCCCTCTTTTCCTTGAGTAAGAAGCTTTGGAGGATATCCTGGTATGATATGCTTCCAGAGACCCTTGCATCCAACTGTGGTTCTCACCATCCGAGACCACACCAAGTAGTTGCTTCCCTTGAAGCAAACCGCAACCTTCATATTGTTGTATCCACCACTTTCCATCTTGAAAGCCGACACCTTTAGACTTCAACTAACACTTCCTGAGCTTGTAATCACCTGAAACAATACTCAACAATCCCAGACTTGTACTCACAACTCCACACACGAGAGAAATGAACAAGCTTTCAAGTTACCCGCAAGAACACAACACAAGAACACTAGTTTCTCTTTGGATCTTCACTAAGGAATCACCAAAGAGCTCAAAGATCTTAGAGTCTATCCGCGAATCTGACTAAGAACACTAACTTTTCCTTGGATCTTCACTAAGGAATCACCAAAGAAACTAAAAGTGCTTAACAAGTAACCACAAGAACACACCAAGAACACAAACCTCTCTTTGGATCTTCACAAGGAATCACCAAAGAGTCTTCTCGAACTCAGATTGTAATGAAACCCTTACTGGTTTGAATCCCTTTTGATGATCTTTGAGGGTGATTTGGTTTGTGGTTTCGTTTGGGGATGATAGATCAATGGTTTCTTTGGATAGAATGGATAGATGGGTGATGGTTTGTGGAAGAAGGTAGAGATGGATGATGATACTTCAGTGTGAGATCAATGGGAAGATCAAACACTTGTTCGAATTGCCTCAGATCGAGCAGGTCACCGCTCAGACGTGATCTAGAGACAGGTTGCTAAGGGTTTGACTCCTAAGCAGACAATGTTCAATGATGAACAAAGGATTCACAAGTTTGTAGAAGTTTTTAACAAAAAAGGTGAATGATTTTATTCTTGGCAACTTAGGCCTTTTTATAAGTTTACATATTGTAGAAAAGAAGAATGATTGTGCAGAAAATGAGAAACATAGAAAATAGAAACAAAGACTTGTGTAAAAACTAGGCAAGACTTGACTTTTGACCAGAAATGAATTCTTCTTTGAATCTCTCTTTCCCATGCACGACCAGGACTTCTTTCTTTGATATTTCTTGATGAGAAAGGCTTGAAATGGACTGAGGAATGGGCTGGTCGAATTTGGCAAGAATCAGACCCATATTGATCATTTTATGAACTTTTCCTTGGGCTGAAAAAGGCCTATTTCGCCCAGCAGCTAAACCAGCTCCATCTTCAGTGTTACTTAGCTCATCCAGCTCCAAATAAGTGTCACTCAGCTCACCCAGCTCCAAGGTAGTGTCACTTAGCTCATTCAGCTCATCTACTTTCATTTCAGCTGGTTTCAGCACAAACACACTCTCTTCAGCTGGTTTCAGCTCAAACACACTCTCTTCAGCTTGTCCCAGCTCATCCTTAGTCTCCTCAAATGGTTTCTGCTCGTCCAAGGTGGCATAGCTGATCAGGGTTGCAACATCCCCTCCTCCTTTAAAAGGATTTGTCCTCAAATCTGTATCTCCTACATCAAAAGGAAACAAGTAAGAAGCAAGACAAAGGTTCAAGTAAAGAAACAAGTAAGCAACATGGAAGTAAAGTTTCAGAAAGAAACTTCCTTGGAGTGTTGTTGAAATCGTTTTTATCAAGTACTTCCAACTGCATATCTTAGACTGATTGTGTATCCCCTTGTTCCTTGCCTTCTTCTGCGTCTGATGCTGCTGTTCCTGGATACTCAAAACAAAGCCTAGAGATCCAGGGTCATAAGTGAAATACATGTTCTGTTTTATATCATAAACCAAACATTCTTTTCTCAGTACATGCAGCTTAACTCTCAGACAATTATAGAGAAGATCAAAGAAAGTATTATACACCAAAATGTTATCAAGGCACAAAACAACACAGTTCTTAAAGAGCAATTTCAGAACATGCATAAATTTCTCAGATTTAGAACACAAGAGATCAAGATCAAACTGAGAAAAACTTAACCAAGGCTCAGCATGTTTATCAAAGAAAGTGTTGTAAATCAGAATGTTTCCAAGGCAGGAAATACCATAGAACAACTTCAAAACGTGCCTATCTTGATCAGGATCAAAACACAAAAGTTTTAGTTCAGAATTATCACAAACAGATTTCAAGAGAGAATCATGAGCAAACTCAGTTTCAGCCCTAAGTGCTTTCAGTTCCTGCAATTTTCTAGGTTTATTCAAAGCAGATGCAAACAAATCACCAGTGATCAGTTCATGCTTAGGAAAACTCAGATCAAAGCCATTATCAAAACAAGCAAGAAAATTACAAGGTTTTCTGAAAAAGAAATCAGATTGCTCAATTCTGTTTTCAGGGTGATCAAGGCTTTTCTTATGTTCCATAAACTGATCAAAACTCAAAATAAGACCAGAATTGAGTTCATTAACAGAATCAAAATGTTTTTGATCAGAGAGTTTGTCAGGTTCAAGTTTCTTAAAAGAATGAATCATCTTATCAAAAATAGAACTTGAAATACAGAATTCTTTCACATTACTCAGACCAAATCGTTTCACATCATCAGAACTAACCCTAACAAACATGTCAGGCACAGAGTTGATGAAACTAAGTTCCTTACAGTGCTCTTTTGAGTTAGGAGACAAAGACTTAGGAATTGTGCTTAACTCCAAGCTGCTCAGCTGTTCCATCACTTCACCTTGTGCTAGACTTTTCTGTTTTGTTTCTGGTGAGTGTTCTTCTGAGACCTGAGACACTGAAACAAGGCTACTCGGTTGCACCGGTTTAAAACAGGTTAGTTCATCACAAGAACTACTGATAACAAGTTCAGATTGAGAAGGAGAGACAAAGGGAAAATCATGTTCTGCCTCAGATTTTTTAATCACCTTGGATGGTTTTGTTTTCAGCTCTTGGTTAGCTGGTACCTTCTTAGAACACAGTGGCTCTTTGTCTCTTGAGATAGAACTTGGCTTTGCCCTCCTTTGTTTAAGTGACTGAGATTTTCTTTGCTGATCACAATCAGGGCACCATGGGTCGATTTGTTTTCTGCTGTAGCTACCATAAACAAAGTGTTTCTTCATGACATCTTTGAGCTCAAACCAGCACCCCACTTGTGCTTCTTCTTTTCTTCTTCTGATAGTAACAAGCTGTTTCCACCATTGAATGGCATCACCACAGAACTTTGATGTAGCCCATCTAACCTTCTTGCTTTCTGAGTAGTTTTGGCCATCAAAGACAAGTTCCATGTTGTGTTCCCACTCCCAGTAGCCATCATGGTCGTTTCTGCCACAAAAAGATGGTATCTTGCTCTTCCTTTTCTCCTTAGCATCTTTCTGAACCTGAGAAACAGTACCCAAAATATTATTAGTAGCAAAGGAAGCTGTTTTAAATTTCTTATCCATTTCTTTCATCAGTGTAGCCATCACAGCTTCCATCTGGATTTTACTCAAAGTCACACTAGGTGTCTCCTTTCTTTTACTGACATCTCCAGCCATGGTTTCCTGTTACAACTCAACAAGAAAAGTTAGTACACAAATAGATAGCCGAAGCCTCACTTAGTGTTTCTCTCAAGTGTTTCTCTCAACTTTGTGGTGAAGTTTCTTGTGAATCCAAATAGCTCAGCAGCCAACAAAGATCAATGCCTCAAAGAACAAAACCCCAACCCCAACTAAAAGAAAAAGATAGACAATATTAAGGGATTTAAATCGCAGGGAGCTTTACCACCAGAGACTGGATTTCTCTTCAGTCTAGCTGGATTTCTCTTCAGCTTTGATTCTTTGATCTTTCTTTTTTTTTTTTTATCTGGTTGCCCCCCCCCCCCCCCCCCCCCCCCCCCCCCCCCGCAGTATTAGATAGACAGATAAGAGATGAATAGATTCACTGAAACAGAATGATCAAACAAGGTTCCCAGAAGAGAAGAAAGAAATCGAGAACAAACCCTAATCAGAAGCCCTCAAATCTGCTCTGATACCACTTAATGAAACCCTTACTGGTTTGAATCCCTTTTGATGATCTTTGAGGGTGATTTGGTTTGTGGTTTCGTCTGGGGATGATAGATCAATGGTTTCTTTGGATAGAATGGATAGATGGGTGATGGTTTGTGGAAGAAGGTAGAGATGGATGATGATACTTCAGTGTGAGATCAATGGGAAGATCAAACACTTGTTCGAATTGCCTCAGATCGAGCAGGTCACCGCTCAGACGTGATCTAGAGACAGGTTGCTAAGGGTTTGACTCCTAAGCAGACAATGTTCAATGATGAACAAAGGATTCACAAGTTTGTAGAAGTTTTTAACAAAAAAGGTGAATGATTTTATTCTTGGCAACTTAGGCCTTTTTATAAGTTTACATATTGTAGAAAAGAAGAATGATTGTGCAGAAAATGAGAAACATAGAAAATAGAAACAAAGACTTGTGTAAAAACTAGGCAAGACTTGACTTTTGACCAGAAATGAATTCTTCTTTGAATCTCTCTTTCCCATGCACGACCAGGACTTCTTTCTTTGATATTTCTTGATGAGAAAGGCTTGAAATGGACTGAGGAATGGGCTGGTCGAATTTGGCAAGAATCAGACCCATATTGATCATTTTATGAACTTTTCCTTGGGCTGAAAAAGGCCTATTTCGCCCAGCAGCTAAACCAGCTCCATCTTCAGTGTTACTTAGCTCATCCAGCTCCAAATAAGTGTCACTCAGCTCACCCAGCTCCAAGGTAGTGTCACTTAGCTCATTCAGCTCATCTACTTTCATTCCAGCTGGTTTGGATGAGATAGTGAAGATCTACATTGTTGAGATAGTGAAGATCTACATTGTTGAGATAGTGAGGCTGCATGGAGTGCCGGCCAGTATAGTCTCTGATAGAGACCCAAGGTTCACCTCTTACTTCTGGAGGGCTTTTCAAAAAGCCTTAGGAACTAGAGTGAACATGAGTACATCCTACCATCCCCAAACTGATGGGCAATCAGAAAGAACTATCCAGACACTAGAAGACATGCTGAGGGCATGTGTACTAGACTGGGGCGACTCATGGGAGAAGCATTTGCCACTGGTGGAGTTTGCATACAACAACAGCTTTCACACCAGTATAGGCATGTCTCCCTATGAGGCATTGTATGGGCGGCCTTGCAGGACACCCTTATGCTGGACTCAGGTGGGGAGCGCAGCATAATAGGTCCTGAGATTGTGGAGGAGACAACTGAGAAGATCAAGTTGGTCAAGGAGAAGATGAAAGAGGCACAAGACCGCCAGAAGAGTTATGCTGATAAAAGAAGAAAACATCTTGAGTTTGAGGTTGGTGATCTAATCTATCTCAAGATGATCACATTCAAGGGAAGGGCCAGAGTTTCTGGAAGAAAGAAACTGGACCCAAGGTTCCTAGGTCCGTTCAGGATACTTGAGAGAGTTGGGGCAGTGGCTTACAAATTGGATTTGCCATCTGAGATGGATGCTTATCACAATGTGTTCCATGTGTCCCAACTAAGGAAGTGTCTGACTGACCAGGACATTGTGTTGCCTGAGATTCCAAAAGATCTTGGTAAGAACCTAACCTTAGAGACAAGGCCGGTTCGGATCATAGATAGAATGGAAAAGGCAATGAGAAGAAAGACAGTTCCTATGCTTAAGATAGTGTGGGAATTCAATGGTAAGGACATTATCACTTGGGAAACCGAGGCAAGGATGAAGGCCGAGTATCCTGAGTGGTATAGTCAGTATGTGGATGGTGAACCATCAAGTATGAACTCGGGGACGAGTTCCTTCCAAGTGGGGGAGACTTGTCATGTCCCAAGTTCTAGATAAAGCCATCCGGATGGACCATGGTGCGAGGACAAGCACCAGCCAGGTCATGAGACCAAAGGGCAAGCGTATCATGGTTCAGAAATGGGGTTAAGTGCATCAGGAAGCTGAGACTTAACCAAAGTGGAGGAAAGGTAAGCTCAAAGGAGATGGATAAGAGTTTTGGTAGCTGGCCGTTGAGGTTTGGTAGCTCGGGCAGCTAGGAATGGAGTGAGGCAAGCTCACAGTAGCTCAGGCAAGTCTAGGACAGCTCCAGTAGCTGGCAGGTCAGCTCACTCAGCTGGGGAAGCTAGTGACCAGCTCACCTCAGCTGGACGGAGTGATTAGCTCTTGGGCGGTTGGACCGGACCATGAGCGGTTACGGGTCCGGCTCGGTGGTGACATGGTCTGAGGTGACCATGGAGCTTGGCAAGTGGTTCAGGTA
>CM034036.1:22681542-22686542 GCA_019705995.1 Raphanus raphanistrum x Raphanus sativus | reverse complement strand
ATAGTTTTAAATGCGAAGCAAGACTCGGTCTCGTCGTTCCTCGATTAAGTCGAGGCTATCTGATAAGAGCTAGTCATTAGCTTCGGGATCAGACGTACAGAGCTCCCGTCAGAGTCTCCTAGTGGAGGTTTCCGCCGGAACGACAGTTTTCATCCCGTAAGCTAAAAAGAAAGGGGTTTCCTCTGTAGCCTTTCTTGGGGTGGTTCGACATGCCCAAAGTACTTCAGGTATCTTTTCAGACCAGGTTTTCTTGTTGGTTCCAAGGAGGTTTTCTTGTTGGTTCCAAGGCGTTTCTTGAGATTTGCTAATATTGACTTATTAGCAGCCTCCGCCTGACCGTTACCTTGAGGTCGTCGAGGTGTTGAGAAGGTAAGGCGGATGTTTCACTTGTCGCAGAATGTTTTGAAGTCGCGAGAAATGAATTGTCCTCCGTTGTCGGTTACGATCTCATACAGACGTCGTGGCGGCAGGCAATGTCTTTTCACACAAATCCTTCGACTTCGAATCTAGTTATCTGTTGGAAAGCTTCAGCCTCTAACCACTTCGTGAAGTAGTCTGTCAAGACCAAGAGGAAGCGTAGCTTCCGCCTTACCCTTCCTGATGTTATGAGTGGTCCTACGATATCCATGGACCACTTCATGAACGGGACGGAGCGGATATTGAGGATAGTTTTTCCGCAGGCTGATGTATAATCGGTGTATGCCTTTGGCATTTATCACATGAAGAGGAGTAAACCTCACAGTCAGCGATAATGGTGGGCCAGAAATAGCCCTGTCTTTTGATTCAGATAGCTAGAGCTCTGCCCCCAAGGTGGTTTCCACAGGAGCCGTCGTGCATTTCTTTCATAAGATTGATAGCATCGAGACCATGGACGCATTTTAGGTAAGGTCCGGAAATGCTTCGTTTATGGAGGGCTGACTCGATTATGCAGTATCTTGCGCTTAATGCTTTGAGTTTTCGGGCCTTACCCTCCAAGATGTACTGCATGATTGGTATTCTCCAATCCTCTCTCCCAAAGATTTTGTCATGAAGAGATGAGGGCAGGTGTTGTTCAGGTCCCTGAGTGTCGTGACCTGATGTCTTATTGCCCCCGGAGATATTGGTCGGATTAGGCTCGAAGGAGTCTGAATTCTGAGGAATATCTCCAGTTCTGGTGTTGTTCTCCGGAGTCTGGGTCGTTTCTTCGGTTGCGCTTTCAAAAGCAGAACGACTCCTGGTCCTGGCTGCGTGGACAGGTGAATCCGAGGTCTGGATCTTGCCCCCGGAGGTATGCTTTTTAAAGCTACGAATTCTGGTTTTTGGGAACCAGTACGTTGTAAGAACTTGGGTTGCTACCGTCTAGGGGTAGCTACCTTCTGTTTGCTCTTTCGGCTTGCTATAATCTCAGCTTTGGTAGCTATGTCGATACTTGGCTTTTCGATTCCCTCTACGGGTATGCCCCCATTCTTTCGTCCCTTGTTTCATACTTGCCGTGGAACTGGCTAGCTACTAGCTGTGAATCACTATAAGCGTTCAGCTCTCGAATTCCGAGGCTTAGGGCGAGTTTTAATCCTGCAATTAATGCTTCGTATTCAGTCTCGTTATTAAAAGCGCTGAATCCGAGCCTGTAGGATTGTTGGATGGTTTCTCCAGCTGAGGAGGTCAGCCTTAGACCGATGCCGGAACCTTGTCTTGGCGAGGCTCGTCAATGTACAGACTCCACTTCGGAGCTTCCGTTTCCAAGTCTAGTTGTTCGGAAGCTAGCTCGATTATGAAATCGGCAAGGACCTGAGCTTTTGCTGCTGCTCGAGGTCTATACTCGATATCATATTCACTGAGCTCTATTGCCCATTTAGCTAATCGTCATGATTGGCTAGGGCTGTGCAAAATTGTTCGCAATGGTTGTGAAGTCATTACGACGATTGAGTGCGATTGGAAATAAGGTCGCAATTTTCTGGCAGCTGTTACGACAGCTAGGGCTAGTTTTTCCATAGTAGGGTATCTAGTTTCGGTGTCTATCAGACTCTTGATGGTATAATAGACAGGTCTTTACTCGTTTTGCTCTTCTCGTACCAGCACACCACTAACTGCAGCGGTTGACACAGCGAGGTACATATACAGTGGTTCTCCCATTCTTGGTTTGGCCAAGATGGGAGGTTCGGAGAGGTAAGCTTTCAATTGCTTGAAGGCTTCCTCGCACTTCTCGTCCCATAAGAACTTCTTATTATTTTTTAGAAGTTTGTAGAATGGGAGGCACTTATCGGTGGACCTGGATATGAATCGATTTAATGCTGTGATTCATCCAGTCAATCTATGTACCTCTCTGGTTGTCTTAGGTGACGGTATTTTCAGAAAGGTAGCTCTCTGTTTCGGGTTGGCTTCGATGCCTCTTTCGGTTACGAGGTAGCCGAGGAACTCGCTTGAAGGTACCCCGAAGATGCACTTAGCAGGGTTGAGCTTCATGTCGTATTTGTTGAGGATATCGAAGCATTCCCTTAGGTGGGAAATGTGGTTTTCTCCAATTGAGGATTTGACTAGCATATCATCAATATAGACCTCCATGGTTTTCCCGAGCTGGCCAGCGAACATTTTATTCACTAGCCTTTGATAGGTAGCTCCTGCATTTTTTAAACCGAATGGCATGACCTTATAGCAATAGGTCCCTCATTCAGTTATGAATGCAGTTTTCTCTTGATCGTCGGGATCCATCATGATTTGATTGTACCCTGAAAAGGCATCCATGAAGGACAGGATGGTGGCCAGCAGTGGCCTCGACCAAACGATCGATGTGAGGTAACGGGAAGCTATCTTTGGGGCAAGCTTTATTTAGGTCGGTGAAATCTACGCAGACTCCATTTCCCGTTCTTCTTTTCTACAACTACTGGATTAGCTAACTAGTCGGGGTAATGGACCTCTCGAATGGACCCAACTTTCGTAAATCGGTCAACTTCGTCGTTAACAGCCTGAGCCTTTTCGAGGCCTAGCTTGCGACGCTTTTGTTTGATCGGTTTGAAAGTAGGGTCTACTTTTAGCTTATGGGTGGTGACGTTCGGATCTATGCCTTTCATGTCGCTGGTGGACCATGCAAAGGTTTTGACATTGCTTTTCAGAAAATCAATGAGCTCCTTTTTTGTCTCAGGAGGTAGTTCGGATCCGATGCTCACCTGTCTTTCAGGGTCTGAGTCGTCGATGCAAACTTTTTCAGTGAGGTTCTTGGGGGATTTTTTGAGGATTTCGAATCCTCCCAAATAGCAGATCATGGATATCTTCTGGCTACCGTGTACGGTAGATATCCCTTCGGGTGTTGGGAATTTCACACATTGTTGATACGTCGAGGCTACTGCCTTCATTTTGTGAATCCAGGGTCTTCCCAGGATCGCATGGAACGGGGAAGGTCTGTCGATGACTACTAAGTTGGTCATTTTCATTATTCCGCCAGCTATGACTGGGAGCTTGATAGTGCCCAATGAGGTAGCTGTTTCTCCGGAGAAGCCTACGAGATTAGCTTTCTGGCCAATAATTTCGTAGTCGTCTATTTCCATCCCTTTTAGGGTGTTGTAGAAAATAAGGTTGACAGAGCTTCCTGTGTCTATCATGAGTTTAGGGACCTCGTATCCTGCGATGTTCAGGGTGACAATCAACGCATCATCGTGAGGTCTGTCAAGGTTTGAGGTCTCGCTTTCCCAGAAAGATATCTTAGTATTGGACTCGGGGTTGGGAGGTTTAGGTCCAGTGTTAGACACAGCCTTCCGTACGTGATTCTTAATGGAGTTGACGGAGTCTTGACACATATCGGATCCTCCGAGGATGTAGTCTACCCTTGAGCTGGGGCTCGATTGAGGTAGCGGTTGCTCAAGAGAGCTTCGACTTGTAAACTTTTTCCTTGGGGGAATTTTCTAAGAATCATATCGACTCTTTTCTTGGGAGCTGGAGGTGGCGAATCGGTCTCCTTCTCAGGTGACCTATCGCGCTTTGGAGAGGTGTCTCTGGGACCTCTTTTCTGATAAGGTGGTGGCTTTTTAAGGTCCACTCCCTTTATTTTTCCGGCTGCGAATTTTGCTGCCAGTTGTCGTTGGAGGTCCCAACATTCCTAAGTTGAGTGCCCTTTCCGATCGTGATAAGAGCAGTGTTTGTTCTCATCATATCCTTTTGACAAGGGGGTTTTGTTTGCTGCGGCGATAGGTTTTTCTTCCTTATCTTCCTCTATTGCATAGGAATGTTCTCCCTGGGTCTGATTGTTTCGAGAGTTCCCCTTTTTATGAGGTTCTTTTGCTTCTGAGGCTTCACCTTTCAGGTGATTCTGGGGTTTCTTGTGGAGCTTATCCAGTGCAGTTGTTTCCTCTTCCAAGGTGACGTATCTAGACGCTTTATGAAGAGCATCGTCGATAGTTGGGGGAGGATTGAGCGTTAGCTCCGACCAAAGTTCCGATTTATACCAGAGACCTCTTCTGAGAGCCTCGATGGTGACCTGGTCGTTGGGGTTTGAGAGCTTAGTTCTCACTGCTCTGAATTTTTTGATGTAGGCTCGTAGTGAGTCTCCCACTCCCTCTGATTTTCCAGAGGTCAGCCTCGGATGCTTGCTTCAGGATATGAGTCGAGTATTGCTTCATGAAAGCGTTGCTTAACTGGTCGAAGCTATCTATCGAATTTGGTTCGAGACCAGAGAACCATTCGAGGGCTGTTCTGACTAGATTTTCGGCGAATGTCCTGCAGTAACCTGCTTCGCATTCTTCTTTCGTAAAGTGAGCTTTCACGATAGCTAACCGGAAGGCTCTCAGGTAAGCCTTTGGGTCTGAGGTCCCGTCGTATTCGGGGGATCCTAATTGTTCGGGTGTCTCTTATGTAAGAGTTGGCAATTCTGTCAGCGAATGGAGTTCCACAGGTCTCTTCGATCAAGCTCTCGATTTCGGGAGCTGAGCTCGTTGCCTTGTGGACTTGAGCTCCCAATTTTTGGAGAGCTGAGGAACATGTACCTGGCGAACAGGTCCCTGATGGAATCGTGTTCGATCATTTTTCCAAGT
>CM034036.1:22669042-22676542 GCA_019705995.1 Raphanus raphanistrum x Raphanus sativus | reverse complement strand
GGCCTATATGGCCTAAGACTACTAATACCATCATCTAAAATACTAAACAACAATATCAACAATAAACAACTCAACCGGTTAGTCACTCCCTTACCAAGAGCTGACTAACCTCAATCAACAAGATTAACTAAACAAGCAAGCATTTAATTAATCTACCAAGCAATCAACTCAATCAAACCGTTACCCAGATAGTTAAGCCTCCTGCTATGAAACTATCTTTAAAGATAACGGGAACCTGCACTCAACCAAATAACCAAGCAAGAATAGAAAACATGATGCACCCTAGTCCTAGTCCTAGTCAGGTTATTAACTCAGTCTTAATTCCGTTCATCTCAACTTAGCCCGTGCTAAGCTGAGTCCGGTTCAATAAAATAACCCTAAGGACTCTATCATGCAATAGCGTGATATAATCTAATCTATATGCAACTCGATCTAACCTAAGTTCCAAGTGGAACTCAAACAATAAATAAAACTACCCTAAATTCCAAGTGGAATTCAAACAAACCAACTCACAGTGTTCTTTGCCGATAAGCAGCTGGTTGATCGGAGAGGACTAAGCCAAAACCCAATCTCGACATCTTGAATGGACTGGACTGGACTGATCTTGACTTGGACAGAACCTCCCCTGATACTGGTCTGGACAGAACTCAACT
This sequence comes from Raphanus raphanistrum x Raphanus sativus, assembly GCA_019705995.1. NCBI lineage: Eukaryota > Viridiplantae > Streptophyta > Magnoliopsida > Brassicales > Brassicaceae > Raphanus > Raphanus raphanistrum x Raphanus sativus. Next base: position 22,675,889 of record CM034036.1, on the reverse strand, counting down.
TGAGCAGAACCTCCCCTAGCTGCTGGACGATTTCTTCGGACTTTTGGCAGAGTATCGATCTTCAAATCTTCGACTGAACTGAACCCATGGATCTGAACTGACCTTGGACAGCACCTCCACTTGATCACCAGAGAATATGACTTGCTTGGACGAATTGATTTGGACAGAGTCTTCCCTAAGCACTCACTCGAAATCAGTAGAGAAACTGATCTCGAAAACTCTCTAAAACGCTCGAAAAAGATCGGAACCTCTTACTTCTTTTTTCTACTTTCTCTCTCTCTCTCTAGCAACGTTTGGGACTGATTTTGAAAGGTTTGTATGAATGAAATGGCAAGGGGTCGTGGGGTATTTATAGTATACACCAACCAGTAAGGTTTCACCACCCAAGTGCCCGTGTGTCGTCTCGCATGCTTCCGGTTGCATGCATCGCGGCACCTCGTGCTCCACATGGCGGTCAGCATGGATCAAACTCATGCAGGATGACACCTCTCTCCTGCCTGGACGACCAGATGTCTCTCAGCATGGCTGGATCACATGCACGGCGACACACAGTGACCACATGTCGATCTGCATGCTTCGATCGCAGGTTGCGCGGCACCTCGTGCTTCTGTGTGTCAAGCTGCATGTGCTCCCATGCACGGCGACACCTCGAGCTTGTGTAGACTCAGCTGGTTAAGAGATAGACATCACGTCCTGATCACTTAGATCAAGCCACCTCGAGCTTCTCGGTCGATTTGTGCGGTTTCGGTCCTTCCGCTGAATTTTCGACCCGCGATCAATCTTGAATATTTTCTGCTCCCGTTCTGATGCTCTGAATATTATTAATAGACTCCATAAGGATTCTGAACTTGAAGAAAAATATCTCCCGAGCCTCCGGCTTCCTCGAAAAATAGACAATACCGAAATCAGGGTTTTCGGTCGATTTCGGGTTTTCCCGTCGTGCTTGCTTCCCGTCATGCTTGCTTCCCGTCCTGCTTAATTCCCGTCCTGCTTCATACTTGTAATGTCTCTGAAATAATATTCCGCTCACACGAAGTTTCGGGGAAAACTTAGTGGCTAAGTCACGTCATGCTTCGAAAACGTCGTGCTTCAATCCCGTCATGCTTCCAAAAATGTTATGCTTCCAAAACGACCGTCTGATCAATCCAAGATTCTTCTGTAAAGAGTAGAGCAGCTTACTTCGACTCATGCTTCACTTACAATCCATTCTTGACCTTCTCGTACTTCGAAACTTCTCGATCCATCATTGTCGCCCGCGATTCGACCACCAAGTTGATGCTCGACCAATCTTCTATTTTCTCTGAACCATGTTAAGTTTGAAATGATCAAAACTCAACATTCCTCCTCATCCGTTGATTCCCATAAGCTTGGCTCCAAACTCCGACTTTGTCGATCTTGACCATTTTACCCCTAAGGGCGGGTTATCACATTCTCCCCCCCTTAATAGAATTCGTCCTCGAATTCTTAAGTGTGTAACTGCTCAGCTTCACGACATGCTCTCCCTGAATGACTATCTCTCCTTGGATCACTTCATTTTGCGGTCTTGATCACTTGATGTGCTTCTTTGTCGATTCACCCTTGGAATCTCTCTTTCGGTTTCTTTGGTCTCCATACTCGTCTATGTCTCTCTTCAATGAAATGATCACTGCGTCATCTTTCTTTGCCTCTGCCATAGCACTGATTTCCATGATTCTATCCTTTCCATCAGATAAATCATTCTTGCTCCTGCTACCCAGATACTGCTGAAGTCTTTTGCCCAACGTCTTGCTTCTTCATCTGTCCAGTCCATACCACTGTCCAGTCCTCTGTACCATCTTCACTCTATCTCTTCGGCTTTGGGTTTTTGGCCTTGAACTCCTTTCACTTTAAGGTTTTCACCATTAAAGTGCCGATCAACAAACACACTTACAAGCTGCAACTAAAAGAACACTCACACGCAAGTTAGTCAACAACTAACCCAACAAACACTAACAAAGCAACCTAACCGCAAGCTAACCAACAACCTAGCAATGCTAACCCGCAACCTAACAATTCTAGACTCCATTACCTAATCCTAATTCCTAAAACAATAAATTCTATTGCTGGACGTGACCGGTTTCCCTAATGCCTTTTGTGACTCCTTTGACTCGATAAAATATTTGAAAACCGATTAAATCATGAGTTCCGGAAGCATGGACGTAACCATGCTCTGATACCACATCTGTAACACCCCCGAACCGTCCTAGACATAGGTCGAACCACCGGCCAACAATCAAACAAGAACATGACCGACGGAGCGACCAACGCCAAGGGTTGGAGATGAAAGGCCAACCGGCCAGCCAACAATCCAACAAGAACATGACTGACCGTCCAACCCAACACCATGGTCCGGAAGCGCTACGTGACGGGCTAGGGACGATCCGGTCAGAGTCAGAAAATTTACTCCACGACTTAGACCAGTTCATCCACTAACTCGTCCTGCTAACTCAAGACATAAGGCTTTGCATCCCGTATCAAGAGTTAACGTTTTCCGTTAGATCGAGGCCTAAGGCTTTTCAACCAGTACAACGACCTAACGTTGTGTTAGACCGGACTAGTCAAATATCAGAGTACTCATGAAGCGCATATAAAACAATTACTTTATTGATTCAAAGAAATATTCATACATTGAATAATTCGAGACCGGTCCCGGCCTAACGCCAAAATCGAGTCAACTAAACGCAAATCAAAATACCGTTTAACAAAAGGCAAGAAAATCTACACCGGTGGTCCTAACGTCCAGCACCAAGCTATCCGATCGTCCTACTAAAGAAACCTGCAAAAAGGACAACGGAGATGGATGAGTAACCTAATGTTACTCAGCGAGCTGGCTACCTCTACCCCAACCTAAACCTAACCCAGACAACCCAAAATAACAATCAATATAGCCTTAGCAAGAAATCTAAACTAAGGCTACACAAACTGTTACTGAGTTAGACATGGCCTCCTGCCATTGCCTAACTTCGAGTAACAGGACCCTGCATGAAAAACAAGTCAACAACCAATCCCCTAGTTAACCATATATACGCCTGAGTTCAATACTCGTGTAGTGTTAGACACCTAGACTATATAAGTCTCATCAATCGGTCGACCAACAATCAAACAAGAACATGATCGGCCAACCAATGATACCACATAGCTTTAATATCCACCACCCTTCACAAGCAATCCTTCAGACACATACATGCCAACATCAGGCCTACACTAACCAATACACACCAATCAACAATCACAAACTACTATTTAATAAACCGGTTACTAAGTTAGACTTGGCCTCCTGCCATGATCTAACTTCAAGTAACAGGAACCTGCAAGCAAATCAATCAACCACAATCACAATAACAAGAATACTAACTACGACTCGATCTAAAATGTAACACCGTATATCGATGCTACACTAACTTGAGGGTTCCACAACCCTCTACGACACTCTAATAAAACACAACACTCTAACCAATACTCTAACCCGGGAAATGGTGATTTCGTGTTCATCCCCAAAATCGGCAACATCCTAACTTCCTACCACAAAGGCCAGAAGAGAGGAACTTTCAACCGACCGCGGCCCACAGTCATTCGGGTCACCGCTCGACAGCCCACACTCCTTCGGGTCACTGTCACATTACACCGTCGTGTAATCACTCAGCCATAGGCCATGATCCCGTCTCTCTGAGTCTTCCCGATCCAGCGAATAAGGGGTTTCCTTAAACCCGCTAAATACGAGGCAGCGAGGAAACACTAATCAACCCTAAACAAGCCTAGTATGGGCGGGTTACGCACATACTGTCGGCAACACACACACACAACACTATCCTAGACTCTAGACTAAACAACTAACAAATAGTACCAGTAATCCGGTCTATATGGCCTAAGACTACTAATACCATCATCTAAAATACTAAACAACAATATCAACAATAAACAACTCAACCGGTTAGTCACTCCCTTACCAAGAGCTGACTAACCTCAATCAACAAGATTAACTAAACAAGCAAGCATTTAATTAATCTACCAAGCAATCAACTCAATCAAACCGTTACCCAGATAGTTAAGCCTCCTGCTATGAAACAATCTTTAAAGATAACGGGAACCTGCACTCAACCAAATAACCAAGCAAGAATAGAAAACATGATGCACCCTAGTCCTAGTCCTAGTCAGGTTATTAACTCAGTCTTAATTCCGTTCATCTCAACTTAGCCCGTGCTAAGCTGAGTCCGGTTCAATAAAATAACCCTAAGGACTCTATCATGCAATAGCGTGATATAATCTAATCTATATACAACTCGATCTAACCTAAGTTCCAAGTGGAACTCAAACAATAAATAAAACTACCCTAAATTCCAAGTGGAATTCAAACAAACCAACTCACAGTGTTCTTTGCCGATAAGCAGCTGGTTGATCGGAGAGGACTAAGCCAAAACCCAATCTCGACATCTTGAATGGACTGGACTGGACTGATCTTGACTTGGACAGAACCTCCCCTGATACTGGTCTGGACAGAACTCAACTTGAGCAGAACCTCCCCTAGCTGCTGGACGATTTCTTCGGACTTTTGGCAGAGTATCGATCTTCAAATCTTCGACTGAACTGAACCCATGGATCTGAACTGACCTTGGACAGCACCTCCACTTGATCACCAGAGAATATGACTTGCTTGGACGAATTGATTTGGACAGAGTCTTCCCTAAGCACTCACTCGAAATCAGTAGAGAAACTGATCTCGAAAACTCTCTAAAACGCTCGAAAAAGATCGGAACCTCTTACTTCTTTTTTCTACTTTCTCTCTCTATCTCTAGCAACGTTTGGGACTGATTTTGAAAGGTCTGGATGAATGAAATGGCAAGGGGTCGGGGTATTTATAGTATACACCAACCAGTAAGGTTTCACCACCCAAGTGCCCGTGTGTCGTCTCGCATGCTTCCGGTTGCATGCGTCGCGGCACCTCGTGCTCCACATGGCGGTCAGCATGGATCAAACTCATGCAGGATGACACCTCTCTCCTGCCTGGACGACCAGATGTCTCTCAGCATGGCTGGATCACATGCACGGCGACACACAGTGACCACATGTCGATCTGCATGCTTCGATCGCAGGTTGCGCGGCACCTCGTGCTTCTGTGTGTCAAGCTGCATGTGTTGCTCCCATGCACGGCGACACCTCGAGCTTGTGTAGACACTCAGCTGGTTAAGAGATAGACATCACGTCCTGATCACTTAGATCAAGCCACCTCGAGCTTCTCGGTCGATTTGTGCGGTTTCGATCCTTCCGGTGAATTTTCGACCCGCGATCAATCTTGAATATTTTCTGCTCCCGTTCTGATGCTCTGAATATTATTAATAGACTCCATAAGGATTCTGAACTTGAAGAAAAATATCTCCCGAGCCTCCGGCTTCCTCGAAAAATAGACAATACCGAAATCAGGGTTTTCGGTCGATTTCGGGTTTTCCCGTCGTGCTTGCTTCCTGTCATGCTTGCTTCCCGTCCTGCTTAATTCCCGTCCTGCTTCCGACTTACAATGTCTCTGAAATAATATTCCGCTCACACGAAGTTTCGGGGAAAACTTAGTGGCTAAGTCACGTCATGCTTCGAAAACGTCGTGCTTCAATCCCGTCATGCTTCCAAAAATGTTATGCTTCCAAAACGACCGTCTGATCAATCCAAGATTCTTCTGTAAAGAGTAGAGCAGCTTACTTCGACTCATGCTTCACTTACGATCCATTCTTGACCTTCTCGTACTTCGAAACTTCTCGATCCATCATTGTCGCCCGCGATTCGACCACCAAGTTGATGCTCGACCAATCTTCTATTTTCTCTGAACCATGTTAAGTTTGAAATGATCAAAACTCAACATTCCTCCTCATCCTTTGATTCCCAAAAGCTTGGCTCCAAACTCCGACTTTGTCGATCTTGACCATTTTACCCCTAAGGGCGGGTTATCACACCGACTGTCCCTGTTAATCATTACTCCGATCCCGAAGGCCAACACAATAGGATCGAAATTCTATGATGTTATCCCATGCTAATGTATACAGAGCGTAGGCTTGCTTTGAGCACTCTAATTTCTTCAAAGTAACAGCGAAGGAGGCACGACCCGGCCAGTTAAGACCAGGAGCGTATCGCCAACAGAAGAGACAAGCCGACCGGTGCTCGCCGAAGGCGGACCGGGCGACCCATCCCAAGGTTCAACTACGAGCTTTTTAACTGCAACAACTTAAATATACGCTATTGGAGCTGGAATTACCGCGGCTGCTGGCACCAGACTTGCCCTCCAATGGATCCTCGTTAAGGGATTTAGATTGTACTCATTCCAATTACCAGACTCAAAGAGCCCGGTATTGTTATTTATTGTCACTACCTCCCCGTGTCAGGATTGGGTAATTTGCGCGCCTGCTGCCTTCCTTGGATGTGGTAGCCGTTTCTCAGGCTCCCTCTCCGGAATCGAACCCTAATTCTCCGTCACCCGTTACCACCATGGTAGGCCACTATCCCACCATCGAAAGTTGAGAGGGCAGAAATTTGAATGATGCGTCGCCAGCACAAAGGCCATGCGATCCGTCGAGTTATCATGAATCATCAGAGCAACGGGCAGAGCCCGCGTCGACCTTTTATCTAATAAATGCATCCCTTCCAGAAGTCGGGGTTTGTTGCACGTATTAGCTGTAGAATTACTACGGTTATCCGAGTAGTAGTTACCATCAAACAAACTATAACTGATTTAATGAGCCATTCGCAGTTTCACAGTCTGAATTCGTTCATACTTACACATGCATGCTTAGTCTTTGAGACAAGAATATGACTACTGGCAGGATCAACCAGGTAGCCTTCATAAATC
>CM034036.1:22622247-22668942 GCA_019705995.1 Raphanus raphanistrum x Raphanus sativus | reverse complement strand
TACTCCATACAACGTCGCCTCTCCTTCCTCTGCTCCTTCCCCTTCCTCTTCCCATTCCCCTTCCTCGCCCTCTTCCACGTTCATGAGATTCTCCGGCTGATGGAAACCTTTGATTCTGAGTGGGTCCTTTCTTTTTAACATATAATGGAGGAAGAACTATTAGTGCTCGAATTTCATCTGGTATAACCCATTCAGACTGATGTGGCACATGATAAATCGTCCTACAGTATGCCAACGCCCAAAGCTCCACCGTATAGTATACCGAACAAAAGTCTTGTAGATGGAAGTCCGTTCCAACGCTCAAGAACTTGGCAGCACATGCATGAACACACGGGATTTTGTCTATATCAAAGCACCTGCAACTGCACATTTTTCTTGCCAAATCAACCGTATAAACCTTTCCGTCACTACCATTGACATTGTACTCAAGGTGAAAGCTGTTTATCTCAACCACATCTAAACACATCGCTTCCAAAGATCTTTTTGACAACTGGGTTTCTACTGTAGGCACAAGCTTCTTCGTGGCTGGTATTTGGGCTGTCTTCTTCCTATGTTTGTTAAACCATTCAGCCATTTTCTTAATGATAACATCAATCATCGGTAGCATGAAGTATTTCCTCGCTTCCCGAAGAACACCATTGATAGATTCTGCTGCATTGGTTGTGTCAACATTGTATCTGTCTCCTTCAAAATAACATCTTGCCCATTTTCCCACTTCAACACTCTTTTCCAGATACTCGGCAGCAGAAGGATACTTTCTGGAAAAAGCATCATAGAGAACATCGAACTCAGCCACTGTATAAGCATATGAGCATTCTCTAAACTTGATTGCACAAACATGTCTGTTGTTGAATACATGTCCTTTCACATTTTGAGACAAATGCCAGACACAATACCCATGTGCGGCCGTTGGGAACACCTCACGTATGATTTGATCAAGCTCGCATTTCTATCCGAAAGAAACACCAATCCGTCTACATCTGATATCACTGACCTCAATTTATTCATAAACCACGTCCAGCTTTCATCTTTCTCACCATCAACTACACCAAATGCAATAGGGTAATGGTGGCGATCAGGATCTTGAGCCGTCGCAACAAGCAGAACTCCACCATAAACATGCTTAAGATGTGTTCCATCCACAATGATAACTTTCCTCATCGCTACGAACCCTTCTATGGAAGCTCCAAATGCGAAAAATAGATACTTAAATCTTTTTGCCGCATCTACTTCAACATAACTTACCGAGTCAGGATTCTTCAACTTAAGCATGTGCATATAGGAGTGTATCATAGAAAAACTCTCTTCCGGAGTACCTCGCACTTCATTAGCAGCCAGCCTTTTTCCTCTCCATGCTGTGGCATATGATACTTTAACACCAACCTTGCGGGTAACCATACTGATCAGATCACTTGATCTTGGTGTGTCATATCTTCCAGGATATTCTTCACCCAAAACAGATGCAACAACCTGTGGTGTGTCTCTCCTTCTATTTCTAAGGGTACTTGTAGTTACCACTGAGCATGTATGAGACTTGACGTAAGTTCTAACCGTCCAAAGATCTGAATTCTTAAGCTTTACTACACGCAAATACACTTGCAACCTTCTTTGGCTCCTCGACATCTTGCCACAAATCTCCCAGTATCGGACTTAAGTGTGTCATACTCAAAACCATTCTTATGCGCACCCCTCTGAACTAGAACTGCATGGCTGTCTTAGTTCTGAATTCTTGACCCTTAACCAAATCAAGACCATCATCCCATTCTTCTTCTACAACTGTTGTGGCTTCAACTCCCGCTCTTGCAGCTTCAACTTCCATTCCGACTTCTGTTCCTTCATACCCGTGCTCTAAATTCTCATGCAACTCAAAGTCTTCATGTTGTTCAGCTGTGTAAAGCGTGACCATGCCATCCATCTCATGATCATGATCTGTTCCATCTTGCTCATCTCCATCTTGCTCAGTCTCATCTTCCTCAGACTCATCTTCATCAGTTTCATCTTCCTCGGTATCAGTATCCTCTCCATCAGAAAGACCAACACAGCTTTCATCAGTTTCATCATCTCCTGAAAGCGGCAGACCACCATATGTATCATCCATGTCACTGCTGATCTCCACATGTAAAACACTTCTACATTTATCATGATTTACTTGCATGAGATAACCCAAACGTCTTCATCACTCCAAATATATGATGGCTTGTTGGAATACAATACCATGGAAAGTAACTAATCTTCACCATCCCATCTCCATTTGCCTTAATCTTTCTGCATATACACTCGACCAATTCAGAATATGTAACCTCTTCCACAGATTTTTTCATCACTAGAGTGTGAATTTGAATCTTCTCCCGAGATCCACTTTATATCAGCCCCATCCTTGATGTAACTTCCTCCATAGTCAAAACATATGATTGTAATAGGAGACGCCATATAATTCCCTGAAAAGAAATAAAACTATGATTAGTTAACCATTTAAAGAATCTAAGTTGTCCAAGATCGTTGGTACATAGTCATTCCAGTAATACAAGTAATACACGTTTCCCTTTAGTAGTACCAGTAGTTCTTATAAATTTTTGCTTTTGTCTATTTAACACTTTTAACTGACCAAAAGGGTGTTATACAACCCACAGTACCGTTTACTACTACTGTAATGCATTATTTTGCTTTAAAACAGTGTTAAACAAGAACAAATATACAAATCGCCCTTAAGCATCCCTTTTCATAAAAAATGCCTAAAACCTCCATTTTTACCTAAAACTTTAGTTTTTCATCTTTTTAAGTATTTTTAATCAACTAATAACGTGTTACATAACCCAGATTATCGTCTAACACAAATTTCATGTTTTTTTTTTTCTTTCAAAACCGTGTTAAAAAGAGAGAAAAATACAAATTTTTTTTGAAATCTAATATTTTCATTTTTCTTTGAAAACTCTCACGAATTTTACAGCAATACTTTCATTTTTCGTTACACATAATACATAGAACATAAGTAGAATATTATTATGAAAATTTCGTTAAAAAACGCATGATTTTACCTCAAAAAAAGCTTTAAAATCGCCAATCTCAAGTGGAAGGGGAGAAGAAGTTCGATGGTGGTTGGGGGAAAGAGAAACTTGATGGGAGAAAGGAGACAGGAGGGACAGCTGTTGGAAGGAGAAAGGTGTGTTGATGTGGGGTCGGCTGTTAGGTGGTTGGGTTTAAGGTTGGCTTTATGAGGGGAAGAGAAGCTGCGATTGATTTAAAAAAAAATACAGAAAGCGCGTGGGACATGGGTGGGGACCGCTGGAAAAGGATAATAATAAAATACTTGAGGGTAATAAGGAGAAGGGAATTATAGGAAAAAAAAGTGGGGTATATAAAATTTTGATAGGGTAATGAGAATGAATTTTTTTCAACTAGGTCAAATTAGAATACTTTCCTGATTTTAGTATGTGCATTTTTTTCCCTTTCTGTGGTACTAAAGAAAAACATTTCTTGATGCACATACTAAAATCATAGTTGCATCCTTCATTATTAGTTAATCGATTTTTTAAGGAAAAAAATGTAGGAACAAGTGTGTAGCTTTTGGATTCTAATGAATTTACTAAAGATTATAGTTTTACTAATGTAGCCCTCTTGTTTAAACAAAAAGATTTTGTTTAAGTTTGCAGGAGAAAATTCAGCTTGAAACTGCCAGACTGTATAAACTTGCTGGAATCAATCCCCTTGCAGGTAAAGTTTGCTGCTTCAGATTTTCATTTGATTTTCCATCTTGATACAGCAGTCTGGTCAAGAAACATGATATCTTTCTTAATTTCTTCCTGCATCTGGTTAAAGCTATATTCTCTTTTTTTTTCCTGTTAGGCTGCCTCCGTACACTAGCCACAATACATGTCTGGATTGTGCTATATAGAGCCCTCTCAAATGTTGCGGATGAGTGATAGGTATAAGCATACATATGTGAGAAGAAAGAATAAGAAGAATGAAGCGAGTGAAGAGAGTAACTGAGGGAGCAGGAAGTTGACAAATAATAGAAAAGAATAAAAGTACATGTGTCTGTATTCAAGTAGAAGTATAATATGCATTGAGAGTCTTTTAGACAGTTATCGAAGATTACAATTGTAAACTTAGCATATGAGCTAGGATCTACTCAGGTGATGAGAGTAGAGAGATACTCAGGTAATGAGAGTATCATTGCGGTTGTAATTCTCGAGTTGATTCATCAATAATACGCAGTTCTTTTGTAGTTCCGATCTTTGATCTTACCAATTGGTGCGGCGAAACTGCTTCGAACACGCGAGGCAGTGACAGGTACGATTCCGATCAATCAGATCTCCGGCGGCGACGACGAGTTAAGGTCGCGATCGCGATTTCACTGAGTTAAACAATGTCGAAGATGAAGCAAGTACCAGAGAGTATGACGATCGGTTCGGAAGAGGATTTTGACATCGAAGAACAAAAGATGACGGTGGATTTCTTGCGGTGGTTACTCGAGGCTCAATCGAGCTATGAAGGAGGTAGAGAGTAATAAAGCGAAGGCGAATCAAGAGCTTCTCGCGATGCGACATATCTTATAACGCCTTGATCCATTACGGAGTCAACATCAACAATCCCAGCCAGGATCCTCACGAGATCAGGTACATTCTCGATACTGGGAACAAAAACCGAGAAGAACAATCGCTAGGTTATCGATCTGGGATAATGAATCTTGATACTAGAGACTCGATGTTGAAAAAGATTCTGATGCATGTGTTCTCCGGGAAACAACCGTACGTGTGGATTACAGATGTTGAACGGTGGTTTAGTTTTGGGAGGTATGAAGATATGGAGAAGGTTGAGCTGGTTGCGCTAAGTCTGGAAGGTGCAGTTAAGAACTGGTTTGGCTGGGAATTGAAAAGAAGAGGGTTTCAAAACTTGCAGGAGTTCAAAGATAAATTTGTTTGCGGTTCACATAATCTATTGAAGAAGAACCAGCAAGTCGTCTCATTACTCTAAGGCAACAAGGTCTATTGCCGACTATGTTAGTGAGTTTGAAGAGTTATCAGAGCTGGTTCCGTGGTTAGATGACGAGTTTTTGATAAGGCTTTTCTATAATGGTCTTAATCAAGAAATGAAGGAGGTAATCAGGATGAAAGAACCGTAAGGCTTGGAAAATCACATTGCTGCAGTTCTACGAATGGAAACAAGTGCTTTTTGTAAAGTTGTCAGTACTGGTGTGAAGACAGAGACTGGTTCCCAACAGAAATCTACATCAAATTCTCTGAAATCTTCGTCTAGTTACAACTCCAACAGATACTGGGCAGACGCAGACAATAAGAGAAGGATGGCAGTGGGAAACTCTTCGGCAACAACGAATCAGAAGAAAGACAACGCTACTAATACGTCGAATACAGAGGCGAGACCAAGAATGAGGCATTCAAAAGAAGAGTTAGACCAAATGAGGAAGGAGTTTATTTGTTTTAAGTGTGGCTGGACAAGAGCTCACAAGTGTCCTAATAAGGAGTTAAGAATCTTGACAATGATCAATGGGCTGGAAATGGAGTTGTTAGATGAAGAAGATGAGGTGGAAGAAGAGATGATAGTGTACACTCCAGCTCAAGAACTACGAACACTGTCTCTAAACTCGTTTTTGGTAATTCATTCTCCAAAGACAACCAAACTTTATGGGAAGATAAACAATACTATTGTCATCGTAATATTAGACAGTGGCGCTTCCCATAATTTCATTACACCTGATACGGTGCAGATGCTCAAATTGAAAGTTTATGTTGATCAGAGCCTCGACATTCTGCTAGGCAATGGAGTCACAATCAAGGGCACATGAGTGTGCAAAGCTGTTACTTTCAGTCTCGCAGAATCCGAATTCAGTTCGGATTTTATAGCTTTGTAATTGGGAATGGTTGACGTTATTTTAGGTATTCAGTGGCTAGAGACGTTGGGGAAATGCGAAGTAGATTGGAAGGAACAAGAACAATCATTTACGTATCACGGCAACAAAATGACGTTGTTCGGCGATCCTTCCTTTCATGGTTCCTCATTCTATTTTAAGTCACTGTCTCCTATCTCTAATGCTGATAAGAGAGGAAGAGGAGAGCTCATATTATCAGCAAGTGAGGTAACCTCAGTCATTCCAGAAAATTACGATAAAGCTGGAGACTCTACTGGACAAGTTTGATCATGTATTCGCCTTACCTACGGGTTTACCCCCATTTTGTGGCTATGATCACTCTATCAACTTGCATCCAGGAGTATCTGCGATCTCTGTACGACCCTATCGATATCCTCACTCAACCAAAACAGTCATGGAGGAGATGGTGAGTGAGATGTTGGAATCTGGGATCATCAGAGCGAGTACAAGTCCATTCTCAAGCCCTGTTTTATTAGTCAAAAAGAAGGATGGCACATGGCGTTTTTGTGTTGACTACAGGGCATTAAACAAGGTAACTGTACCCGATAAGTTTCCAATACCAGTGATTGATCAGCTATTGGATGAACTTCATGGAGCCTCAGTCTTTTCTAAAATTGACTTATGTTCTGGCTATCATCAAATACGCATGAAAGAGTCTGATGTTGAGAAGACTGCTTTTCGAACTGTGGAGGGCCTCTACGAGTGTCTTGTTATGACTTTTGGGCTAACAAATGCCCCTGCCACCTTTCAAGCGTTGATGAACTCCATTTTCAAGTCATATCTTTGGAAGTTCATACTTGTTTTCTTTGATGATGTGCTGATTTACTGTCGCAACTTGGAAGATCATGCTCGTCATCTACGAATCGTTTTGGAGATATTAGCTGAACAGAAGTTGTTGATGTTGGGGAAAAATATCCAGACATAAGTTTTCTCCAGCTTCCGGATAGGTCCTCGACTTCCGGACCCTTGCCAAGAAGAAACCAGGGACCAACCCCTGCCATAGGTCCGACCCCCTTGATTGGATCGACTCTTGAAGCAAAATAGAAGTTTTCCGCCTAAGGGGAAACTTCCATTTTTCCGATTATGGAAGAGTTCCATTACTTGAAGCCGACATCTACATCTATAAAAGGGGAGCCCAAACCCTAGAATAAGGGATCGACTTTTCTAGACTAAGAAATTAGGGTTAGGCAGCTAGAACTAAGGTTCATACACCACCAAAACGTTGTAGTCGCGATCAATAACTCAATAAACATCTCTTCTAGTTGAATTCTCTTGCTTTCATACAAATCTTCTAGTGTTCCGTAGTACTAAAACGACCATACACAAAAATACCATAACAGTTTGGTGCTAGAAGGAGGAGAGTAATCCAACTACGTGATGATGGCACTAGAGGACGATACTAACAAAGCGGAGATGACCCCGAGGGAGATCGAACTCCTCAACCGGCTCGAGATCCTTCAAAGTCAGGTTACCGATCTTCACAAAGCTCGGGAGACCACACCTAGAGGTCATGAACTTCTTTTAGAAGTTCAAACCCTAAAAGATCAACTTGGAGAACACTCCAAGCAACTGTAGCAAAGCGCCGAGAAGCTAGGCGCCATAGAAGCGGAGAACCTTGTCCTCCGACAAGAAAACCAGACCCTCGGTGAAACCAGTAACAAGCGAATGCGGTTCCGAACTAAGGTTCGACCTATGACTTCGCTCAACACTTCGATGGTGAAAGAGCGTCTCACCGACCCGTCTCCACTAACGATGAACCCAAGGAAGCCACTCACGATGTGACCCGAGTGCAAGTGGATAGCGATTCCGATGCGGAAGACGAAGAGTACTCACCCGACTATCCCGCGATCTCAGACTCGGCTCTAACCGCCTATCTAGAAAGAGTGGTTTCCGAAAGGTTCGGCACCATTCAATATATTGTAGTAAGGCTCCCAGGAGTAGCTCCCCCTATTCAGAGGAGTAATCCAGGGTCCTACTCCGATTCACCTTTCATAGAGGAGATTGACTCAGTGAAGATGCCACGCAAGTTCTCCTTCCCAAGCATAAAGATGTACGAAGGTACGGGAGATCCCGACAATCATATCGCTCAGTACAAGCAACGCATGCTAGCCGTAGCAATCCCCCGAGATGCACGGGAAGCTACTATGTTTAAGGGATTCGGATCGACCTTGACTGGCCCTGCTCTCCAGTGGTACATCAATCTTCCCACCAATTCCATCAAGTCCATTGCAGCCCTTAGCGATAAGTTCGTAGAGCAATTCGCTAGTATCTCTATGAAGTCCTCCAGCATAGGAACGAACCCCTTCGTTCCTACATAGCACACTTCAACCAAGAGAAGATGGCTTTCCCTGAGTGCAACGCTGATACGGCCATCTCGGCCTTCAAGCGAGGGCTACTCCCGGAGGGAGATCTCTACAAAGAGCTGATTAAATACAAGTGCAGGACTATGGAGGATGTATTGTCTCGTGTTTGGGCTCAAGTAAGATGGGAAGAAGATGTTGCAAGTAGGGCCAAGACCTATCCAAATTACGATCAAAAGTCCTCGAAGCCGACCAGGAGCGATCGCGATGAATCCTTTCATCCCAAGTCAGCCAAAGAGACTAGCAATCCAGGCAGGAGCTGTTGGGGAAAATATCCAGATACAAGTTTTCTCTAGCTTCTGGATAGGTCCTCGACTTCCGAACTCTTGCTCAAGAAGATACCAGGGATCGACCCCTGCCTTGGGTCCGACCGATAGATTGGACCGACCGCTTCGAGCAAAATAGAAGTTTTATACCTAAGGAAAAACTTCCATTTTTCCGATTATGGAAGAGTTCTATTACTTGAAGCCGACATCTACAACTATAAAAGGGGAGCCCGAACCCTAGAATAAGGGATCGACAATTCGAGACTTAGAGATTAGAGTTTAGGCGGCTAGAACTAGGGTTCATACACCATCAAACGTTGTAGTCCCGATCAATAACTCAATAACATCTCTTTGTTCTCGATTTACAACTCTTACAAACGAATCCTCTAGTGTTCCGTAGCACTTAAACGATCCTACACAAAAAATACCCTAACAGTTTGGCGCTGAAAGGAGGGGAGGTGATCCAACTACGTGATGATGGCATTAGAGGACGACGCTAACCAGACGGAGATGACTCCGAGAGAGATCGACCTCCTCAACAAGCTCGAGTCTCTTCAGAGTCAAGTTACCGATCTTCACAAAGCTCGGGAGATAACACCCGGAGGTCCCGAACTTCTCCTTGAAGTTCAAACCCCAAAAGACCAACTTGGAGAACACTCCAAGCAACTACAGCAAAGCGCCGAGAAACTAGATGCCATAAAGGCGGAGAATCTTGTCCTCCGACAAGAGAACCATACCCTCGGCGAAGCTAGCAACAAGCGAAAGAGGTTTCGGACTAGGGTACGACCCATGGCCTCACTCTACACTCCGCGCGACAGCGAGTCGACCCGCCTCAACCGAAGACGAACCCGAAAGCCAAGAACCGCGAACGGTGGGACCCGAGTACAAGCAGATAGCGACTCCGGTACGGAGGACGAAGAGTACTCACCCGATGATCCTGGGATCTCAGATCCGGCCCTAGCAGCCTACTTAGAAAGAGTGGTCTCCGAAAGGTTCGGTACCATTCAATCTATGGTAGAAAGGCTCCCGGGGGCAGCTCCTCCTATTCGAAGAAGCAATCAGGGGTCCTACTCCGATACACCTTTCGTGGAAGAGATTGCTTCGGTGGAGATGCCGCAAAAGTTCTCTTTCCCAAGCATAAAGATGTACGAAGGTACTGGGGATCCCGAAAATTATATTGCTCAGTACAAGCAACGCATGCTAGCAGTAGCAATCCCTCGGGATGCACATGAAGCTACCATGTGCAAAGGATTCAGATCGACTTTGACCGGCCCTGCTCTTCAGTGGTATATCAACCTGCCCACCAAATCCATCAAATCCTTTGCAGCCCTTAGCGATAAGTTCGTAGAGCAGTTCGCTAGCAGCCGTGACCTAGAGAAGAACTCGGTTGATCTCTATGAGATCCTCCAGCATAGGAATGAGCCCCTTCGTTCTTACATAGCTCGCTTCAACCAAGCGAAGGTAGCTATCCTTGAGTGCAACACTGATACGGCTATCTCAGCCTTCAAAAGGGGTCTACTTCCAGAGGGAGATCTTTACAAGGAGCTGATCAAATACAAGTGCAGGATTATGGAAGACGTGCTGTCTCGTGCTTGGGCTCAAGTAAGATGGGAAGAAGACGTTGCTAGTCCAAAGTATGATCAGAAGTCATCAAAGCCTACAAGGAGTGACCGCGATGAGCCTTCTCACTCTAAGTCCGCTAGGGAGACTAGTAACCCGAATAGGGGCAGGTATCAGCATCGACCTTTGCCTAGATCCGAAGGGATGATGGTGTCTACTTGGCCAGACATCTCCCATCTTGCGATATCCAAACCGGAGCTGATCGGTGTCTTACGACAAATGGGTCCTCAAGTCAAGTGGCCTCCTAAGATGAAGGCCGCGGAGGCTAATCGAAACCCCAAGCGATGGTGCGAGTTCCATAGTGACCATGGTCATACTACGGAGGATTGCATAGCCCTAAAGATGGAAGTGGCCGAGATCCTCAAGAAAGGCTAACTACGGGAGTTCCTCTCGGATAAAGCCAAGAACCTTCTAAATAAAGAAGGTCCCAGTCTCCCTATCAAGGCAGCTCCCGCATTGCCACCACAGGAAGACCGGGTGATCCACGTCATCACTGGCGGATCAGAGGTAAGCGGAATTAGCAGCGCCGCAGCCAAGAGAAGTATTCGCAATGCCAGGAATGGCCAAGAGGCCGAGGGTTCCAAGCACCTACTCCTTGGAACATGTGAGATCAGTTTCATTGCAAGGGAGCATGAGAAGGTCCTCACCCCTCACCATGACGCTCTTGTCATTTCACTTACCATAGCAAACTGCTTGGTCAAGCGGATACAAGTAGATAATGGGAGCTCCAGCAACATAATCTTCCATTCGGCCTTTGCCGACCTGGGTTTGGAACCTACAACTCTAACCAGAAAGGCAACTCCCCTCGTAGGCTTCAGTGGAGAAGTCAAACAAACCTTAGGAGAGGTCCTTCTTCCCGTGTATGCCGAAGGGGTAAACCAAGCCACGAAGTTCCTGGTCGTCGACTGCCCCTCATCATACAACATGATATTGGGAAGGCCTTGGATCCATGACATGGGAGCCGTACCTTCAACTTTGCACCAGCTGGTCAAGTTCCCAACCCCTTGGGGCATCAGAGCGGTCAAGGGGGATCAAGAGAATGCTAGGTCTTTCTATCAAACTACCCTTAGGGGAAAGATTCAGGTCTTGTAGCAATTACAGAAGAAGCTTCCGGCCCCACATACCGAAGAGCCGGAAGTGGAAGAAATGGATGAGGTCCCGCTCACGGAAGGGAACTCGAGCCGAAACTTGAAGATAGGCTCCAAGCTTCCGGAAGGCTTGAGAAGGAGACTGGTCGATTTCTTAAGATCCAACTCCGATTGCTTTGCCTGGTCTCACGAAGACATGCCTGGAATTGATCCGGATGTCATCATGCATCAACTCAAGGTGGATCCAATGCATCCTCCTGTCAGACAGAAGAGGAGAAAATTCGCTCCTGAAAGGGACGAGATAATCAATGAAGAGGTCAAGAACCCGGAATGGCTAGCCAATGTGGTGGTCGTCAGGAAGAAGAATGGGAAGTGGAGAGTATGTATCGATTTCACGGACCTTAATAAGTCCTGTCCTGAAGATCCTTTCCCTCTGCCTCACATCGACAAGCTAGTCGACGCAACGACTGGTCACGAGCTGATGAGTTTCATGGATGCATTCTCTGGATATAACCAGATCCTAATGGACCCTGACGATCAAGAGAAGACCTCATTCATGACCTCAAGGGGTATCTACTGTTACAAGGTTATGCCTTTCGGATTGAAGAACGCCGGTTCTACCTACCAAAGGTTCGTCAACATGATGTTCGCCGATCAGATAGGGCAGACCATGGATGTCTACATTGATGACATGTTGGTAAAGTCCCTAGACGCCGAAGATCACATCTCACACCTTCAACAAGCCTTCACCACTCTCAGGAGGTATAACATGAAGTTAAACCCTTCAAAGTGCTCGTTCGGAGTAAGCTCTGGAAAGTTCCTAGGGTACATAGTCACCCACAGGGGCATTGAAGCAAACCCAGAGCAGGTGAGAGCGATCCAGGTCATACCTTCACCTCGCAACGTCAAGGAGGTGCAAAGACTGACAGGAAGGATGGCTGCTTTGAGCAGGTTCATCTCCAGGCTATCGGACAAGTCGCATACCTCCTTCGAAACCTTGAAGGACCCCAAGGACTTCCAATGGACCGAGAAATGTGAGCAAGCCCTATCCGATCTCAAGGCCTATCTCACTACTCCACCTCTCCTCTCAAAACCCTTGGAAGGTGAGGTCATGTTGCTCTATTTGGCGGTATCGGAACACGCGGTCAGTGCGGTCCTAGTAAGGGAAGAAGGAAGAAAACAACACCCTATCTACTACGTGAGCAAATCTTTGCTAGACGCGGAGACCCGCTATAGTCACCTCGAGAAGCTGGCCCTTGCTTTAGTTAACGCTGCTCGAACGCTACGCCCCTACTTCCAGGCTCATCAAATCGTGGTGGTTACCTCCTTCCCCATCAAGGCAGTTTTGCATAAGCCAGAAGTGTCTGGACGACTAGCAAAATGAGCTATAGAGCTGGGGGAATACGACGTGATCTTCCGGCCTGTAACAGCCATCAAATCGCAAGTCCTGGAAAATTTCGTAGCTGAATTCTCTCCTGCCATGCTTCCAGCCCTGGAACAAGAGGTAAAGCTTCGTGATAGCGAAGAGGAGAAAGGCGAATGGACACTGTACGTTGATGGGTCTAGTAACGTAAGGGGCGCAGGCGTGGGACTGGTCCTAACTTTCCGCACGGGAGAATCAGCCTCAAGGGCCGTACGTTGCAACTTCAAAGCAACGAACAACGAAGCTGAGTATGAAGCCTTAATAGCAGGGCTGGCACTCGCCAAACAGATGGGGGTGGAAGATATCCAGGTCTTCAGCGACTCACAACTGATCATAAGCCAAGTCCAAGGAGACTATCAAGCGAAAGATCCGAGCATGATCAAATACCTATCTGTGGCTAAGCGACTACTCGACAGGTTCCGACATTGTAAGCTCACCAAGATCCCTCGGGAGCATAACTCCCAGGCCGACGCTCTAGCTAACCTAGGGTCCGCCCTAGAAACCACGAATCATATGAGCATCCCACTACTGGTACTCCAATGGCCCGCGACCGAAAAGGAGATGGAACCTGAAAAAATATCCGTGATAGACGAAGGAGAGACTTGGATGACATCCATCATCAACTATCTAAGGTACGACACCTTACCCGAAGAGCGAGACGAAAGTCGGAAGATAAGGCGCCAAGCTGCAAGGTATTGCTTTTCTGAAGGGAAAGTGTACCGAAGATTCTTCTCAGGACCCTACCTACGGTGTCTTACCTCTAGAGAAGCCAGAAGGATACTAGAAGAGCTTCACGAAGGAGAATGTGGTTCCCATTCTAGTGGTCGGAGCCCGGTACTCAGAGCTAGAAGGGCAGGATACTATTGGCCAACCATGGTGAGGGACTCCCTCAAACAAGCCAAGCTCTATAGCCAATGCCAGAAGCACGCGCCAATTGATGTTAGGAGTTTTGAGGCTCCTAAGTCAAATGATAGTATAGTGGAAGTAAGTTGTCGAACCAGTTCTGAGGGATTCAAATGCAGAGAGAAAGCAAGTATTTGCCTAATCTAAGTGCAACCAGTGATTTGATGAATTCTAAACTAATGGTTAAAGATAATGCAAAACAGTAAAATGATACTCTTAAGCTATTGGAAAGGAGAACTCATGGGTATAGGGATTTCAGACCTTGGATGATCAAGTTTCGAACTAAGGACGACAAAAGAATCAATCAAACTATTAACCTTAAGCCTAGACACAATTCTAAGCAAGCTCTATGTCTAGATGAATGCTCATTTGCTAACATGTCTCAAACATCAAATGTCTTTGGTTGAATAACATGCAAGCAATCATTACTAACAAGTCTATTAGCTATCTTAGCATCTTTAACAACAAATATCTTTGGCAAAGTACACTAAGAGCCTAGGAGAGTTGACTCAGGCATTTCATCAAACACCTTTTGGGTGGGAAATGCCTAGAGATCACCCTTTGAGTGGCCTACTCAAATGATGCATTAAGATCACTCTACTAGCAAGGAACAAGTATGATTTACACCTAACACATCCTAGAACTAACCTAATCACCCTAAATCTCCCTAACCCATGAATCCAAAAGTGGATTACTCACTAATCTCCATGATTCCTCTTAAACTCATGGTGGATTTCAGATGAATCATATAGATAATTAGAAGAGAAACTTACAAGAACACAAGAACAATCAAATCCAAAAGAGAACTTTTCTTGAAAGAGTTTTGTGTATTCAATAGATAAAAGATCTTCTGCCAAATGGTGGCTCATAGTATTTAAACATTAGGTTTTCCAAGTGCAAAAACATGCACAACAATTGCAAAAAGGTCCTTGAAAAATAATAAAATCGTGCAGCAGATAACGCGGAGCGACCTCAGAGGGTCACTCCAGGAGGTCGCTCTGGGGTTGGGAGCGACCTTGGGGGGTCGCTCTGAGAGGTCGCTCTAGCCTCCATTTTTGTGTCTCCGGGCGATGAAAACGCGAGCGACTTAGGTAGGTCGCTCTGGTTGGTCGCTCTGGTTGGGAGCTACCTTAGGGGGTCGCTCCAGAAGGTCACTCTGCGGTTCTCGACCAGGATGGATATGCCTCTAGTGAATTGGTCATAACTCCTCCATTACATCTCCAAATGACTTGAAACCACTTCCATTAGAAAGCTAACTCAATTTCCTGTGTCTCCACATAACTTAGCAACAGAAGATTTCTCTAAGGCCTCCATACATGCTCATCTTTCACCCCCTTTTTGATCACATTGCTTCCAAATGTCTCCAAGAACTCCATGTGGTGTTCCAATACCTGATAGAGACATATGTATTCCAAATGCAACCTAAACATGTCTAAATCCTAATCTATATGATGCAAATGCTTATGAATGAATAGCTAAAACAATGCAAATATGCAAGATATCAACTCCCCTACACTAGTCCTTTACTTGTCCACAAGTAAACTTTCAAGAACCAAGGAGAAAATGTTTGAAGATGGGGACTCATAACCAAAAGAAACTCTTCTTAGTTCTCAACCTAATAACCTTGCATAATCATTCCAAATAGCAAGAGCAAAGATTTTATCCATCTCTAACTTCTCTAAGCCTATCACAGCTCCTTTGATCTCTACACTCATTAATCATGCATCCACAAACCACAAATCCACCATCTCTCTAACATTCAGGAAGCAACTCAATAGACATCTCACACATGGTCAACTAGTCCAAGTCATTTGGTTTGGTAAGACAAAGGCTTTAATGCAAGTGAAATCAGAGGTTCAAAATGATCTTTTAAGGTGGTTTACTCTCAAAACTAAGTAGCTTTGACATTACACATAATATATCTAAGAAAGGAATCAACTCATGCATACAATGCTCAATCTCCATTGTTCTACCCTTTCCCAAACATACAAGATATTTAATTATTCCTCAATGTCAAACCCAACTGACATCTCTCACCAAAAGATCCCAAGAACATTCTTCACATCAGATTCTTTCTTTTTGAAATCAATAAAGGATTTTTCACAATTTTAAAACAAATCATAGCTCCAAAAAACTTTGCTAGCCCCTTTTTTCATTCCTTTTTTTTTCTTTTTTTCTTTTTCGTTTTTTTTTTATATTTGGGGGCCAAGACTTTTCACAATAAGAGCTAGATACTTCTCCACTTATCCCATAAAGACTAATCATTTAAGCACAAAGAGTCAAACCTTTCATATTCCCAAATCACAATCACAACACTCACCCCCTTCCTATAGCTAGACAATAGAGTGACTAATCTAGCAAGAATGGAGACTAAGCATTGTCGTTCCCAATACTCTCAACATTATGCACATGTAAAACTTTCCAAAGAGGCCTCACTCAACAAATAATGATGGTTTAAAAAGGAGGTACGGGTTTTGGGAGTGGAGTACCACTTGAGGTTGTCGAGAAGATTGGTAAAAAGGATGGGACAACTCAAGTGTGTATATCCATGACTTAGTACACAAGGGACCATATGCAAGAGACATTAAAACAGGAGCTTGCTTCAAAGAGAGAGTATCAACAGTCAAATGAGTTTCAAGAGGAGCATTCAAGGCGCGAAGTTTACAAGCTTTCCAAAGGGTGCTCAAGCTACTTGTCATGATTACAAAGGTCAACAAATTCAGTACTTAGCATGAGCTCTTTACAAGGTTTAAATCCCCCTAATGCATGAATGCAACCTATATGCTTCTAGACTCAATCCTAAAAATGCAAATGATGCAACTAAATGATTCTTTTGTGTGTTTTCAAAATTTTTTTTTTTTTTTTTTGAATTTTTCTATGCAAATAAGAATGTAATATGCAATGCATGAGACTCAAAATCATGAAAACAAACATGATCAAATGCTTGGCACCTCCCCCACAGTTAAATCACACAGTCTCTGTGTGAGTGAGGTACCCAATGAAATTCTAAAATGCAAAGAAAAGATGGGAGAAGGGAAGTTTCCAGTTACCTGAGACGGGAGCGAGGTGGAAGGGTCGCTGCGGCAGGTCGCTCCCAGCTGGAGCGACCTCGTGACGTCGCTGCGGAGACCTTGCTCCACGGTCAGTTTCGCTCCAGAGGACACAAGCGACCTCTGGGGGTCACTGTGGGCAAGTTGCTCCCAGCTGGAGCGACTTCTCTCCCTCGCTCCATGACCTCGCTCTGATTTCCGATTTTCTGCTCCACACCTGCACACAACTTCATTTTCCCATTGTTTTATGCAGTAAGATGAAAATGTAAATACTAATGCAATATATACAAGGATACTCATGGGACTTCCTCCCAAGTGAGCTTGTTTTAAGTATCTAGCTTGACTTTGCCTCCTTTGGATCATGCTGGACTAGGTGCAGAAAGTGGAGTTGACACCCCCATCTTCCTCAGGTGGTAACTCATCAAAGTGATCATCAGCAGGAGGAGGATTCATCTCTTCAATGGTGAAGGCTTGTCCAAATACAGTGGGGTTCCTCATCTTCTCCTTGATGTCAAAGTGGAGGATGTTCTCCTTACCCAAATGGAGGTCAATTTTGCCTTCTTTCACATTCACAATAGCTCCTGCTGTAGCTAAGAATGGCCTTCCAAGAATCAATGGGTCTTGAGCCTCCTCACCCATTTCAAGCACCACAAAATCTGTAGCTATCTCATACCTTCCAATCTTCACAGGGAGGTTCTGTAGGATGCCCACAGGATACTTCACTGAACGATCAGCCAACACCAGAGAGAGTCTACACTTCTTGTATTGAGTGAAGCCAAGCTTATTTGCCACAGACAAAGGCATCAAGCTGACACTAGCTCCCAAATCGCAGAGACATTTCTCAAATACCATAGGTCCAAGAGCACAAGGTAGTGTGAAGCATCCTGGATCCTCTAGCTTCTCTGGAGCATCAAGCCTCTGAATGATGGCATTGCACTCATGACTTAGAACCATCATGCCCTCCATCTCCTTCTTCTTAGCAGCTACAACATCTTTCAGGAAGTTGCTGTATTGAGGAATCAGCATGAAAGCATCAATGATGGGCATTGTAACCTGAGCTTCACTCATCTGCTTCTCAAACAAAGCCTTGTACTTCTGTAGCAGCTGCTTCTTGAATCTACCAGGGAATGGAAGCTTGGGTTCATAGGGAGGAGGGACAGAAGAGCTCCCACCTGCTGGAGCAGCAGATTCACCATCTTTTGTTGTCTTCTTCTCTTCTCCAACCTTTCCTTTACCCTTATCTTTCTCAATTTTCTCCAAGATCTCATCATCTGTCTTCTCATCAACAATGACCACTTCATCATCTAGATTGATGGCTACCTCCTCACCTTGTTTCTCAGCATCCTTGGTGAGAGTTCTAGGAGGTAACTGCTTACCACTCCTGAGTGTGACAGCTTTTGCTTCTTTGGGGTTTTGATCAGATTTTGCTGGTAGAGATCCTGGCTGGCGATTCTGGTAGGTGCTCATGGAAGCAAACTGAGTCTCCAAATTCTTGACAGAAGAAGCAAGGTGGGGGAATTTGTTGTTGAGCTAATTGTAGCTCCCATCAATCTTGGAGTGAAGGTTCTTCAGCTCATAGCCCACATGCTTCTCACTTCTAGTCTGAAACTCCAAGATCTGTTTCAGTAAAGCATCAGTGCTGCTCTCTTGAGGGGCAGAGGAGCTAGAAGAGGAGTTTTGCTGAGGCTGATAGTTGCTCTGCTGGTTGTTTCTAGGTTGATAACCACTCTGCTGGTTGTTTGAATAGGGCTTCTATTGGTAGTTGTTGTACTGAAAGTTGGGTTTCTTCTTGTACCAGCTACCATTGCTGTTGATGAAACACAATTCTTCTTGCCCTTCCAAACCCTCAAGCTTATTGACAGTAGGAGGTATCTCTTGTTGTGGGTTACCAACAAAGTTCACCTGCGCTTGTGTGGTCTTATCATCAATGAGTTTGTCAATCTTCTCCTGAAGAGCCTTTATCTCATTCCTTGTTTGCTTGTCATCACCTCTACTTCTTCTGTCATGGTCTCCACTGTAGACTGCATCACTCTTAACCATGTTGTCAACCAGAGCCTCTGCCTCTTCCTCAGTTCTCCCCAAAAAAAAACCCATTGCTAGCTGTATCCAGTCTGGCTCTGTACTTAGGAAGATCACCTCTGTAGAATGTGCTTAGCAAGCTCTCCTTAGAGAATCCATGGTGTGGGCACTGAGCTTGGTAACCATTGAATCTCTCCCAAGCTTCACTGAATCCTTCCAAGTTCTTCTGTTGGAAGCTGGAGATCTCATTCCTTAACTTAGCAGTTCTTGAGGTAGAGAAAAACTTCTCCAAGAATGCCCTTTTGCAGTCTTCCCAAGTGGTGATGGAGTCACTTGGTAGAGACTTCTCCCACTGACGTGCCTTATCCCCCAAAGAGAAAGGGAATAGCTTGAGCTTTAAGGCATCCTCTGACACACCATTAGTCTTTGACATACCACAGTAGCTGTCAAACTTATCCAAGTGATCAAATGGGTCCTCCACAGCCAGACCATGATACTTGTTGTTCTCTATGCAGTTTAGCAGTCCTGACTTGATCTCAAAGTTGTTAGCAGCCACAGCTGGTGCTCGTATTCCAAGTCTTGGACCATGGATGTTGGGGCGGTCATAAGTGCCAATGGGGCGAGCTGGTCGCTGTTGGGGCCCTTGTGGAACATTGTTTACTCCATTGGGGTTCAGAGGATTTTGTGGATCAGCCATCTCAGCTTCCTGTGTCTGCAGTAAAGCTTGTTGCTCTTCTTCTCTTCTTTTTCTAGCACACTCTCTCTCTAAAGCTCTGATGTCTGCGGCTCTTGGAACAAGGTTTGATGTACCTTTGCTCCTCAAGTTCATACACCTGAAAATCACAAAGAGTGAAGAAGAGAATCAGTAACTTACAAAAAATAAAAATGACTTAGTCTCAAGCAAATGACTAAATCTCAATGTTTAAATCAAACTCAGAATTTGGCAACGGCGCCAATTTGATGTTAGGAGTTTTGAGGCTCCTAAGTCAAATGATAGTATAGTGGAAGTAAGTTGTCGAACCAGTTCTGAGGGATTCAAATGCAGAGAGAAAGCAAGTATTTGCCTAATCTAAGTGCAACCAGCGATTTGATGAATTCTAAACTAATGATTAAAGCTAATGCAAAACAGTAAAATGATACTCTTAAGCTATTGGAAAGGAGAACTCATGGGTATAGGGATTTCAGACCTTGGATGATCAAGTTTCGAACTAAGGACGACAAAAGAATCAATCAAACTATTAAACTTAAGCCTAGACACAATTCTAAGCAAGCTCTATGTCTAGATGAATACTCATTTGCTAACATGTCTCAAACATCAAATGTCTTTGGTTGAATAACATGCAAGCAATCATTACTAACAAGTCTATTAGCTATCTTAGCATCTTTAACAACAAATATCTTTGGCAAAGTACACTAAGAGCCTAGGAGAGTTGACTCAGGCATTTCATCAAACACCTTTTGGGTGGGAAATGCCTAGAGATCACCCATTAAGATCACTCTACTAGCAAGGAACAAGTATGATTTACACCTAACACATCCTAGAACTAACCTAATCACCCTAAATCTCCCTAACCCATGAATCCAAAAGTGGATTACTCACTAATCTCCATGATACCTCTTAAACCCATGGTGGATTTCAGATGAATCATATAGAGAATTAGAAGAGAAATTCACAAGAACACAAGAACAATTAAATCCAAAAGAGAACTTTTCTTGAGAGATTTTTTTGTATTCAATAGATAAAAGATCCTCTGCCAAATGGTGGCTACATAGTACTTAAACATTAGGTTTTCCAAGTGCAAAAACGTGCACAACAATTGCAAAAAGGTCCTTGAAAAATAATAAAATCGTGCAGCAGATAACGCGGAGCGACCTCAGAGGGTCACTCCAGGAGGTCGCTCTGGGGTTGGGAGCGACCTTGGGTGGTCGCTCTGAGAGGTCGCTCCAGCCTCCATTTTTGTGTCTCCGGGCGATGAAAACGCGAGCGAATTAGGTAGGTCGCTCTGGTTAGTCGCTCTGGTTGGGAGCTACCTTAGGGGGTCGCTCCAGAAGGTCACTCTGCGGTTCTCGACCAGGATGGATATGCCTCTAGTGAATTGATCATAACTCCTCCATTAAATCTCCAAATGACTTGAAACCACTTCCATTAGAAATCTAACTCAATTTTCTGTGTCTCCACAAAATCTTAGCAACAGAAGATTTCTATAAGGCCTCCATCCATGCTCATCTTTCACCCCCTTTTTGATCACATTGCTTCCAAATGTCTCCAAGAACTCTATGTGGTGTTCCAATACATGATAGAGACATATGTATGCCAAATGCAACCTAAACATGTCTAAATCCTAATCTATATGATGCAAATGCTTATGAATGAATAGCTAAAACAATGCAAATATGCAAGATATCACCAATCTCCAACCTTCCACCAGAGAACCTCAAATCCTTAAGTTCTCCTTGGCCCTTCCGAAAATGGGGCATGGACATCGTAGGAAAGTTCCCTATGGCACCGGGGCAAAAGATTTTTCTCCTAGTCGTGACAGACTATTTCACCAAATGGGTGGAAGCTGAAGCACTAGCCAAGATAACAGATCTCCAAATCAGGAAATTCCTATGGACTAACGTGATCACACGCTTCGGAACTCCCCATGAGATCGTCACAGACAACGGACCCCAGTTCACAAGCTATAACTTCCGAAAGTTCTGCAAGGACTGGAACATCAAGCTCTACTACTCAGCACCACGACACCCTCAATCTAACGGCCAAGCCGAATCCACTAACAAGACAGTGGTGAACATGCTCAAGAAGCGCCTAGAAGACGCCCATGGGCGATGGGCAGAAGAGCTACACGGAGTACTCTAGGCCTATCGGACAACCCCGAAGACGGCTACCCTGGAGACTCCCTTCTCTCTTGTCTATGGTGCTGATGCGGTGATACCCACAGAGGTGCACGTAAGGACCACGGTCTCTGAATTCCTTTCCAAGGAGGAGAATAACGAGCTAATATCCCTGAGTCTAGACCTACTCGACGAAAAGAGGGAGGCGGCCCGCCTTAGAAATGCATCCTACCAGTTGAAAGTCGCCAAGAGCTACAACAAAAAGGTCAGATCCAGAACCTTCCAGAAAGGGGACTGAGTCCTAAGGCGAGTCTGTGACCACACAAAGGACAAACCAGCCAGAAAACTCGCTCCTGGATGGGAAGGTCCCTATAAGGTAATAGAGGTGCAAGGGGCAGGAGCCTATAAACTGGAAGACAGCGACGGCAAGGTCCAACCCAACTGCTGGAACGCCTTGCACCTCAAATTCTATCATTTCTAGAGTAAGATCCCCAGATCAAGCTTTATATACTACTATTATTATGATATATTTAAGTACACTGGTTTCCTACTCCTATGTATGCGATAACGTCTCCGGACGAAGCTTATAAAATACATTATTAGTTACGGCTAAAGAGGTTATAGGAACTCCAATGTACTTAAAGGGGCATACTAGCTAGGTTAGGTCTTAAGGGCTCTTAGACCTCAGCAAACCCTATATACACTAGTGAGACTACTCACATGGGTGTACGACATATAAGGAACGGGTCTGATCAACCCTATTACATTGTCTGCACCTCGGGCCCTGCGTAAAGGCTATAAGTCCAAGAGTTACATGGGGACCACCGTACTAGTGCTACCCAAACCCTGTGT
Source organism: Raphanus raphanistrum x Raphanus sativus (assembly GCA_019705995.1). Taxonomy (NCBI): domain Eukaryota; kingdom Viridiplantae; phylum Streptophyta; class Magnoliopsida; order Brassicales; family Brassicaceae; genus Raphanus; species Raphanus raphanistrum x Raphanus sativus. The sequence goes on along the minus strand of CM034036.1, from coordinate 22,646,639 downwards.
TAAAGACGCTACGAGCTAAATACACGCAAGGGGCATGACGTACACTGCAAAGTACTGTAATCAGATGCTGACGGCTGATATGAAGGGAGCAAATGTGCGAAAATACCGGTTAGCACTTAAATTTAATACTTATCCAGACGTGGAAAGTAGTGTGTCTGGTGTGAAGTCGCTCCGCGGGGCAGGCCCACGCCAGACCACAGTAAGTCTGAGCGTGACCTTTTCTGCAGAAAGGTAGAGTGCATCATTGAGATTCACGAGAGTGGCCTATACCTCCGGGTGGCAGAGTGCGGTTTCTCAGTAACAGATCGGTAGTGGTTCCCCCATGGGGAGCAGAATACGATCACAAACCTCCCATAACGCATACGGCCTCAGCGTCTATGACGAACCTCCGGGTTCAATACGGCCTCAGGGTTTATATAATAACCTCCGGATTTAGTACGGCCTCCGGGTCTATAAAAGAACCTCAGGGTTCAATGCAGCCTCCGAGTCTGTAAGGAATCTCCGGATTCTAGATCACCTAAGGGTCGATCAAGGGCCTTCGGGTCTAACTGATCTTCGGATCTAGTAAGAACCTCAGAGTTCAAGGATCTTCGAATCCTAAATACCAACCTTCGAGTTTGCCAAGAACCTCATGGTTCAAAAGCATCAACCTCCAGGTTCGAGGTATCCATAGGGTTTAATCATGGTCCCCGGATCTAAAGATTAAACCCCAACACTCAGAAAACCTCAGGGTTCAACGAGCAAACCTTCGGGTTCAATAAAATGGCCTTTGGGCCTAGGTAAAGGACCTCAGGGTTCAAGACCTTAAGAACTTCCGGGTTCTAGGGCTCAAGAACCTCAGGGTTCAAACCAAGCTAGAACTCTAGAGTTCCAAGCAAGGATCTTTCATTCCAAATCTAAAACTCAGGTTTTTAATAATGGATTACAAGGTCTAACGTTTTTCTGATCATTTCAGGATTCAATCAATCTACTAACAGGATCCGGGTCCTAGACATTGATATCCATTCAAGGGGTCAACCCCTACAAGGATCAAAACCTCATAAGGAGTCAGTTCCCACCTAGGGTCCGTCCCCCTCGTATTATTAGCCCTTTCAAGGATCCGCCCCTTACAACACGTCTACAAGCCTATCTAGACGCCCCCGTATTCTAAAGATACGAAATGTGTTCGGCAAGGGCTGTATCCCCGAGGTATTGCTGCCGCAAGAGGATCCTGATCCTAGACCCTAAAACTCCGCCCAGGAGATCGTGCTCAAAGGTCTTACGAACCATTCCGAACGAAAGACGAACAAAGTGAAAGGGAACAAAAGCAACGGGTATTATTCAACAATAAAATTCAAGAAAAGCATATGAAAAACATTGTTTTAGCAAGGACGGACCGCCAAAGGCCGTTATTACAAAAAGCTCGGATATCCTCTAAGACCCGCCGCGCCTAGATGAAGGAATAGCTGTTTCATCTTCAAAGGAGGGAGGTTCAGTACCCTCGAGTTCCGCTTCAGCCAAAACCACCGTCTTGTACTGAGAGAACTCCTTGTGCAAGTTCTATTTCTGGGCCTGCCCTTTGAGCCACTCTCTCATTACTTACCAACGGGCGATGATGCTTGCACCGTTCACAGCCATGGTCGTCATATTTTTTGAAGTCTCCGCCTCCGTTTGAAGTTTAATGATAGTCTCCTCCAGCTCCTGCTTCTCTCGGCTCCATTGAAGCGATTCAGCTGAAGCAATTTCTACTGAACCCTCGATGGCCCGAACCTTTGCTTGAAGGTCCCTCAGCTCCAGTTCCTTCGCGACACGCCTACTCTTCTCCTCAGAAAATTGATGGGTTAATTCCGAAACCTCATCCCGATTCATTGATGAAACCTCCTCCACTATTCGGTCCTTCAGATGATGCAAATCAGAAAGGACCTGCGTAGGAAAACAAGTCTTATAAACTGCGGACTCATAATACAAGGTCCTATCCATATCTCACCTGAAGAAGTTCGCCCTGGACCTGCTGAATAATCCCAGAGGAGTCCTTGTCCGAGGGAAGGGCCTGCATCCTCGCGAACACGTTGGCATTCAAATTAGCCAGCACGTCAGACAACCCTCCGGATGAGTATCTAGTCAACGACGGTCGCTGCGAATGCGTGCTTACACCTTCCCTAGGCCTGCCACCTCGTGATGGAGAGGAATCGCCATCCCTCATTATCATCCTACGCTTGTTTCCAACAGTCGCGGCTCCATCACCCAAAGCATTCCTGCTGGATGAGTCCCTTCTTGCCGATTTGGCATCCGTGGCCTTCTTTTGGATAGCTATAAGTGTTGGGGAAAATATCCAGACATGAGTTTTCTCCAGCTTCCGGATAGGTCCTCGACTTCCGGACCTTTGCTCAAGAAAAAAACAGGAACCGACCCCTGCCTTGGGTCCGACCCCTAAATCGGACCGACCACTTGGAGTAAAATAGGAGTTTTCTAACTAAGGGGAAACTTCCATTTTTCTGATTATGGAAGAGTTCTATTACCTGAAGCCGACATCTACAACTATAAAAGGGGAGCCCAAACCCTAGAATAAGGGATCGACTTTCAGAGACTAGAAGATTAGAGTTTAGGCGACTAGAACTAGGGTTTATACACCCAAACATTGTAGTCCCGATCAAAACACTCAATAACATCTTATATTTTACGATTTCTCTTGCTTTCATACAAATCCTCTAGTGTTCTGTAGCACTTAAACGATCCTACACAAAAATAACCTAACAGTTTGGCGCTAGAAGGAGGGGAGTGATCTAACTACGTGACGATGGCATTAGAGGACGACGCTAACCAGACGGAGATGACTCCGAGAGAGATCGAGCTCCTCAACAAGCTTGAGTCTCTTCAGAGTCAGGTCACCGATCTTCACAAAGCTCGGGAGACAACACCCGGAGGCCCTGAACTTCTTCTCGAATTTTAAACCCTAAAAGACCAACTTGGAGAACACTCCAAGCAACTACAGCAAAGCGCCAAGAAGCTAGACGTCATAGAGGCGGAGAATCTTGTACTCCGACAAGAGACCCATACCCTCGGTGAAGCTAGCAACAAGCGAAAGCGGTTCCAGACTAAGGTACGACCCATGGCTTCACTCTACACTCCGCGAGACAGTGAAGAGGTACCTCGTCGACCCGCTTCAACCGAAGACGAACCCGAAAGCTGAGGAGCCACGAACGATAGGATCCGAGTACAAGTAGATAGCGATTACGATACGGAGGACGAGGAGTATTCACCCGATGATCCTGAGATCTCAGATCCAGCCCTAGGAGCCTACTTAGAAAGAGTGGTAGAGAAAGGTTCGGCACCATTCAATCTATGGTAGAAAGGCTCCCACGGGTGATTTTGTGGAGACACAGGAAATTGAGTCAGCTTTCTAAAGGAAGTGGTTTCAAGTCATTTGGAGATGTAATGGAGGAGTTATGATCAATTTACTATAGGCATATCCATCCTGGTCGAGAACCGCAGAGTGACCTTCTGGAGCGACCCTCTAAGGTAGCTCCCAACCAGAGCGACCAACCAGAGCGACCCACCTAAGTAGCTCGCGTTTTCATCGCCCGGAGACACAAAAATGGAGGCTGGAGCGACCTCTCAGAGCGACCCTCCAAGGTCGCTCCCAACCCCAGAGCGACCTCCTGGAGTGACTCTCTGAGGTCGCTCCACGTTATCTGCTGCACGATTTTATTATTTTTCATTGACCTTTTTGCAATTGTTGTGCACGTTTTTGCACTTGGAAAACCTAATGTTTAAGTACTATATAACCACCATTTGGCAAACTATCTTTTTCTATTGAAGAACACAAAACTCTCTCAAGAAAAGTTGTCTTTTGGATTTGATTGTTCTTGTGTTCTTGTGAGTTTCTCTTCTAATTCTCTATATGATTCATCTGAAATCCACCATGGGTTTAAGAGGAATCATGGAGATTAGTGAGTAATCACCTTTTGGATTCATGGGTTAGGGTGATTAAGGGTGATTAGGCTAGTTCTAGGATGTTTTAGGTATAGATCATATTTGTTCCTTGCATAGTAGAGTGATCTTAATGCATCATTTGAGTAGGCCACTCAAAGGGTGATCTCTAGGCATTTCTCACCCGACAGGTGTTTGATGAAATGCCTGAGTCAACTCTCCTAGGCTTTTAGTGTACTTTGCCAAAGAGATTTGTTGTTAAAGATGCTAAGATAGCTAATAGACTTGTTAGTAATGATTGCTTGCATGTTATTCAACCAAGACATTTGATGTTTGAGACATGTTAGCAAATGAGCATTCATCTAGACATAGAGCTTGCTTAGAATTGTGTCTAGGCTTAAGGTTGATAGTTTGATTTATCATTTACATTCCTTAGTTCGAAACCTGATCACCCAAGGTCTAAATCTCTATACCCATGAGTTCTCCTTTCCAATAGCTTAAAAGTATCATTTTTATTGCTTTGCATTAGCTTTAATCATTAGTTTAGAAATCATCAAATCACTGGCTGCACTTAGATTAGGCAAATACTTGCATTCTCACTGCTTTGAGTCCCTCAGAAATTGTTCGACAACTTACTACCACTATACTATCATTTGACTTAGGAGCTCAAAACTCCTAGCATCACCTTACAAAAGAAAAGACTATCATCTGCGAATAGCAGATGTGATATAGATGGGCATGCCCTGGCTACCTTAATCCCTGTCAGCTGTTTTTCTCTTTCCGCTTTTTTAATATTTGCTATCAAAGCCTCCGTACACATTATAAATAGATAAGGCGACAAAGGATCTCCTTGGCGCAGGCCTCTCTGGGGTACAATGTGTCCTTTCGGCTGACCATTTAGTAATACTTTGTATTGAACCGATGAGATGCATTCCATTATAAGTTTAATCCAATGATGATCAAATCCTATTTTTGCTAATACCTCTTGAATAAAGATCTATTCCACTCTATCATAAGCCTTGCTCATGTCTGTTTTAATAGCCATGAACTTGTTTTGGCAAGCCTTGTTTGTTCTCAAACCATGGAACATTTCCTGGGCAATAAGTATGTTGTCAGAAATCAGTCTTCCGGCCACAAAAGCGGACTGAGTTTCCGAGATAAGTGATGGGAGACACGCTTTTAACCTTTGACATAAGACCTTCGAGATAATCTTGTATCCTACATTACACAGGCTGATGGGCCTTAATTCTTTCATCCTTGTTGAGCTCTCCGTCTTTGGGATGAGACAAATATTTGTCATATTTAACCTTGTGTCCAGCTCAGCAGAAGTAATGAAATCATTTACTAACTCCAATAATTCCTTTTTAATTATGTGCCACGAGTGTTGAAAGAACAGGGCCGTCATCCCATCCGGTCCCGGAGCTTTCTATGGGTGCATCATAAATAAAGCTTGTCGCACCTCTTCCTCCGTTGCTGGTTTGATTAACCTCTGATTCATTTGAGGAGTAATGGTTGGAACTATCTCCTCCAAAAAACCTCCAAACTCAGATGGTGAAGTTGTTTGGAACAACTCATCAAAGTAGTCTACTGCGACTTTTTCCAGGCCTTGATCCTTGACTACCCAATTGCCATTTTCATCATAGAGGCCAACAATTCTATTTCTAGTACGCCGTTGTTTAGTTAGTCCATGATAGAATTTTGTGTTCAGATCCCCTGCTGTGTTCCACGTATTCCTACTCTTTTGATGCCAGTATTCTTCTTCGTCTTTGTATGCCTCTTGTAATTTCCTAGTAATATCCAAGATATCTTCTTGAGTTCTCGTAGGATCCGTTTGTACCTCTTCTAGAGCCTTCTGGAGCTCACCAATCTTTTCCTTTCCATAAGGTGGATTATTTTTTCTCCATGTTAAAATCTCATGCCTGCAGCTTATTATCTTTGAGACAAAGTTGTTTGAACTTCCACCTGTGGTAATCCTTGATGTATCTTCCCATCCCCTTTCAATGGATTCCATCAATTCGTCCTGTCCAATCCACCGTTTGTCAAACCGGAATTGTCCTTTACGTTTCTGAACCTTATCCTCCAGGAAAGCCACGATAGGAGCATGGGAATAGTGTGTGCAAATCTTCATTTGCTAGTGCACGATCGAGACGGCATTTTACCATAACTTTATTCCTTCTTCCTTGCCATGACATTTTGTTTCCCCGTGCTGGGAATTCTAAAAATCCTGTGTTCCGAATCATATCGTTGAAAGGAACAAATGATTCTAGACTTCTTATATTGCCTCTTTCTTTCTCATGATTACCCGTTATCTCATTTAAATCTCCAATTATAAACCACGGTTCCGATCGAGCTAATTCATATCTCGTTAGACGTTCCCATACTTGGTCTCTTAGTTTTTGTACTGGCTCTCCGTATACAAATGTCATAAATACACGTTTTCCAAGTACTTATGTTTCCACATCGATCATACGATTACTAGAATAGAGTACTTTAATTCGATACTCATTATTAAAATAAAGAGCTAGTCCACCACTCGTTCCAATTGGATCCACCGTAACCAAATTATCAAAACCAAAATGTGCTTGAAATCCTTGGACAAACCCAAAATCTTGTTTTGTTTCTGATAGAAACAAAAAATCCGGTTTATACTTGTGCCATATTTCCCGTAAGTAACTTATTGTCCATTTGCTTCCCATGCCTCTACAGTTCCAACTTAATATTCGCATATAAAAAAATTCAAATTACTCCATCGAGCTGCTATAGTGGATATGATGAGATCCTTAATTACTCCAATAACCATACATCTTTTAAGAAAGCCAAAAGTATAATAGCTTGCGCTAAAAATAAAATTGTTCTCCTGCAAACCCACGTCATCACTCATGTGACCATAAATCCAAAACCGCTTGGGAAATAAGAGCCCTTTCATCTGTTGTTTCCCCTCGTACCGGACATTCTTAATTCCTTGTGCTCGTGTTATCTCCATTAGCTGAGATTGTACCTGTGTTTGGCATGATGAGACCAAACACTTAAGCTTTACCATATGCCAGTAACGGTTTCCAACCTGACCGTAATAACCGTGAATCAAACTGAACCCTTCTTGACCAGACGTATACCAATTAAATAAGAAACCCTTGTTCTCAAAACCTTGCTCCTGTAAACACCATATTTGACAGTGGAAATGCCTTTGTACCTAAAGGAAAGTACACGACCAGAACCAAATCAAACTCAGTTAAACAATTACTTCCAAAATCATAACCACTTGTGCGTCTGTCCACAAGGCCGAACCGAAGAGAGAACCGTAAAGCTAGCAGAACACTAACTATAGAAATGCAAAGCAGAACATAGAGGGAGATAAATATATGGAACTCCCAGCTCAGCCTCTTGTCCCACCATACATACCACCAAAACTCAAATAATCAGAGCTCAATTTTATTCAAAGAAAAGGCCATAAGGCTAAACAGCCACCACAGACAACGGAACAAAATAAGAAGTGACACCCACTTCAAAACAAACTGAGAAAAAACAAAAATGCTCGACGAGCTTATTAAACCAAACGAAAAAATAAAAACAGAGGACCCATTATAGTGACAAAAACTTAAGATATTTTGCATGGATTAAAAACTTAAGATATTTTCCATTCATTTTGCATGGATTAAAATATTTTGTTTATATTTTTGCAAATGGATAAGTTCATGTTAAATATTAATTTATAGATCAAATATAGTTAGACATATTATATGTATATATGAGGAATTCGATTTTTAAATTTTTAAAATATGGTCATGTTTTATTTATATAGATATATAATTATTAGTTAAGCACATCCGTGCGGGTGTTATTTGTTCTGATCAATAGCATATTAAAATGTTATTAGTTAAGCACACCCAAAATATTATCTTTTTATGTAGGGCTAAAAAGAGATTATTTTGGTTATTTTATTTTTTTTATTGCTATTTTAGTGACAAAAACTTAAGAATAGCTATTTGAGATAATTAATTTTTTTGGATAACCTTTTTAGTTTATTTTCACAAAAGAAGTTTTCAAGAAGAAAATAACCAAAATAGGTTTTATTAAAGGGTAAATATGTACTTGTATTTTTAGGGTTAATCAATCTAGACTTAGAGTTTAGAATTAAAGGGTATGATTTTGGAGATAAAATTTCAAATTAAAATTTAAAAAAAAAATTAAAATTTCAAAATAAAAAGAAACTATTTTGGTCATTTTATTTTTACGGCTATTTTGTGACATAACTTAAAAATGGTTATTTGAGATCATTTTCCTATACTTAATGTTAATAATATTTATAAAAGATTGTTATAGTTAAAATTTTTGATAACATACTGATAAAAGTTTAAATTTTGGAATATACTAAAGATATTGTAATCAATCGATCATATTATTCCGTGATTGTCAAATATATTGATATTTTTTATAAATGTGATACCTTTAATGTAGGGGCTTGTTATGTTAGGTTATTAAGATTGTTAAAATTTTAGGAATAAGTTAGTTGATCTCTTAAGAGTTTTTGAATTGATATTATCTGATTTATTTGATATATTATTTTAAATAGGTGCAGCAAATTTGGCATAAAATATTTGAACATATCGATTTTATGTTTGAAAGAAAAATGTAAACTAAATATCGAATCATATTGATCTATAATCAAAATATTAGTCAAACCTGCTTGGTTTTAAATTGTATTAATTTCATGTAAAACAGATAATCCGGATTAGTTATGTCATTTAGAGTTACAATATTATTCTTTTTTAACACACTACAATATTATAGTTATTATTTGTTTTGGTTGTAAGGCTATTCGAATGTGAATGTGGAAATGGATTAGACAAAATCTTTGTACAAATTCGTTTTAAACAATTACATGCTGATATTAGTATTGTCATTATGTGAACTACGAGTATTAGTTCGGTTTGATGGTTTGATAATAATTTTGGGCAAATAAATGTTATTGGGCTTCTTGATACGTGTTGGAATATGGCTTGAAAGGTTTAGTAATTATTTAGTGATTGTGTATTATTAACTTCAGTGGCAATCAATAGTAAATAATCAGATAAAATGAGGGTTATTTCCCATTTGTACTTCATTTTTGATAGGATAGATGATAGAAATAAAAACAACGAGAGAGAAACAAGTGGGTTCTATTAGTTATGATTTAGTTTTGTTTTAGTTGGGATGTAATGGAAAAAGTTAAAGAAAATGTCCTAGAAATATAAAGTGACTTAGAATGATATTAGAATTCATAAAGTGACCTGCCATGTAAATCTCTCAAGACCTAGGAAGAATACATTATCAATTTTATAGATAATAATTTTAAATATTGATTGTGTTACAAAAAAGATGAGGAAACTTGAAATTGATATATCCTATTGCTTGACATTGTAATGACATATATTAAATATAGTTTTTTTATTAAAACCCAAAATTATTATCAAACAGTTTATATAGTTTTGTTTAGCAAAGTATAAAATTAATCAAATTGTTACAAAAGTTATTTTGTTGGAATAAATATTGTTGATAATATATCATTTCCATAAATTTAGCTTATAATTTTTCATACCTATCAACACTTTATGTTTATATTTGATCTATTTTTCATAAACAAACAAAAAATCAAAAATCCAATTTCCTCATTTTTCAAACTATCAATCTTATTAAAATTTCAAATGATGTTCTATATACATACTTGAAAAAAATACTTAAAACTTATAACTTCATGCATATTTTATAAAATAATTCAATCAAAAATATATCTGCGCTAGCACGGTTAAAATCTAATAATACTTAAAAACGGAATAGGTAGTGTTATTAATCATCATATTATTGTGTAAAATGACACTTTTAATTCTATCTTGTTATTGCAGAAGCGATTTGTTGCGTTACGCAGTAGCGGAGCAGTTGTGTCGGTGACGATCTGCTTATGCTGAGGTGTTTCCACTATTTTAAGACTTTGTGGAATGCTGATGATGCTTATGTGTTCGTGCTTGTTTCCATAGGTTCTGAAGCTTTTGTTTCAAATTTATACATTTTCAAACATGAATCCAGAATTTAAACAGAATTTTTTGTTTGATTCTAAAATCAATGGATTTGTCAGTGATTTCTAAATCAAAAAACAATTTTTAAATTCCCTAAATTACTATAAACAATAACCCTACTAAATGTTAGAAACTAACGTGAACCAAGCCATATAGTTCCAATGCTAAATTGAATACACTCAAGACTGACATGGGTGTTGACCTTAACACATTCAAATACATGACCAATCATCATGTCTACACATCAAGTAGAGAGAGTTAAAGGGGCTTGTCCGAAAGGATGAGAAAGCTTAAGTGAAATGAAGATTGACTTAATGGTGCCTACTACGGCGGTCTTTTGATGAGTGCGAAGATTCCCGATAGTCACGATCACGAGAAGAGTGATGTCTTGATCTATCACTTGAATCCTTCAGTCTATCTCTTGACCGATGATGACTATGCTCTTTTAGTTTGTCTCTGTCCCTATCACTCTCCTTGTCAGAATCTCTGCCTGGATATATCTGGGAACACTACGACCAAACAAAAGGAACCGGAGAAGGTGCACGCGTTTTCACTGGCTGGTCTGCTCTTATCCTCTTAGTCATGTCCGAAGAGTACCCTCTATTTTAGTAATCGAATTTGATTACCAACCTTTGCAAACTTTGAACTTCAAATCTTACCATGCGTGTTTGTGAATAAAATAATGGAGTCTCTTCCAAAGACTCTAATAAAACCTTGATCATCAGCGCGGAGGTGTTTTTCTCTTTTATGTTTGAACATGTGTTCCTTATTCATACTGTGTCTAAGTGTTACAGTAATTAAATTGATATATTTTCATTGACAAAAGTTATATTTCTATATCGTATTTTGTTAATAATTTGTGTATCTAATCTATTAATTTAAGGATTATCTACTATTTGAAGTTCTCATTTAAAATTTGGACTCTTTCATAGTTGTTGCTAGAATATATCATATCTCCTATAAAATGTAACCTACCAACTTAAATTAAACCAAATCTTAACCAACATAGATTAGTTAAACCTAACCAGTAACACTTTTATAATATTTTTGGTTAATCTCTTAATATAATTAGATCATATAAAACTGAATCACTCTTAAATCAACGAGTTCCATATCATTCCAGACATAAGAGAAAAAATATTCGACTCATTTACAACGTAAGCATACAAAGACCGTGTATGCTTATGCTCATTGATCTTCCAAAAACCAAATAATTGTGGCATAGACCAACATAGGCTCATGTTCGTATCACTAACTTTACTTCCATATATTTACTCTTTACCTACATCATATCACAACATACACAGTTATGCAAGAACATGACTTTTTTTTGTTCAAACAACCAAATAATGATGGCATATGGTCAATAGATTTTTTAAATATGTTTTTTTTATATATTACATTTTATGAGACTATGTGTATAAGCTTTTTTTTTTGAAAAAAGGCATAACTATGTGTGTTAAAAGGTAAAAGGTGTGACAAAGCAAATTATTATACTAGAAATGAAAGAAGATTAAATACAAACTAATAACAAGTACAACACAAATTATAATACTATTAAATTTATATATAATTAATAAAATATTATATATGTCTAATATGTATATATATATATATATAAATGTTACACAAAATATATATAATATTATATACACATATTATATATACCATATATTATTAATTGAAATTTGACAAATCAATTTCCGCCCTTTAGGGCGGGTCCTAATCTAGTTTAATTATTAAACCTAAGTTTATTCCTTTTTTATCATTGCTTCAAAACACATAATTATTTTTTACTAATTTTGTTTTAAAAGTTTGGTTATATTTAAAATAATTTGTTTATAGATGTTTCAGATGTATTATCAGTTTTATGTTTTAGTATAAATGTATTGTATAGTTTACTCAATTTAAACATGTTATTAACACATAATATTTTAAAATTTGTTTCTTTGCTTTCTACTTTGTATAAAAATATATTTGTCGAAATCAAAATCTGAGATGAGTTGATAGTTTTTTTGTTGTAGATATAATAACATTATATAATTTGTACTAGTGTTGAATTTATAGTGTGATTATATAATATGATTAACAATTTTAATATATATATATATTAAATATATACGATTTTAATATATTATATTGTACCTTTTTATTTTATATAATATTGCATACAAAATTTTATATTAATTTAAATGAGTATAACTTCATATTTTACAAAAATAAAGTAGATTAACTCATTAATTTAGTAAATTTGATAGAACAACCAGCAAAAGCTTTATTGTAGCTATATATGGTTTTCAAAAAATATTATATTGTTTTTAATTATTTATATGTCTTTAAAAATAACTAATATTTCAAATGTTCTAAAATAAGTATTCAAAATGAGATACGTAATCTACAGATAAGTATAAGTAATTGTATTATGATATACTGGTAACTATTTTATTATTAGTAATTACAGAATACTAGGTGTGTGGCCCGCATATGCAGACATAATTTTTTTATATTTATTAATTTATGTTTTATTAATTCAAAAACCATCCTTACAATTTATTATTTATATATTAAAATTTCTAAATCAACTAAATTATTTATATATGATAAAATCTATCATTAATATATATATGCTTATTATTGTATTAAAATTTTGAAGTCACTATCATATTAGAAATAATTTAGAAAATATTTTATATAAATTTGTTTTAACTAATATTTAATTATAAATTGTTTTATATCTTATTTTTGAACTTTTCTAATTGAAAACATTATTTTAAGATAACAGCACAATATATAAGAATTATCTTACTTAAAAAACAATTAATATTATTAATATAAATTCGTTTTAGTAAATAATAAACTCGCAAATAATAGTATAAATATAGATAAATTATTTTCTATCTTAATTTCCAAATTTTATAATATAAATAATTACTTTAAGATAAAACCACAATATATAAAATTACCTTATTTAAAAAAAATATTATTATTATAAATTCATTGAATAATTATTTTAAGATAACAACACAATATATAAGAATTATTATTTTTAAATAATATGATTAATATAAATTCGTTTTAGTTATATATAAAAACTCATTAAAGGTAATATTAATATTAACCGCTCTAACTTTTAACGTGAGAATTTCGTTGGAAAATATCACTTCGCAAATAATGGGTATAGATATGTTAGAGATTATGTGGGGAATTTTTATCTATACGCCGCGAATTTGTTTAAATAAAAAGATTTTAATTTAGTAATAATTTCAAAATAACATGTATATGGTTTATTTACATTTTCTGTGAAATCATATACAAAATTATACCTTTTAAATAATTAAGGTATAAAAGTACTTATCTTAATCATAGTTAGAAAAAAACAGATTGTTTAATGCGTATTAATTAATACTATACTGGTATAATATAATTTATTATAAGTTTCTATCTATCATTTTTGAATAACACCAATAATTAATCCATATGCACAATGTCAAATTTTTGTTTGTATACTTATTGTGTGCATATATATTTGAAATACTCTTTTTTTACTTATTAAAAACGTATATCTAATATTATGAGGTTTAAGTAATATTAAATATCTTTTGTTAATAGATATAAAAAAGAGGAAATAAACATCAAGTAGAGAGAGTTAAAGGGGCTTGTCCGAAAGGATGAGAAAGCTTAAGTGAAAGAAGATTGACTTAATGGTGCCTACTACGGCGGTCTTTTGATGAGTGCGAAGATTCCCGATAGTCACGATCACGAGAAGAGTGATGTCTTGATCTATCACTTGAATCCTTCAGTCTATCTCTCGACCGATGATGACTATGCTCTTTTAGTTTGTCTCTGTCCCTATCACTCTCCTTGTCAGAATCTCTGCCTCTGTCTCTGTGAGACCTACTAACCCTGTCCCTCTCTCTACCTCGTTCATTCTCTCTATCACTCTCTCCTCCTTTCCTTCTATCCTCCCTCGAGTCTCCAACAATTGGTAGACTGTTTGACTCAGTATCGTTCTTCTTCGTATCTGTAGCCATTAATTTAAGGATTATCTACTATTTGAAGTTCTCATTTAAATTTTGGACTCTTTCATAGTTGTTGCTAGAATATATCATATCTCCTATAAAATGTAACCTACCAACTTAAATTAAACCAAATCTTAACCAACATAGATTAGTTAAACCTAACCAGTAACACTTTTATAATATTTTTGGTTAATCTCTTAATATAATTAGATCATATAAAACTGAATCTCTCTTAAATCAACGAGTTCCATATCATTCCAGACATAAGAGAAAAAATATTCGACTCATTTACAACGTAAGCATACAAAGACCGTGTATGCTTATGCTCATTGATCTTCCAAAAACCAAATAATTGTGGCATAGACCAACATAGGCTCATGTTCGTATCACTAACTTTACTTCCATATATTTACTCTTTACCTACATCATATCACAACATACACAGTTATGCAAGAACATGACTTTTTTTTGTTCAAACAACCAAATAATGATGGCATATGGTCAATAGATTTTTTAAATATGTTTTTTTTATATATTACATTTTATGAGACTATGTGTATAAGCTTTTTTTTGAAAAAAGGCATAACTATGTGTGTTAAAAGGTAAAAGGTGTGACAAAGCAAATTATTATACTAGAAATGAAAGAAGATTAAATACAAACTAATAACAAGTACAACACAAATTATAATACTATTAAATTTATATATAATTAATAAAATATTATATATGTCTAATATGTATATATATATATAAATGTTACACAAAATATATATAATATTATATACACATATTATATATACCATATATTATTAATTGAAATTTGACAAATCAATTTCCGCCCTTTAGGGCGGGTCCTAATCTAGTTTAATTATTAAACCTAAGTTTATTCCTTTTTTATCATTGCTTCAAAACACATAATTATTTTTTACTAATTTTGTTTTAAAAGTTTGGTTATATTTAAAATAATTTGTTTATAGATGTTTCAGATGTATTATCAGTTTTATGTTTTAGTATAAATGTATTGTATAGTTTACTCAATTTAAACATGTTATTAACACATAATATTTTAAAATTTGTTTCTTTGCTTTCTACTTTGTATAAAAATATATTTGTCGAAATCAAAATCTGAGATGAGTTGATAGTTTTTTTGTTGTAGATATAATAACATTATATAATTTGTACTAGTGTTGAATTTATAGTGTGATTATATAATATGATTAACAATTTTAATATATATATATATTAAATATATACGATTTTAATATATTATATTGTACCTTTTTATTTTATATAATATTGCATACGAAATTTTATATTAATTTAAATGAGTATAACTTCATATTTTACAAAAATAAAGTAGATTAACTCATTAATTTAGTAAATTTGATAGAACAACCAGCAAAAGCTTTATTGTAGCTATATATGGTTTTCCAAAAATATTATATTGTTTTTAATTATTTATATGTCTTTAAAAATAACTAATATTTCAAATGTTCTAAAATAAGTATTCAAAATGAGATACGTAATCTACAGATAAGTATAAGTAATTGTATTATGATATACTGGTAACTATTTTATTATTAGTAATTACAGAATACTAGGTGTGTGGCCCGCATATGCAGACATAATTTTTTTATATTTATTAATTTATGTTTTATTAATTCAAAAACCATCCTTACAATTTATTATTTATATATTAAAATTTCTAAATCAACTAAATTATTTATATATGATAAAATCTATCATTAATATATATATGCTTATTATTGTATTAAAATTTTGAAGTCACTATCATATTAGAAATAATTTAGAAAATATTTTATATAAATTTGTTTTAACTAATATTTAATTATAAATTGTTTTATATCTTATTTTTGAACTTTTCTAATTGAAAACATTATTTTAAGATAACAGCACAATATATAAGAATTATCTTACTTAAAAAACAATTAATATTATTAATATAAATTCGTTTTAGTAAATAATAAACTCGCAAATAATAGTATAAATATAGATGAATTATTTTCTATCTTAATTTCCAAATTTTATAATATAAATAATTACTTTAAGATAAAACCACAATATATAAAATTACCTTATTTAAAAAAAAATATTATTATTATAAATTCATTGAATAATTATTTTAAGATAACAACACAATATATAAGAATTATTATTTTTAAATAATATGATTAATATAAATTCGTTTTAGTTATATATAAAAACTCATTAAAGGTAATATTAATATTAACCGCTCTAACTTTTAACGTGAGAATTTCGTTGGAAAATATCACTTCGCAAATAATGGGTATAGATATGTTAGAGATTATGTGGGGAATTTTTATCTATACGCCGCGAATTTGTTTAAATAAAAAGATTTTAATTTAGTAATAATTTCAAAATAACATGTATATGGTTTATTTACATTTTCTGTGAAATCATATACAAAATTATACCTTTTAAATAATTAAGGTATAAAAGTACTTATCTTAATCATAGTTACAAAAAAACAGATTGTTTAATGCGTATTAATTAATACTATACTGGTATAATATAATTTATTATAAGTTTCTATCTATCATTTTTGAATAACACCAATAATTAATCCATATGCACAATGTCAAATTTTTGTTTGTATACTTATTGTGTGCATATATATTTGAAATACTCTTTTTTACTTATTAAAAACGTATATCTAATATTATGAGGTTTAAGTAATATTAAATATCTTTTGTTAATAGATATAAAAAAGAGGAAATAAACATCAAGTAGAGAGAGTTAAAGGGGCTTGTCCGAAAGGATGAGAAAGCTTAAGTGAAAGAAGATTGACTTAATGGTGCCTACTACGGCGGTCTTTGATGAGTGCGAAGATTCCCGATAGTCACGATCACGAGAAGAGTGATGTCTTGATCTATCACTTGAATCCTTCAGTCTATCTCTCGACCGATGATGACTATGCTCTTTTAGTTTGTCTCTGTCCCTATCACTCTCCTTGTCAGAATCTCTGCCTCTGTCTCTGTGAGACCTACTAACCCTGTCCCTCTCTCTACCTCGTTCATTCTCTCTATCACTCTCTCCTCCTTTCCTTCTATCCTCCCTCGAGTCTCCAACAATTGGTAGACTGTTTGACTCAGTATCGTTCTTCTTCGTATCTGTAGCCATTTCATGAGGTGTAGTAATCTTTCCATCTCTAGAATCGTTATTAGCTGATCCGCAAGTACCCTTGGTATCAACAGCATCGCCAACTGCCGGTGAAATATCCTGCAAACACAGTGGCAAAGTGCTTCAAACCAAACACTGATAAAAGGCAAATAAAAACGCACAATATCCAAAGCTATTATGTTTGCTCCTTCAAGAAATGGACTCAACATGATATGGAGAATAAATCACAAGAACTTAAAAAGCGATCTATCTCACCTTTGTCGCTGATTGAGCTTGAGAACTAGCGGATCTACTGGAAAACGTAAATGGCTTCCCATCCTTGCAAACTGAGATATACTGAGCCTTTGGAAGACTGTATAGATGAGCAAGAACTCGACACACTTGACCAATACCAGATTTATCTGCATCAAATGCCTTCCACCAGGGTGGATTCTCCGGGAGAGGTACTTGAAACCTGCGTGCAGCAGCATACACGACCCCACAAGCCACAACCTCGCTTCTGAACCTTACACAAAGGGTTGTACGTAGACTGCATATTATCACAATAAGAAAAAAATCACAGAAAGTGATTGTCAGATATTCAGACACAAATCAAATTACAACAGTGAATCTGTTATTCCGAGCTTCAGCTGAAAAGTCAGGTCTAAGACCCATTTAACATAATGATGTACATCTAACTCAAGTAATCATATTGAACAATATCAAAAGTAGAAATTTGAGGTTACCTATCATTTGCCAAGTTCCAAGCTTCTTGCCTCAGTTCTGGAGGTGTTTCAAGTGTGGCAAGGTAGTTTGAAATGAACTTATGAGGATGTTCAACATGACAAACAAAACCCATCTCTTTCAGTATATGTCTCTCAGTTCTGCTTAGTTCAACTTTCAACTCAGAATACTTCTGCAGAAAAATCAACAAGTGGGAATAGAATGAGATAGAAAAATAATAAGAAATATAAAAGAAAAGGAAGTGTCTGAATTTAATGCCTGCACACGACACAGATATACATAAAAAGAACCTTGGAAAACAAATCAAGATGCTCTAATGGTAAGTTCTCCCTACGGCACTCCATCCTGTGGAATACAATGATAACCTGCCTCGCTTTCTTGGGGTTTTCTTCCAGCTTTGATGCAAGCCAAACACAACTCGCAGCAACTATCTGTAAAAGGTGAATTCAAAATCCTTATGGTAACACACTAGTAAAGAAGCTTCGTACTGAAACTAAAACCACTTAATGTATCTCAAGTCCAAAGTCAGATATGGAAGAAAGAAAATTAGATAAGTAAGTACCTTAACATCAAATTTGGCAAGAGACTTCTTGCAATAGAATCGGTGGAAAAGAACCTGCCCAGTAGCCATAACTGCCTGTGGTCTAAAGATTTTAACATTTAAGGAATATCTAAAGCTCTATGTAATGTGAGCTTTTCTGCAAACATGGTGAGGAAAAAAAAAAGGATACAGTCTGAGCAAGATTCCTGCTTCCTGGATGAGATCACATCCATAGATCCTAAGTGTGGTCTCGGTTGTTTCGTCGATCCCATCTTCCCTGGAAGGTGAGTTCTTTATCTGCTCCTCTGGTAAGTAGAAATTGTCGATTGCTGTGTAAATCATATCGATTCTGTTACAATCCAGAGAAAGAGAACAAAGACAAATCAGGTTAGATTCCTCCTACACACCGTTGATATTAACAGTGAGAAAGCACATAGAGAAATAACGGATTGATGTTATCATGACTGTAGCAAAATCGAGAAAGTGTCAAATCACAATCAATCAAGAATCTAGCTTCTTTCTAAGTCGATTGATAGGTTACGAAAAAGTATGTACCGGAAAGGTTAGAGAGACGGCGGCCAAACAAAACAAAACAACGACGAGGAGGCGATTCGAGAGTGACGAAGAAAGGAAGGGTGGGGGATCGAGGAAGTTCTGAGAAAATATAAATGTAAAAGGAAAAGGGAAATTAGAAAATGAGAGAGAAGACAAAGAAACTGGACCTGTAATTTAACTAGGTCTTAATTGGGCTTTGTCAACGAAAATAATGTGATGGCCTAATTAAGTTAATACATGCAACTATGATTTTAGGGACTTTATTCTCTCTCGCCCTAGTCACTACACTGTTTATTCTATTTCGCCGCATCAATAAAATAGATTACATTTTTAATCTTATTTTATCGAAAACGTGGGAAAAAACGAAACTGCTCTTAATGAAATCTAATATTTACAGGATCCAACCTCTCTCTATTTGACCTGACTCATACGACCCGGATCCATGGGCGTGACCCGCATGTCTCTCTCCCAAACCCTCTCTTTCTCCCAGTGTCTCTCTCCCAAACAGATCAAACCCTTCCCAAACGGACCAAATCGACAGTTTCTTCCCCAAATCGAAAGAAAATCAATCTCTGGAAACCCTAGAACCCGCCCCCGATGATCTCGACGAAATTGACCGGAATCCACTGAAACCCAACGCAATCCACCGAAAACCACCGCGTTTTCTCTTGTCCATCATCAGAATCACCTTCTTCTTCCGGCGTCAAGCTTCTTTTCATCCTCTTGTAACCTCTTCCATCACCATTCTCGGCGTGTAAAGGTAACATTTTTTCATACCTTTTTCATAGATTCAAATCGATTTGATGTCGGTTTCTTTGAAATATATGATGTGTGGTTGTTTGGCTTAAAGAAATGAAGAAATTTTGAAATGGGTTTCTTTGAAATATATGATTCAAATCGATTTGATGTGGACTATTCTTTTCTTTAATCGATTTGGTATTGATAAATTTTTTTTTATTTGTGTGTAACTTAATTGAAATCCTATTAGTAAAAATGGTGGAAATGGTTAATACAATTATGGATTGGACCTTATGGATTGAATGTTGACTGTTTGATAATGATAAATAGTTGTTTGTTGTTATAGGAGAATGACAAGCCGTGGTAAGCGGGGGAAAAGGCAGAACAAGAAACAAAACAATTCCACAAGAGAAAAGGTTCAAGAACACAACCCTGCTCCAGTAGCTGATGAAGAGCTTTCCGGCGGGAATGAGACTCAAACCGAAAATCATTCTGCAACATCTCAGGTATGCATTCTCAACATCTCAGACTCACACTGATCATCATTCTCCAACATTTCTTTGGTACTAGTATGGTGTATTACTAGTACTACTGGTTTTATTAAGACAGATTAATAAATAAAGTGCTAATATATATAATTTAATGTGGTTTGCAGGAATGTCAACCATTGCCACCTGATGAGCTATACTTCAAGAACACGGAATTCACCAAGTCGTGTAAGATACAGAGCAAGTGCTCTGTGAGCAGAACAGTGGACCTCTTGAAGAAGCTTACGCCCGAGGATGAGTCGCCCGAGTTGGAGTGGTTCAAAAACCACCCTCAGTTTTGCCACATTTTCCACATGCCGAATGAACCAAACTTGAGGCTGCTGGGTATGTGGTCGCTGCTACTGCACACGATTCCCTTACACGAGGGAGAGGACACAGCTTGGTTTGCAGTTAATGGCGTGCCCCTCCGGTATTCAATGAGAGAGCATGCACTCATCTCAGGCTTGGACTGCCGTTACCCACCGAATTATAAGAAGTTGGGGAGCTTTGCTTTTGTAGATAGGCATTTTGGCTCGCATAAGGAGATAACAATGGAATCTGGGAGAGAGAAGTTGCTGAGTATGAGTGCATGTGGGGATCGACTCAGGATGGCGGTGCTCTACTTCCTAGGCACGATTATCAGAGCAAAGGCAAGGTACAATGCCCCATTCGACTCTTTCATTTTAAGAGTCGTCAACGATGTGGAAATTTGCAAAACCTTTCCATGGGGTCGCTTGACGTTCGATGATGCAATCGGGTCCATTAACTACGTGATGAAGAAACTCAAAGGGGAACCTAAGAAGAATGTCAACTTTCCCGGGTTCATAGTTCCTTTGGAGGTAAATTTTACATCTTTATATAATTGTTTTTGTTTTGTGAATCAGCTATAACTCCTTTGTTTTGACATTCAGATCCTGGCATTTGAGTGTATTCTAGCTCTGAATGCACGATTCAGAGAACGTGTAGCTGGCAGTTTCAGCTCCTGCCCGAGGATGTGCAAGAAACGGTTCCAAAGTAACAGCATGAAAGGTTATCCACTCCAGGATTTGTACGACACGCTTGGACACTCTACGGTATGAGTTGAATATTTATTTTTTTTATTAAATGAGTGGAATAAATAGTGTTTTGAGTTAAAATATGTGTGTGATATTTTTTTGATAACACTACAAGAAAACAACACTTTGGCGAGGAAAATTAACGAGGAAATAAAATCCTCGTAAAATTACGTCGACTTTACGAGGAAATTACAAAGAAAGAACAAAACGTCGTTATTTCCTCGTAAAGTAACGAAGAAAACATTTCCTCGTTAAAACAACGTAAAGTTACGTGGTTTTAACGAGGAAATTCTCTTTCCTCGTTAATACCACGTAAAGCTTGCATCATCTTTACGAGGAAATGAGGAAATAGAGTTT
Source organism: Raphanus raphanistrum x Raphanus sativus (assembly GCA_019705995.1). NCBI lineage: Eukaryota > Viridiplantae > Streptophyta > Magnoliopsida > Brassicales > Brassicaceae > Raphanus > Raphanus raphanistrum x Raphanus sativus. The sequence goes on along the minus strand of CM034036.1, from coordinate 22,625,003 downwards.
CCTCGTAAACACAACGTAAATTCGCGTCTTCTTTACGAGGAAATATTTTACGTGATTTTAATGAGGAATACTAAAGCACATTTTTTTTTGCTACCTACCTATTCCTCGCAAATTCCTCGCAAAACTTCAACTACCAGATTCGAAAATTTTCTATAAATATGGAAGTTTCAACATCATTTTAAACACATCAATATTGAGGTTTGAGGTTTGGAATGAAGAGTAGAAGATAAGAAAGATTGTGTTTGTGGTTTTAGATTTTAGGCGTTTAGAAAGCATACCTCGTTAATTCCTCGTAGTTAACAAGGAAATAACAATGAAAAAAAAATGCGAGCCTCGTTAATTCCACGTAAGACGAAATCGTCGTAAAGGCCTCGTAAGCTTACATGGAATTACCGAGGCCCGTCGTTTATTTCCTCGTAATTTCCTCGTGGGTTTACGAGGTTTTAACGAGATATTTTGTCTAAACCCCTAAACCCTAAACCCCAAACCCCATCTTTCTTCTATTTTGTCTAAATCCCAAACTCCAAACCCCATTAATAATTTTATAATTTTCAAAAGATTATATTTTCAAATCTTCAAAAGATTGTATTTTGTTCCAAAATAAATAATTTGATTTTGTATAAGTTTATATTAGAAAGAAGAGATTGATATTAGAAGTTAAAGAATTGTGGTTTTAAATTTTGAGTTTTGAAATTTGGAATGAAGAGTAGAAGATAAGAAAGATGGTGTTTGTGGTTTGGGGTTTTAGATTTTAGGCGTTTAGAAAGCATACCTCGTTGATTCCTCGTAGTTAACGAGGAAATAACGACGAAAAAAATGCGAGCCTCGTTAATTCCACGTAAGACGAAATCGTCGTAAAGGCCTCGTAAGCTTACGTGGAATTACCGAGGCCCGTCGTTTATTTCCTCGTAATTTCCTCGTGGGTTTACGAGGTTTTAACGAGATATTTTGTCTAAACCCCTAAACCCTAAACCCCAAACCCCATCTTTCTTCTATTTTGTCTAAAGCCCAAACTCCAAACCCCATTAATAATTTTATAATTTTCAAAAGATTATATTTTCAAATCTGCAAAAGATTATATTTTTGTTGCAAAATAAATAATTTGATTTTGTATAAGTTTATATTAGAAAGAAGAGATTGATATTAGAAGTTAAAGAATTGTGGTTTTAAATTTTGAGTTTTGAAATTTGGAATGAAGAGTAGAAGATAAGAAAGATGGTGTTTGTGGTTTGGGGTTTTAGATTTTAGGCGTTTAGAAAGCATACCTCGTTGATTCCTCGTAGTTAACTAGGAAATAACGACGAAAAAAAAAATGCGAGCCTCGTTAATTCCACGTAAGACGAAATCGTCGTAAAGGCCTCGTAAGCTTACGTGGAATTACCGAGACCCGTCTTTTATTTCCTCGTAGGTTTACGAGGTTTTAACGAGATATTTTGTCTAAACCCCTAAACCCTAAACCCCAAACCCCATCTTTCTTCTATTTTGTCTAAATCCCAAACTCCAAACCCCATTAATAATTTTATAATTTTCAAAAGATTATATTTTCAAATCTTCAAAAGATTATATTTTTGTTGCAAAATAAATAATTTGATTTTGTATAAGTTTATATTAGAAAGAAGAGATTGATATTAGAAGTTAAAGAATTGTGGTTTTAAATTTTGAGTTTTGAAATTTGTAATGAAGAGTAGAAGATAAGAAAGATGGTGTTTGTGGTTTGGGGTTTTAGATTTTAGGCGTTTAGAAAGCATACCTCGTTAATTCCTCGTAGTTAACGAGGAAATAACGACGAAAAAGAAAAAAGAAAAATGCGAGCCTCGTTAATTCCACGTAAGACGAAATCGTCGTAAATGCCTCGTAAGCTTACGTGGAATTACCGAGGCCCGTCTTTTATTTCCTCGTAATTTCCTTGTGGGTTTACGAGGTTTTAACGAGATATTTTGTCTAAACCCCTAAACCATAAACCCCAAACCTCATCTTTCTTCTATTTTGTCTAAATCCCAAACTCCAAACCCCATTAATAATTTTATAATTTTCAAAAGATTATATTTTCAAATCTTCAACAGATTATATTTTTGTTGCAAAATAAATAATTTGATTTTGTATAAGTTTATATTAGAAAGAAGAGATTGATATTAGAAGTTAAAGAATTGTGGTTTTAAAATTTGAGTTTTGAAATGTTAAGAAGATTATATTTTCAAATCTTCAAAAGATTATATTTTTGTTGCAAAATAGAAAATTTAAATAAATAATTTGATTTTGTATAAGTTTATATTAGAAAGAAGAGATTGATATTAGAAGTTAAAGAATTGTGGTTTTAAATTTTGAGTTTTGAAATGTTAAGAAGATATTGAGGTTAAAAAGAAGATATGTTTGTAATATATGAAGTAGAATATAAGAAAGATGGGGTTTAGGGTTTGGGGTTTGGGGTTTCTGATTTTAGAGGTTTAGAAATTTACCTCGTTAAAAACTCGTAATTTACGAGGCATTTACGAGGACCAGAAAGACGGGCCTCGCTTATTCGTCGTTGGATTTGGGACGGGCCTCGCAATTTCCTCGTAAGTTTACGAGGATTTTACGAGGAAATAAAAGACGGACCTCATTAATTCCTCGTAAAGCTACAAGGAAATTGCGACGCCTTCGTAAGTTATATATACAACCCAAACCTCACACTCTCCATTGGTCCCAACTTCCTCTCCAATTCCTCCCCATTTCCTCTCCAACTCCTCTCCCATTCCTCTCTCCTTCGAAATGGTAAT